>JACGWG010000060.1:80033-212294 GCA_023678865.1 Polistes exclamans
TCGGATCCCACGTCGGAAGAACTCCTTGTCTTTTGAGGCTATCCACGAATCAACCCAATTTTTGGTATCTTCATATGATTTGAACCGCTGCTCCGACAGAGCATGTGCCCTGGCCCGAAATAGGTGATAATCGGACAGTGCAATGTCTGGTGAATACGGCGGGTAGGGTAACACTTCCCAATCCAGTGTTTCCAAATACTTTTTCACGGGAGCCGCTACATGTGGACGAGCATGTCATGCAGGAGAATAATTTTTTCGTGTCTAGAATAGTATTGAGAGCGTTTTTCCTTCAGAGCTCGGCTTAATCTCATTAATTGCGTCCGATAGAAGGCTCCGGTGATTGTTTTGCTCGGATTAAGCAACTCATAATACACTACACTCAGCTGATCCCACCAAATACACAGCATGAGTTTTTTTCCGTGAATATTCGGTTTTGCTGTTGATGTTGACGCATTGCTTGGTAATTCCCATGATTTGCTTCCTTTTAGATTATTATAATGTATCCATTTCTCGTCACCAGTGATGATACGATGTAAAAAACCCTTTTTTTTATGTCTAGCAAGCAGTACTTCACTTAAGCATAATCGGCGTTCAATATCTCTTGGCTTTAATTCGTACGGAACCCAATTTCCTTGTTTATTAATCATTCCTAATGATTTTAAGCGATGTGAGACTGCTTGCTGAGTGACTTCTAATGTTCCAGCAAGTTCTTTTTGTGTTTGAAATGAATCTTCCTCCAATATTTCCTTCAATTCTGCATCCTCGTAAATTTTTGGCCTTCCACTGCGATCTTTGTCTTCTACGTCGAAATCACCGTTTTTAAACTTTTGAAACCACTCACGATACGTTCTCTCACTCAAAGCACCATATGCTTCTACGAGCAGTCGATGCGCCGCAGCAGCAGATTTCTTTATATTAAAGAAGTAAACTAATATTTCCCGCAAATGACGCTTATTTGGCTCAAATTTAGACACTTTTAACTAAAAAAAATTATATTTTACCAATATGAAATCAATAATAATAATAGGTTATGTTGTTCCTAAACGTCCAAACTAATTTTTAAGCAGCATATCATCTGCGAAAGTTAACGGAAACTCTGCGCCGCGCTTTCTTTATTAAAACAGCGGAAACCTATTTGTACACCTAATAGTTTTTGTAAATAGAAAAAGATTTAACAGGTTGAGTACTTTATTTGTATTAGAAAGAGAATAATTAAACTTAGTACTTTTTTTTAAATAGAAAGCGATAAAATGAGTTTAGTACTTTTAGTCAAATAGAAAGAGATTTGATAAGTCGAGTACTTTTATTCATATAGAAAGAGATTTAATAAGTTAAGTTCATCTATTTAAGCGAAAAGAGATTTGATGAGTTGAGTACTTTTATTCAAATGGAAAGAGATTTTATAAGCTAAGTACTTTCAATAAAAATAAAGAGATATTACTGAGTTGAGTACTTACAATTAAACAGAAAAGGATTTGACAAGTTGAGTACTTCTATTAAAACTGAAAAATATTTGATGGGTTAAGTACTTTTATGCAAATAAAAAAAATTTGATTTGTTGAGTACATTCATTTAAATAGAAAAAGATTTGATGTTGTAATTACTTTCATTTAAATAGAAAGGTATCTAATGAGTAAAATAGTTTTATTTAAATGAAAAAAGACCTTACGAATAAAGTACTTTAATTTAAATATAATGATTTTTGATGAGTAAAGTAATTTTATTTAAATAAAAAGAGATAAAATTAATTAAGTTTTTTCATTCAAATAGGAAAAGATCTGATAAGTTCAGTACTTTTATTTAAATTTAAAAAGATAAGATGAGTAAAGTACTTTTATTTAAATAGAGAGAGAACTTATGATTTGACTACGTTCATTCAAATAGAAATAGATTCTAATATTTGTATACATTCGTTTAAGTAGAATGAGTATAAATGAGTTGAGTACTTCCTTTAAATGGAAAGAGATTTGATGCGTTAAGAAATTTTATTTAAATAGAAAAACCTAAAAAGAATTTATTACTTTTATTTAGTTAAACACAAATTTAATAAATAAGTTACTTTCTTTTAAATAGAATGAGATTAATAAGTTGAGTACTTTTATTTAAATAGAAAGAGTATAAATGAACTAAGTACTTTTATTTAAAAAGAAAAATGTTTTTAAAGTTGAGTACCTCTATTCAAATAGAATGAGATTTGATAAGTTAAGTTCATTTATTAAAATGAAAAGTGATTTAATGAGTTAGATACTTTTAGTCAAATGGAAAGAGATTTGCTAAGTAAAGTACTTTAATTCAAATAGAAAGAGATTTGTTGTGTAAAGTACTTTCAATCAAAAAGAAAAAAAATTGATGCGCTAAGTACTGTCATTTACATAGAAAAAGATAAAATAAGTTTATTACTTTTATTGAAATACAAAGAGAATGGATAAGCTAGGTACTTTCATTTAAATTGAAATAAATTTGATGTCTTAAGTACTTTCTTTTAAATAGAAATTTATTTAATGAGTTGAGTCCTGTTATTAAAATAAAAAAAGATTATATAAACTATGTACTTTTATTTAAAAAAAAATATTTTTGTTAAGATAAGTACTCTTATTCAAATAGAAAGAGATTTTAAAAGTTGTGTACTTTCATTCAACTGAAAAAAGATTTAATAAGTTGATTACTTTCTGTCAAATACAAAGTAATTTATGAGTTAAGTACTTTTATTCAAATAAAAAAAGATTTATTGAATTGTGTAATTTCATTTAAATAAAAAGAGATAGGATATGTTAATTACTTTTATTTAAATGGAACGGTATTTGATCAGTTCGGTATATTTTATTAAATAAAAAGTGACTTAATGAATTAAGTACTTTTATTCAAATATAATGATTTTTATTAAGTAAAGTACTTTTATTTAAATAAAAAGTGATTAAATAAGTTATGAACTTGCATCTTAATAGAATGAGGATTGATGATTATAGTACTATTTTTTAAATAGAAAAATATTCGATAAATTAAAAACTTTTATTTAAATACAAAGATATTAATTAAGTTTAATAATTTTCTTTAAATAAAAAGAAATTTAAAGAGTTAAGAACTGTCATTAAAATTGATAAAGATGTGAAAGGTTTAATACTTTTATTCAAATAGAAAGACATGTTTTAAGTAAAGTAATTTCATTCAAATAGAAAATGATTTAATGAGTTCTGTACCTTTCTTTAAATAGAAAAAAAATGAGTAAGGTAGGTACCGTCGTTTTTTGGAAAGAATATAAATGAGTTTTGCACTTTCATTTAAATAGAAGGAGATTTAATGTGTTAAGAAATTTCTTGGAAATTGAAAATGATTTATCTAGTTGAGTACCTTATTAAAAAAACAGTAATTGATAAAATAATTTTAGCACTTTTATTTAAATGAAAAAAGATTAAATGAGTTAAGTACTTTTATTTAAATAAAAAAAGATTTGATGAGTATAGTACTTACATTTAAATAGAAAGTCATTTGATAAGTTTAGTACTTTTATTCAAAAAAAAAGAGATTTAATAAGTTTATTACTTTTATTTTTGTATAAAGAGATGTGATTAGGTTAGTACTTTTTTTAAAAAGGTAAAGATGTAATAGTTGTAGTACTATTTTTATTATAAAAAAAGATTTGATGTGTTTAGTACTTTTATTTAAATAGAAAGAGATATTACAAGTTATTTATTTTATTTCAAATGGAACAGGATATGATAAGTAAAGTACTACTATTTAAATAGAAAGAGACTATATGAATTAGTTAGTTTTATTCGAATATAGTTATTTTTGATAAGTAAAATACTTTTATTTAGGTAGAAAAAGATTAAATAAGTAAAGTGCCTTTATTTACTTAAAATAAAATTTATGAGGTTCATTACTTTCATTTAAGAAGGAAGAGATGTGTTTAGTTAAGTACTTTCTGTCTAAATAAAAGAGATTAAATAAGTTTAGTACTTTCGTACATATGCAAAGAGACTTGATGAGTTGAGTACTATCATTCAAATAAAAACAAATTTGATAAGTAAAGTACTTCCCATCAAATGGAAAAAAATTAGACGATTTAAGCATTTTTATTTACATAGAAAATGATTTTTTAAATAAAGTACTTTAGTTCAAATGGAAATAGATTTATGAGTTGAGTACATTTATTGAAATAAATAGAGATTTGATATGTATAGAACTTCTATTTTTATCGAAAGGAATTGAAAACTTGAGTACTTCATTTAAATTGAAAAAAATTGTTTGAATTGGGAACTGTCATTTAAATAAAAATAGATTAAATAAGTTAGTTACATTCGTTTAAATAAATAAAGATTTAATGAGTAAAATAATTGCGTTAAAAATAAAGATATTTAATGAAATAAGTACTTTTCAGCAAATAAAAAAAGATTTTATAAGTTTCTCACTTTCATTTATATAGAAAGAGATTTAATTTGATTGATACGTTCATTTAAATAGAAAGAGTTTTGTTATGTTTAGTACGTTTATTCTAATAGAAGCAGATATAATAATTTTAGTTCTTTCATTAAAATGCAAAAAAAATTAGTATAATTAAGCACTATGATTTAATCAGAAAGATATTTGATGTGTTGGGTTTTTTCACTTAGATCGAAAGAGACTTATTAAGTTGATTACTTTTATTCAAATAAAAAGTATTTTAGTAAGTTTAGTCCTTTTGTTCAAACAGAAAGAGATTTAAAGAGATTAGTACTTTTATTTAAAGAGAAAAAGATTTAATAAGATTATTACTTTTATTCAAATAAAACTAGATTTAATAAGTAAAGTACTTTAATTTAAATAGAAAGTGATTTGATAAATTGAGCCCTTTTATTTAAACAGAAAGAGAGTTAATGTATGTGAATATTTTATTTAAATCTAAAGAGATTTAATGAGCTCAGTACTTTTTTTATTTAGAAAAAGATCTAATATGTGAAGCACTTTTTTTAATATTAAAAGAGATTTAATAAACTGAGTAATTTAATTTAAATAGAAAGAGACTTAATGAGTTGAGCTTTTCATTTAAATTGAAAGAGATTTGGTATTTATAAAACTTCTATTTTAATAGAAAGGAAATGATAGATTAAATGTTTTTAATTAATTTAAAACAAATTTTTTGAATTAAAAACTTTTATTTAAAAAAAAAAAGATTTAATTGGTTTAGTACTTTTATTCAAATAGAAAGGTATTTGATAAGTTGATTACTTTGATTTTAATGGAAAGAGATTTAAAAAATTAAGTACTTTCATTTCAATAGAAAGAAATTTAATGAATTATGTACTTTAATTCACAAAGAAAGATATTTGAATAGTTTAGTACTTTTACTTAAATAAAAAAAGATTTGATAAGTTAAGTACTTTTATTTTAGTAGAATAAGAATTAATAAGTTTAGTACTATTATTCACATAAAAATAGTATTGTTAAGTTGAGTTTTTTAATTCCAATAGAAAGGGATTTAATAAGTTCAATACTTTTATTCTTATAGAAAGATCATTGAAGATTTAAGTACTTTCATTTAAATGGAAAGAGACTTGATATGTTAAGATTTTTCGTTAAAATAGAAAAAGTATAACTAAGTTAAGTACTCTTAATAAAATAATAGAGATTAGTTGAGAAGGGTAATTTTATTAAAATAGAAAATGATTTGATAAAATAAAAACTTTTATTTAAATAAAAAGAGATTTGATAAGTTAGGTCCTTTAAATCAAACAGAAAGAAACTATATGATTTAAGAACTTACATTTAAATCGAGAAAGTTTTAATAAATTTAATAGTTTTATTTAAATAGAATTAGATTTGATAAGTTAAGTATTTTTATTCAAATCTTAAGAGATATGATAAGTTGAGTACTTTCGTTAAAATTCCAAGTGTACACAAGTGTTCAGTACTTTTATTTAAATAAAAAAAAATTTGATAATTATAATACTTTCATTTAAATAGAAAAAGATTAGATGAAATGTGTACTTTTATTTAAATACAAAGAGATTTTATGTGTTGAGTACTTTTATTTAAATGGAAAGAGATTTGATGAGTTAAGTACCTTTCTTCAAATGGAAAGAGATTTCATAGGTGTAGTAGTTTCGTTAAAAAGGAAAGAGTATAAATTGGTTTATTGCTTTTATTTAAATTACGAGAGATATAATGAGTTTTGTACTTTCTTTTAAATATAAAAAATTTAATTAGGTTGAGTAATTTCATAAAAAATTAGAAAGAGATTAAATTTAATCGGTACTTTTATTTTAATGCAAAGAGATCTTATAAGTTGAGTACTTTTTTGCAACTAGAAACAGTAAAAATGATTTGAGAACTTTTATCTAAGTTGAAAAAGATATAATAAGTTGAGTACATTTATTTAAATTAAAAGACTTTTAATGAGTTTATTTTTTTTCTTAAATCCAAAAATGATTTAATAAGTTTAGTATTTTTTTATAAATGGAAAAGATTTATTAAAGTAAATACTTTTATTTAAATAGAAAAAGATTTGATGTGTTGAATACTTTTATTTAAATAAATAAAAATTAATTAAGCTTAGTACTTTTATTTAATGGAAAAGAGATTTAATGTATTGAGTACTTTTATTTAAGTAGAAAGAGATGTGATAAGTTAAGTACTTCTATCCAAATGGAAAGTTATTATATAAGCTAAGAACTTTTATTTAAATATAACAAGATAAGAAAAGCTTAGTACTTTTATTCAAAAAGAAAAGGATCTGCTAAGGTGAGTTGTTTTATTCAAATAGTAAGAGATTTGGTAAGATTTGAACTTTTACTCATATAGAAAGAGACTTGATGAGTTGAGTGCCTTTAGTTACAAAGTAAGAGATTCAATGAATTGAGTACTTTTTTTTAAATAGAAAGGGATTTTATGATATAAGTAATTTTATTAAATAGAAAGAGATTTAACCCTTTCGCTACTACGGGCGACTATAGTCGCTCTTCATGTGATGTCGCTGAGATACTACGGGCGACCATAGTCGCTCTCCATGTGATGCCGCTGAGATACTACGGGCGACTATAGTCGCTCCCGCTAAAGATGTCGCGTAATTGTATATATGATAAGCGCCTGCGGTAGCTATGCACAGAGTCTTTTGTTCTGCATTATTTGTTGTTTACTCTGTTTTGAATCAAGTTTTTTCGTCGAAAGCACCAGCCAAGAACGCAGGTTACAATAAGGCGTTGATGCGACCGCTGCGATCGGTTGCGTAAACCGTGCACTGTTTCGGTGTAGCGCGCCGTACTGCGGGAGTACCGCAGCGGAGATCCGCTCCGTAGCGAAAGGGTTAATGAGTTGAGTACTTTCCTTCAAATGAAAAGAAATATGATTAATAAGGTATTTTTATTTAGGTAGAAAGAGATAGGATGAGGAAATTACTTTTATTATAATGGAAAGGGATTTTTGATTTGAGTACATTCATTTATATAGTATGAGATTTAATCAGTTAATATTTTTTTTCAAATAAAAAGAGTTTAATTCACTAAGTACTTTAATTTAAATAAAAAGAGATTTCATTTGTTTAGTATTTTTATTCAATCAGAAAGAGATTTAATGAGTTAAGTACTTTTATTCCAAAGGAAAGAGATCTGATAAGTTAGGTTTTTTTATTTAAATGAAAAAAGTTTTGATTAGTACGGTATATTATCTTAAATGTAACAAGATTTTATTAGTTAAGTTCTTTTATATAAATAGAAAGTTATATGATGAGATGAGTAATATTATTCATAAAGAAAGAGATTAGATGAGTTAAGTACTTTTGCTCAAATGTAAAGAGATTTGATACGTTAGGTATTTTTATTAAAATGAAAAGATATTTGATTATTTGAGTACTTTCAGTCAAATACAAAGTGATTTTATGAGTTAGGTACTTTCATTCAATTACAAACAGATTTAATGAATTGAGTACTATTATTTAAAGGAAAAGAAATTCTTATAAGTTTAGTACTTTCAATTAAACTAAAAAAGATGTGTTATGTTAAGTACTATCATTAAAATGGAAACAGATTTAATAAGTCGAGTTCTTTCGTTCAAATAGAAAAAGATTAGATGAGTTGAGTACTTTTACTCAAATAAAAAGAGATTTGATAAGCAAGGTATTTCTATTAAAATGAAAAGAGATTTAATTATTTAGGTATTTTAACTTTAATAGAAAGCGATTCGATGAGTTCAGTACTTTAACCTAAATGGTAAGAGATTTGTCAAGCTTATAACTTTTATTCAATTGAAAAAGTATTTGATGAGTTCAATACTTTTATTTAAATAGAAAGATATTTGATAAATAGAGTTTTTCTATTTAAATAGAAAGAGATTTGATAAATAGAGTTTTTCTATTTAAATAGAAAGAGATTTGATAAGTAAAGCACTTTAATTTAAATTTAAATAGACATGATATGTTAGGCACTTTTATTTAAATAAAATGAGATTTGATAAGCTTAGTACTTTCATTCAAATGGAAAAATTTTTGATTTGTAGAGTACATTCATTTAAATAGAAAAAAATAATGACTTAAGTACTTTCATTTAAATAGATAGAAATTTGATATTTTAAGTTCTTTTATTCTAATAGAAAAATATGTAGTAAGTTAAGTACTTTTATTCAAATGGAAAGTGATTTGATGAATTGTGTACCAAAATTAAAATTTAAAGACATTTGATAAGTTTAGTACTTTTATTCTAATACAAAAATATTTAATTATTAGGTACTTACATTTAAATAGGAAATGATTTGATGAGTTCATTACTTTCAGTAAAATGGAAAGAGATTTCATGAAGTAAGTACTTTTTATCAGATAAAAAGGGATTTGATGACTTAGTAACTTTTATTTAAAAGGAAAGAAGAGTTATTTTTTTGGAACTTTTATTCAAATGTAAAGAGATTTAATTAGTTTCGTACTTTCATTTAAATTGAGATAGATTTATTTAATTTAGTACTTTTATGTAAATACCAAGAAATTTGATGAATTGAGTAGTTTTATTCAAATAAAAGGAAATTTATATGTAAAGTACTTTCTAACAAATTAAAAACGACTTATCAAGTCGTGTACTTTTATTTAATGAAAAGAGATTAATTAAGATGAGTACTTTAATTAAAATGGAAAGAGATTTGATATGTTTAGTACTTTTCTTGATGCGACCGATGCCTTAATCAGTACTCCAGTAGATTGTAGTGAATCGAAAAACCTCCTTATGGTTGATATTGAGATTGTTTATTATTAGGGAGGACGATAAGAAAATAAAACACATTAACAAATATATTTTAGCCTAGTCAGTACTAAGAAGTACGCTTTATTTCGCTCGTCAGGGAAAAGCTTTTCAGCATAAAAACCCTGGTTGAAACGTTGACAAAGAATCCGTACAAATAAGGACAATTCTTGCAACGTGCAGGACCGCCTTTGTTTCTTTGTCGCTTGCCGAACTTAAATGATTTAGTATTGCGCAATAAAAATAGCTCTCTTTGAAGTAGTTCTCGCAAGTCTCAGCTTTTATACATTAGATGAATCTCGAGCAATGAATCACGCGTGATGTATAACGAGTAATGATAGGCGCAAGAACGCGCTGGGCTTTATACAAAAAAGCGATGCCATGCGGGACCAATCACCGATAAGCCCGAGGATAACGCTGCTGTCGATACGTGTGATTAGCGTAATAAATGTAGTGGGAGAACGCTGGCTAGAAGAAAAAAGGAGCTCTTGCAAACATCTTGTCTCTACCGTGGTTACCACCAAAAAAAAACGATACTGCTTTGTCGCACGTGTTTTACGCCTTGGCAGGGCTGTACACACCCCAGCGCTTCACCCTACTCACTCGTTGGGTAGGAAACGCCACATACCCCCCCCTTGAACGGGCATTGTTCAAAATTTAAAAAAAATGCACACACTTAAATACAAATTATAAACTATATACATACTGCTAACCGCATATTACAATACATTTTCAGTAATTAACGCTACGAAATTAAAAAAAAAAATTATTTTTTTTTATTTATAAAACGCTTGGCAAAGAAGTAAGACGTTTTATACCGCGCTTTACAAGACCGTTGGTAGTTTTTACTCTCGTTACGCGTGCTATACTGTATGCTTCTTTATGTACTTTTGCGACACGTCCTAATAGCTATTTAATTAGGAGGGAATTATCTTCTTGCAGGATGACTAGCGTACATAGGCTAATTTCGTATGCTGTGCCTCTGTGCCATTTTTTACGAACCGTCTGCTTGTTCAAATACTCTTTATTCCATCGGTTCCAAAAATGCTGTCTCATCTGTTGTACGTGCTGCCATTGTGAAAGATGCTTTGATAGTATATCCCTGTATTTGTCCTCTGGCAAACTCGTAAACGAATTTCCAATTAAAAAATGTCCAGGTGTAAGAGCGCGCAAACCATTCGGGTCATTAGACAAAGGCGTGATAGGACAAGAGTTAAGAATTGCCTCTATCTCGAAGACGTATGTTAATAATGCCTCGTAAGATAGCACTATCTCGCCTATAATTCGAACTAAATGATATTAAAACGATTTTATGGTTGCCTCTTATAGAGCTCTAAAATGGGGGCAACGTGGTGGGATAAAATGCTACTTGATTCCGTCAATTACCAAACTTCGCGAGACGTGTGATTCTAGTTCGTTCGCCGCACCTACGAAATTAGTCGCATTTCCGAAATATATGTCCGAAAATTTTCTACGGCGTGCTATAAATCTACGCAAAGCTGCTAAAAATGCTTTAGTCGTTAGATCATTCACGAGTTATAAATGAACGGTTTTTATGCTAAAGCAGACGAATACCGCCACATATAGTTTAGCGCGTCCACGGTTCCGATGTGGCTTTTCCTTGAAGAATAACGGTCGGCAGAAGTCCACGCTAGTGTGGAGAAACAAACGATTTGGTAAAAGACGATTGGCAGATAGATCATTTATCGGATATTTCGGCATAGCGGGTTTTAAACGTCGACAAGTAATGCATTTATATATTACGCGTTTAATGCTGCTTCACTCATTTATTGGCCAAAACGATTCGCGAAGTGCGTTTAAAGTATCTTGCGTACAACTGTGCTCTTTTTGATAGAGCTTTTTGCGTATTATCGCGTTTGTAAATGTAGGGTCTTTCGATAATAATGCGGGATGCCTTTGCTCGTATAGCAAGTTGCTCCTTGCCAATTAACCTTTAAATCTTAATATTCCTAAATGGTCTACAAACGGGCTAAGTACGGAGAATGATGCGCAAATCTCTTTTCCGGACTTGATCAATTTGATGATCTCGGGAAATGCTTCTTCCTGTATCAATCTAATCGAGATTACTTCCGCGCCTTTCAATTCGTCCACGGTCAACTCACACATTATTCGTTTTTCCTTTAACTTACGCGAGTTACGTGCGAATCTAACGCAATACGCGATAAGCGCTTTAATTTGACGAACGAGGAGTACCGTCTAAATAATTCGAACGGAGTAACTACCTTTGCGTGAACTACAATCTTTTTCCTTTCAGGGATTTTGATTATTTCTAATCTACTATGCAGTTAACTTAATTCCGGCTTGAAAAGCCATGCCGGACCAGACTTCACGTCTTACTTTCACGGAGTTTAGCAGGTATAGCGCCGCGAGAAATTAAATCTGCGGGGTTATGCTTGGACGATACATGACGTTACAGCTCGCGAGCTTTGTTCTCTTGAATTTCAGCTACGCGATGTTCTACATAGGTTTTTAAAGTGTGAGGCGGAGCGTTGAGCCAATGCAAAAGTACCGTGGAATCCGCCTAAAATAATGTACGGCTGAAAATCATTTCTACACAAAGCGTTTTTAGTGGCCTTAAAGAGCCGCAAGAGTATTAGGGCGCCGCAAGCTTCTAGGTACGGAACTGATAGCATTTTAAGCGGCGCTACCATGGATTTAGCGCAGACTAATCGTAACGTGCGATTTCTCCAACTTTTGAACGTAAATGCACGCGTTGTAAGCCCTTTCGCTCGCGTCAAATTAACAGTGCATTTTCAGTTCTTCTCAATCACCTGCTACGTTGCGCGTGAACCTTATCTCCTTGAGCGTATGGAGATTTTGGCGGAACTCTTGCCATATTTTATATACATAGGCTGGGACATTTTCGTCCCACGTTGACTTTCATTGCTTTAGCCGTATCATCATCATTTTCGCGTTCATTTCTACCGGTCCTAATAAACCTAGCAGGTCGAATAACTGCGAAATTTCGGACAATATAACGCGCTGAGTAACCTTCAATGGATCAGCTGCTCGCTTTACCGTATAGCTTATGTTATCTTCAGCTGCGTTCATATTAATACCTAATGTTTTTACCGTGCCTGACAATCTAAATTTACGATGATATTATCTGCGGTATCTAAGTCCTTTAGAATCTCGGCGCAATTTGACGCGTATTGCTGCAAATGCATGCCTGCCCCTGCGGTTATCCTTATTAACTCGTCGCGAACTTGCTTTGATTCCCTAACCGTACGCGGTCCGGTTTAAAAGTCGTCCACATAGAAATCTTCTTTAAGAACGATGGCAGCTCTCGGGAATCTGTGAACTTCGTTGCTTGTGATTTGATGTAAAGTACGCGTAGCTAAGAACGACGTGGAGGCGGTTCCATAAGTTACTGTATTTAATCTATATCCTTTCATGGGCCCACTTTCCTGTCCACGCCAAAGTATAGTTTGGTATTTGCGATCGCGTAGGTCAATTATTATCTGCCGATACATCTTCGCAAAGTCTGCGGTAATAGCGATAGCGCGTGATCAAAATCTTACTAAAAGGGCAAACAGATTCTCCTGTATAGTTAGGCTTACCATTAATACGTTATTCAAAGATTTTCCGTTGCTGGTTTTGCCGACGCGTCGAACACTACTCGCAATTTGATCGTAAGACTAGTATGCTTCAATACAGCATGATGCAGTAAATAGAATCTTACTTCGTGGAGTCCCCCTTCTATCCTTGTCATCTGACCTAGTTCTTTATTTTCGGATAAGAATTTAATGTATTCATTTCTAATTTCCGGCTTGCGCGATAATGATAGCTCTACAACGTGAATTCTTCGTAACGCGCTCGTATACAAATCTCCTAACTGATTTTCTTCTTAAAAGGCAGTCTCACTATATATCTGCCAGTATCATCGTGTCGTGTGTTTTTTTTATAATGTGGTTCGCAAATATTCTCATCGTGCGACCTAATACTACACTCAGCTACTTCTTCAATCTTTAAAAATTTTTCCCATTGTGAGTTTAAATCTACTGTGGCCGTGTGGCAATTAACGCTCTGCGGAGTACGCATGGCTCCTGTGCTTATAACGAGCAATCCTAGTACAGTTTCTTGTGCCAATAAATTTTCATTTAACCTTATGCTCTGTCCTGCGCGCTATAGTAAGGCAAAAATCTCGAAAACGAGAATCGCGTCGATATTCGATGGCTCACAAAACTTGGGATCTTCCAATTGAATCCCTGCTGGTATAGTCAATTATTCTCGTGGAATTCGTTGCAAAGACAACCTATTCGTTACAGTGAGTAATAATAAAAATTGATCCAATTCACGATTGAGGTAGAGAATAACAAAACACTACCATTCCTAGACTTAAAGATAATTAGGAAAGAAGATGGTTCTATCTTAACGGATTGGTACGTTAAACCGACAAGCTCAAGTAGATGTCTAAATTTTAAGTCAAATCATCCCATTAGTCAAAAAATTGGAGTAGTGAAAGGTCTATTGTTTAGAGCATTAACACTAAGTAGTAAAGAATTTCATAATAACAATAAGAAAAAAATAGAAATAATTTTAAAAAACAACAATTATCCAACAAGTCTCATTTACATGATATTCAATAAGTTTAGATTAGTCAAAGAACAAGAAAAAGAACCAAACAACAAAAAAATTATCAGATTCCCATTTATCAAACCTTTGTCTAACAGAATAAATAAATGTTTCAAAAATACTAATGTTAAGTTGGTATTTTATAACTTAGTAAAAATAAAATCGATATATACGAAACTAAAAGACAAAGATGATAAATTAGAACAATCAAACTTAGTATATAAAATACCTTGTGAATGTGAAAAATGTTATGTAGGACAAACAAAACAAAAATTGAAGAAACGATTAGACCAACATAGGAATGACAGCAAACCGAGGAATGCACAAAAAACAAATACCACCGCGTTAGCAGAACATCATTTTAAAACAGGACATATTTTTAAATTTGACGAAACAAAAATTTTAGATAAAGAAGATAACTGGTACAAAAGAAATATCAGTGAAATGTACCATATAACGAACAATAATACAGTTAATTTTAGAACCGATACTAACAATCTTAACAGCACATATAACGAAATTTTAAAATTTAACTACCACAACAAGACAAGTAACAGAGGTTACAATAATAATTAAGACTTCTATATTAGGAAACACCAGCTTAGAGGAACCAGTAGTGTTCGAAAAGTTATGGAAGGATAACGTTTTTAAAAAATTGACTCTATATATAAGATAGTGAAAACTTATGACTGTAATAAAAAAATGATGTTATATTGACTTGTAAGTTTTTTTGGTATTTGTATATAAAATAATATGTCATAATAAATAATTTTAGTTGCTGAGGAAGTCTCAAATAGAGACGAAACGTTCAACGGATAAATAGTGTTCATCTTAATTTAAACCAATCCAAAAAACAACTTCCCTAAGAATAAACTTAGTATTAATATTAAAAATTTTGGATAAGAAAAAATATAGATTATATTAACAATAAAAATTGTATTTCTACCGCATAATTTTCTGTTCGCGATTTTAACGTGGCTAAGATTGCCTGTTTGACTCTAGTTTCCGTCTGGTTTACGCCAGATATGGGTACGTTCGCGTCCCGTTTAGCTATTCGCAAAAGATTCGCGAACCGTATTGTTAACAAATGTTCTTCGGAACCCGAATCAAAGAGCACACGACACTCGTGCGGCCTACCGTCGCGATCCAGCAAGTGCCCTACTGCAGTAAGGAACAGCTAGGATGTTTGGGAGTGATGGAGATCTGCATGAGCATTCTGCACCGCCGATGCCGTCCGAACGCAAAAACTCGCGATGCTCGTTGTTGCACATTCTGTAACAGCCTCGTTTACATGTAACAACTCATGATGCCTGCTCTTGCACTTTCTGTAGCAGTCATTCTTAATACATTTGTAGACGCCGTGACCAGCTTGTAAACAATTCCAACACAAATTGGCGTTAACTACGATTCTCTTCAGAGCACGATTCCTCGTGCTCTGCTCTCAGTAGCTGCTCAAACTCCGATGATTTATTCCCCTCGCGACATATGCCACACGAAACAGTCGCGCTTTTGGAATACGCTTGAACTTGTCCTCGGTCGAAACTTCGCGGCCAATTTCGCAGAGAATTAAAACATCGCTCGTTACGCATCATGTTCCTTGAACGAAAATTCCACTCGGGTCCTAACAGCGCGATCCTTCTGCTATTGTTAATCCTTTTAGAATGTTTTGTTGGCTTGGAGCTTACAAGCGCATTTCCCAGATCGCGCGAAAATATCACAAAATCGTTTACCCTTGGTAAAGCATCTCAGGTGTATTGTTGTTCCCATTGAAGACGTGCTGCTAGATCCACTCGCGAAAGATGCGCAGCAATAGCAAATTGATCGACAAACATTTTTTAAGTCGCTACCAATGCCCTATAATTTGCATTTAGCGTATCAGACGCGGCAATAAAAGACGAGAGAAGTTCACTGTCAATCGAGGGAACTACTAAAATAGCTCGCGCGTGCTTATTTATGAATAATAACGGACTGTCATAGCACTCGACTAAGGTCTTCCACGCAATTGGATAATTTTCCGCGGTAATTTCCAGAACTCTTATATTCTTCGTAGCGGGTCCAGATAAGCATAATTTTAAATATGCAAACATTTGTATATCTCGAAGCACGGGATTATCTTCTATTACTGATTAAAACGTGTCCACGATGCCTTCTTTGTTGCTCGATCGGAAGTCTTCCGTTGCTTCTTTCTCCTCCGTTAAAGAAAACTGTATGCATAATAGACGCCAGACGAAGAGTGGGAAGAAAGCTCCCGATCCGAATCGAAGGACCAAAAATGTTGATGCGACCAAAAATGTTGATGCGACCGATTCCTTTATCGGTACTAAGTGGATTGTAGTGAATCAAAGAATGCCCTCACAGGAGATATCGAGATTTTTTATTACTGGTAAGGACGATAGGAAAATAAAACACAGTTACAAATATATTTGAACTTAGTCAGTACTAAAAAGTAGGCGTTATTTTGTTTGTCAAGAAAAAGCCTTTTGGCATAAAAACCCTGGTTAAAACGTTGTCGAAGAATCCGTAAAAATCAGGATAATTTTGATTACGTGCAGAACCGCCTTTTTCCCTTGTCGCTGGCCGAACCTAAATGATGCAGTATTTCGCAATACAAATAGTTCACCTCGACGTAGTTCTCGCAAGTCTTAGCCTTTTTACGTTAGATAAATCTCGAGCTTTGAATCACGCGTGATAAGTCACGAGTAATGATGGGCGCAAGAACGCACTGGGCTATATACAAAAAAGCGATGCAATGCTAGGTCAATCACAGATGTGACGTCTCCGCAGTTAAACGAATAAAAGACGAGTGACCCCACGAATATTTGCCCTTTTTTTGGTCAGTCCGTCAAGCCAGTACTCTACCTGGGATCTGGGCTAGAAGAGCCAGCACCTGCAAGGTTAAAAGAATGATGAGGTATACTTACCTTTGAAGAAATTGTAACTCGTCTCCTGGAACGAATTGTGTCGATTGAACGGTCGCAGAATTCTGGTGTGATACGGGTTTTTGCCGTAAAGATAAAAATTCTTAATTCACCGGTGAAACTAGAGTATATATTCTTCTAAGTTACTCAAAAAATTACAAGAAGATAAATAACCAAAAAAAATAATGGAAAAGTCCGTCTTCCAAGCCAAATGAAACAAAAAGAGAATATCTTGAAAAGACTGTTCTTGTTTCTAACGTGTAGAGAAGAATGAATAATGATCTAGAAAAGTAGTCTTAGGCCGTTTAGGAAGAGAGAGTTTATGTAAAAAAACAAAACGCGTAAATACCTATTATTAGAATAAAGGTAACTAAGTAAAATATTCGCGAATGAGTCATTTCGTTGTGGTCGGTAGATCGTAAGCGTAACTCATGAGCTCAGCACGGCTGAGTGGGAGGTACCCCCACTCGCGTCCAAATGCCCCCCTTACTACCGATAATCACCAATTCGTGAGAAAGGAATAGTATTTGTGACTATAACCAAATGTTAACCTACACAAGTCAGTAATGTAGGTAAGGCAGATTACTCTATAAACGAAAATCGACACATGTTTATACTAATATCACATGCTGACAATATAATAACTATCGATGGTCGTTCATAAGAGTGCTTATAATGTAAGTAACAAAAATTTAAATTATAATATGACAGGAAAATAAGTCGCAACTATTGAAATTACATTGGATAGTACGCCTTGCAATTCAGAGTCGTCACTAGGACGTGACACAGATAAGCCTGAGGATAACGCGGTTGTGGATACATGTGATTAGCGTAATAAGTGTAATAAAAAACGTGAGCCAAAAGAAAAAAGGAGCGCTTGCAAACATCTTGACGCTACTGTAGTTACAATCAAAAACAACGATACTGCTTTGTCGCCCGTGTATTACGCCTTAGTAGGGCCGTAGACGCCCTGGCGCTTCGCCCAACTAACTCATTGCTCCGGATACGCAACATCTTTTATTAAAATATAATAGTAAAAGATTCGATGAGTTAAGTACTTGCATTCTAATAGAGAAAGAATTAATGAGTTTTATACTTTCTTTTAAATAGAATAAGATTTAAAGAATTAAATACTTTAATTTAAATAGAAAAAGATTTGATTTGTTTCATACTTTTATTGAAATAGAAGGAGATTCGAGATATTAAGTACTTTCATTCAAATGAAAGGAAATTGTATGTGTTAAATGCTTTCTTACAAATACAAAGAAATTTGATAAGTCGTGTACTTTCATTCAAATAGAAAGGGATTTGATAAGTAGAGTACTTAAATTTAAATAAAATGATAATTGATAAGCTTTGTACTTTTATTTAAAAGGACAAAAATATAATGAGTTACGTACTTATATTTAAACAGATAAAGATTTGATAAGTTTAGTTCTTTCGTGAAAACAAAAAGAGAATTTAGGAATTGAGTACTTTCAATCAAATAAAAAGAGATTTGAGGAGTAAGTTTTATTAATTCCAATGAAAAGAGATTTGATTTGATAGGTACTTCTTTTTAAATGGAAAAAGATTTGATAAGTTATGGCCTTGATTCAAATTGAAAAATATTTAATAAGTTTAGTACATTTAAATAAATGCAAAAGAATTTAATAAATTAAGTGCTTTTACTCATATAAAAAGACATTTTATTTATTGGGTTTTTTATTTTAAATCAAAAGAGATTTGATAAATTGAGTAATTTCAATCAAATAAAAAGAGATTTGATGAGTTAGGTACTTTCGTTTAAATAGAAAGATATATAATGTGTTGATTACTTCTACTCAAATAAAATGATCTGATATTTTTAGTACTTTCACTTATATGGAAAGAGACTGAATGTGATAAGTGCTTTTAATCGAAACGTAAAAGATTTAATAATATAAGTACTTTAATTCAAAACGAAAAAGATTTAATATGTTAAGTTATTTAATTTAAATGGAAAAAAAATAGATGATATAATAACTTTTATTTAAAGAGAAAAAGATTTGATAAGTAAAGTACTTTTATTTAAATTAGAAGAGATTTAATGAGTTAAGTACTTTCATTCAAATAGAAAAAGATTTAATGTGTTAAGTTTTTTCATTTAAATAATGAGAGATTTGATGTGGTAAATACCTTCATTTAAATAAAAAAATATTTGATAAGATGAGTATTTTCTTTCTTATGGAAAGATATTTGATTAAAAGAGAACTTTCATTTAAATAGAAAGTTTTTTGATGAGTTAGGTACTTTCATTTTATTAAAAAGAGATTTGCTGCAATGAGTGTTTTCATTAAAATGGATAAACATTTGATGCGTTAAGTACTTTTATTCCAATAGGAAGAGATTTTATTAGTTGAGTACTTTAATTAAAATAGGAAAAAGTTTAATTAGTGGAGTACCATTATTTAAATCAAAAGAATTTTGACATGAAGAGTATTTTTATTTAAATGTAAATGATTTGATGAGTTTATACCTTTTAATAAATTTAAAAAATATTTGATGACTTAAGTACTTTTATTTAAATAAAAAGAGATTTAAATAATTAAGTACATTCTTTTAAACAAAAAGAGATTTAAAAGGTTGAGCACTCTTATATACATGGAATAATATTTGATAAAAAGAGTACTTTTATTCAAATGGAAAGAGATTTGTTTAGATATGTACTTTCATATAATTGCAAAGAGATTTAATGCATTGAGTACTTAATGAAAAGACATCTGATGCTTTAAGTACTATCATTCAAATAAAAATAGATTTGATTAGTTGAGTACTTTAATCCATACAGAAAGAGTATAATTAGTTCAGTACTTTCAAATAAATGAAAAAAGATCTGATGAATTAAGCACTTTCATTTAAAAGGAAAGAAATGTAATAAGTTTAGAAAATTTTTTTAAATTAAAAGAGATTTAATTACACGAGCAGGTATATTTAGGTAGAAAGAGTATTAGAAAGTTGAGAAATTTTATTAAATTTAAAAAAAATTTGATAAACTAAGTACTTTTAATTAAATGAATAGAAATTTGATTAGTTAAGTATTTTCTTTTAAAAGAAAAAAGATTTAATGAGACTAGTACGGTTATTAAAAAAAAATTAGATTAATAGAGATCATTTTTTTCCTTTAAACAAAAAGTGATTTGATAAGTAAAGTACTTTTTTTCAATTAGAAACAGATTTATTGAGTTAAATGCTTTCATTTAAATAAAAAAATATTTGATAAGTTAAGTACTTTTATTCAAATATAAAGAGATTTGATGTTTTAAGTGTTTTCATTTAAATAAAAAGAAATTTAATGCGTTAGTACTTTTATATAAATAAGAAGATATTTAAAAAAATAATTACTATTATTCAAATTAAAAGAATCTTGATGAGTACAGTACTGTTATTCAAATATAAAGAGAATTTATGAGTTGATAACTTTCATTAAAATATAAAGACAATTAAAGAGTAGACTACTTTCATTTAAACATAAAAAGTTTTGATGATATAAATGCTTTTGTTTAAATAAGAAGTGATTTTATAAGTTTTTTACTTTTCTTTAAATAGAAAGAGTTCTTATGAGTTTAGTACTTTTATTCAAATCTAAAGAGATTTAATAAATTGAGTACTTTTATTTTAATATAAAGAGATTTAAGGAGTTAATTACTTGCATTTTTACAGAAAGAGATTTGATTAGGTGGCGTATCTTACGCAACATGTGAGTAGGGCGAAGCGCCGGGGTGTGTGCGGCCCTGCCAAGGCGTGAGACACGCGCGACAACGCAGTATCTTTGCTTTTGGTGGTAACAACGGTAGCGCCAAGACTTTTGAAAGGGCTCCTTCTTTCTTCTAGCTCGCGTTCTCCCACCACATTTATTACGCTAATAACATGTATCGACAACCGCGTTATGCTCGGGCTTTTCAGTGATTAGTGCAGCATTGCATCGCTTTTTTGTATAAAGCTCAGCGCGTTCTAGCGCCTAGAATCACTCTTGATTTATCACGCGTTATTCATAGCTCGAGATTAATTTAGAGTAGAAAGCTGAGACTTGCGAGAACTACTTCGAAGAGAATTATTTGTATTTCTCAAAACTACATCATTTAAGTTCGGCCAGCGTCAAGGGACAACAGCGGTCCTGTACTTAGCCACAATTATCCTGATTTTTACGGATTTTTCGTCAACGTTTCAACACGGTTTTAATGCCGAAAGGCTTTTTCCTGACGAGCAAAATGAAGCGTACTTTTTAGTACTGACTGAACTCAAATATATTTGATATTGTGTTTTATTCTCCTATCCTCCTTCTCATTAATAAACAAGCTCGATATCACCAGTGAAAGCATTTTTTGATTCATTACAATCCACTGGAGTACCGATTAAGCCATCGGTCGCATCACCAAATGCATTAAATGCTTTCATTTAAATTAGAAGAGATTTTATTAAATAATTACTTTTATTCAAATAGAAAGAGATTTATTAATTTGAGTACTTTTATTTGTATGAAAAGAGATTTGATTACTCAAGTAATATCATTTAAATAAAAAGAGATTTAATGAGTTTAGTACTTTCACTTAAATAGAAAAATATTTGATTTGTTAAGAACTTTTATTCAAATATAAAAAGATTTTATGTGTTAAGTACTTTCATTTAAATATAAAGACATTTGATGAGTTAAGTACTTTCTTTGAAATAGAAAAAGATTTAAAGAGTAGATTATTTGCATTTAAATAAAAAGAGATAAAATAAATTAGGTATTTTTATTTAATAAAAAAAAATTTTATAAATAAATAATTTTTATTCAAATAGCAAGATATTTAATAGGTTAAGTTCTTTTATTTATATGGAAAGATATTAATTGAGTTGACATCTTTCATTCAAATAGACAGAGATTTAATGAGTTTAGTACTTTCGTTTAAATAAAAAGAGATCTAATAAGCTGGTTTTTTTTTAAAACGAAAATAGATTTAATAAGTATTGTACTTTTATTCAAATAGAAAGAAAATTGATAAGTTGAGTATTTTCAATCAAATAGAAAGAAATTTAATAAGTTAAGTAGTTTTATTAAAATATAAAGAGATTTAATTAGTTTAGTACTATCGTTTAAATCGTAAGAGATTTGATAAGTAAAGTTTTTTTATTTAAAGAAAACGAGATTTAATAAGTAAAGTACTTATTTTTAAATAGAAAACGATTTTTTGAAATAAGTACTTTTATTCTATTAGAAAAAGATTTGATAAGTTGAGTACTTTTATTTAAAAAAAGAGAGATTTTATAATTTCAGTACTGTAATTAAAATAAAAAAAGATTTAATGAGTTGTGTACTTTTAGGTAAATATAAAGATATTTGATATTATTTTTTCAAATAGAATAATATTTATTAGGTTGATTACTTTATTTCAAATGAAAAGAGATTTAATGTGACAAGTACTTTCATTAAAAATGAAAGTAATTTAATAAGCTAAGTACTTTCATTTACAAAAAAAAAGATTTAATTGCTTGAGTACTTACATTACAGCAAAAAAAGATTTAACAAGTTAGGTACTTTCATTAAAATAGAAAAACATTTAATAATTATGGTACTTTTACTTATGTCGAAAAATACTCAAAAGATAAAGTGCTTTTATTTAAAAGGAAAAAGATTAGAGGAAATGAGTACTTTTATTTAAATAGAAAAATATTTATTGTGTTAAGTACTTTTATTTATATAAAAAGTGATTTGATAAATTAAGTACTTTGCTTACAAAGGAAAAAAATATGATGAGTTGACTACTATAATTCAAATAGAAACAGATATTTTAAGTGAAGTATTTTCATTCGAATGGAAAGAGATTTTATGATATGAATACTTTTATTTATATAAGAAAAGATTTGATGAGTTGTATACTATCATTTAAATAGAAAGTTTATAAATAAATTAAGTACTTTTGATTAAATGGAAAAGATTTATTAAGTTAAGTACTTTCTTTTAAATAAAAAATAATTTATTATGTTAGGTACTTTCATGCCAAAATAGAAATAGATTAAACAAGTTGAGTACTGTCGTTCAAATAAAATAAGATTTAATAAAGTAAGTACTTTTATTTAAATAGAAAGAGATTTAAAGAGTTTACTTTTTTTTTTAAATACAAAGAGATTTGATGAGGTAAGTACATTGATTAAATGCAATGAAATTGTATAAGTTTAGTACTTTTGTTTAAATGGAAACACTATAAATAAGTTGAGTCCTTTCATTTGTATAGAAAAAGATTTAATGAGTTAAGTACTTTTAATAAATGGAAAGAAATAGAATAAGTCTATTACTTTCATTTAAGTTAAAAGTAATTTAATAATTTGAGTATTTTTTTTTAAATAGAAAGAAATTTATCGCGTTTTGTACTTTCATTAAAATAAAAAGAGATTAAATAAACTAAGTACTTTTAGTTTGGAACTTTCATATAAATAGAAAGAGATTTGATTAGGCTGGTACTTTTACTTAGATGGAAAGAGATTTTATTAGTTTAGTACATTTATTTAACTAAAAAAACATTTGATCAGTTTTGTTCCTTATTTTAAATTAAAAATGATTTTTTGAATTGGGTATCGTAAATCAAGTGAAAAAAGATTTAATTTTTTTAGTAATAGCATTTAAATAATAAAAGGTTAGATAAGTTGAGTACTCTCCTTCTATTAGAAAGAGATTTGATAAGTTTAGTACATTTTTACAAATTGATTGAGTTTTAATAAGTACAGTACTGTAATTTAAATAGATAGATATTAATTGAGGTAAAATATTTCATTTAAATTAAAAGAGATTTAATTAGTTTAGTACTTTCATTTAAATAGAAAGACATTTGATAGTTTGAGTACTTTCATATAATTGGAAAGAAATTTTATGAGTAAAGTAATTACGTTTAAATAAAAAGAGATTTGATGAGTGGAGAACTTTAATTTGTATAGAAAGAAATTCTATGTGTTGAGTTTTTTTATTTAAAAAACAATAGATTTAAAAAGCTAAGCGCTTTCATTTAAATGGATAGAGATTTGATTCATTGAGTAATTTCATTTAAATAGAAATATATTTGATGCAGTTAATACTTTTGTTTATTGTAAAAGAGATTTAATAAGCTAAGAACTATAATTTAAAAAGAAAGAGATTAATTTAGTTTAGTACTTTCATTTAAATAAAAAGAGATTTATTGATTTTAGTAGTTTCACCTAAATAGAAAGAGATTTTATGAGCTAAATACTTTCTTTCGAATGTGAAGAGATTTGATGAGTTTAGTACTTATATTCAAACAGAAAGAGATTTATAGGCTCAGTTTTTTTATTTAAATATTATAAAGTTTTAAAATTTTTAGTACTCTTATTCTTATGAAATAAGATTTAATAAGGTAAGTACTATTATCCTAATGGAAAAAGATTTAATAAGTTTTGTATTTCTATTGAAATAAAAAGAGATTTAATAAGTCGAGTTCTTTCTTTTAAATAGATAGAGTGTTAATGCGACCGATGCCCTAATCGGTTCTCCCGTGGATATTAGTGAATCGAAAAATGCCCTTACGGGTGATGTCGAGATTCTTTATTAATGGGAAGGAGGATAGGAAAATAAAGACACAATAACAACTTTATTTTGAGCCCAGTCAGTACTAAAAAGTACGCTTTATTTGGCTCGTCAGGGAAAAGCCTTTCGGCATAAAAACCCTGGTTGAAACGATGAAGAAGAGTCCACAAATCAGGATAATTCTGGCCAAGTGCAGGACCGCCTTTGTCCCTTGTTGCTGGCCGAACTTAGATGATATGGTATTGCGCAATACAAAGAATTCTCCTTGAAGTAGTTCTCGCAAGTCTTAGCTAGATGAATCTCGAGCGATGAATCCAGAGTGACCACAGGCGCAAAAACGCGCTGGCTTTTATATCAAAATGCGATACAATGTTGCACCAATCACCGAAAAGCCCGAGCATAACGCGGCTGTCGATACATGTGATTGGCGTAATAAATGTAGTGGGAGAACGCGAGCTAGAAGAAAGAAAGAGCCCTTGCAAGCATCTTAGCGCTACCGTGGTTACCACTACAACAACGATATTCCTTTGTCGCACGCATCTTACGCATGGCAGGGTCGTACGCGCCTAGGTGCTTCGCCTTACTCACTCGTTGCGTGGGATACGCAACATACCCCCCCCCCCTTGAACGGGCACCGTTAAAAATTTAAAAACCACAATGCGCACACTTAAATACAAATTATAAACTATATACATACTGTTAACCGCATATTACAATACATATTTAGTAATTAACGTGACCAAATTACAAAACAAAAAAAATTTTTGTTTTTTTTTTTTTTATAAATCGCTCGGCAAAGAAGAAAGATGTTTAATACCGCGCTTTACAAAACCGTTGGCAGGTTTCGCGGCTGCCTTGTGTTTTATTCCGTCAGCTCTCGCATGTATCCTTGTGAACGTCATAGTGGCGTTTCCTCTTTCAAATATTCCCTATTCCATCATTTTCAGAACAGCTGTCTCACCCGCTGAACGTGCTGCTATTGCGATAGACACCCAGATGATACATTCCTGTACTCGTCCTCTGGCGGACTCGGAAAATAATATCCAATTAAAAAATGACCATGTGTAAGAGCACGCAAGTCGTTCAAATCATTAGACCGATGGGTAATAAGACGCAAGTTTAGAATAGCCTCTATCTCGAGGACGTAAATTAATAATATCTCACAAGATAACATTGCTTCACTAACAATTCTAACTAGAATAACTAGATGAAACTTAAAGATTTTCTTGTCACCTCCAACTAGACCGCCAAAATGAGGTAGTGGGGAGAGATAAAATGCCACTTGAATCTTTCATCAATTAAGCTTCGCAATCACGCGCGCCTCTAATTCGTTCGCAGAATAAACAAAATTAGTCGTGCTGTCGAAATATATGTCCGAATATTTAGCATAGCGTTCCATAAATCCACGCAAAGCGTTTTTAGCCGCTTTAACAATTCATCGGAGTATTAATGAGCCAAAAAGTTCTTAAAGCTCGCGCCGTAAAAATCGGGCATTTCCAATACTTTTCCGTTACACGTTATGCTACACGCGAATCTTATTCTCCTCGAGCGTATAGAGATTTTGGCGAAACTCTTGCCATAATTTATATATATCGGGCTGAGACCTCCTTTTCTCCCACGTTGATTTTAATTGCCATAGCAACGGCTCGCTTTACCATATAGCCTATTTTCTTCAGCAGCGTTTCCAATTACCACCTACTGTTTTTACCGTGCCTGACGAATCTAATTTTACGATGTTATTATCTGTGGTATCTAAGTCTTTTAGAATCTCGGCGCAATTTAACGCCCATTGCCGAAAATGCATGCCTGCCTCTGTGGTTATCCTTATTAATTCGTCGCGGACTCGCTTTGCTTCCCTAACCGTACGCGCTCCAGCCAACAAGACGTCCACATAGAAATCCTCTTTAAGAACGATTGCAGCTCTCGGGAATCGGTGAAATTAGTCGCTCGCGAGTTGATGTAAATTACGCGTTGATAAGAACGACGCGGAGGCGGTTCCATAAGTTACTGTATTTAATCTATATGCTTACACGTGCTTACTTTCCTGTCGACGACAGAATATAGTTTGGTATTTGCGATCGCGCGGGTCCATTGTTATCTGCCGATACATCTTCGCGATGTCCGCGGTAATAGCGATAGCGCGTGATCTAACTCTTACTAAAAATGTAAACAGATCCTCCTGCATGGTCAGCCCAACCATTAATACTTCATTTAAAGATTTCCCGTTGCTGGTTTTTTGCCGACGCGCCGAACAATACTCGCAATTTGGTCGTAAGACTAATATGCTTTAATACAGCATGATGCGGTAAATAGAATGTATCTTCGTGGGGTCCCCCTTCTATCGTTGCCATTTGACCTAGTTCTTCATATTCGGATAAGACTTTAATTTATTCATTTCTAATTTCCGGCTCGCCCGACAATAACCGCTTTAACGCGTGTAATCTTCGCCACGCGTGAAATCCTTGCAACGCGTGAAATCCTCGCAACGCGTGAAATCCTCGCAACGCGCTCGCGTACGAATCGTCTAACTGATTCTCTTCCTTTGAATGGCAGCCTTGCCACACATCTAGCCTGTAACATCCCGTCGCGTGTGGCTTTTATAATGCGCTTCGCACAAATTTTCCTCGTGTGAACTAATACTAGTCTTAGTTACTTCTTTAATCTTCCAAATTTTCTCCAATAATTACTTCAATTCTACTGTATCTGTGTAGCATTTAACGCTCCGCGAACTACGCGCGGCTCCTGTTTTCAAGCATCTTAGCGCTACCGTGGTTACCACTAAAACAACGATATTCCTTTGTCGCACGCATCTTACGCATGGCAGGGTCGTACGCGCCTAGGTGCTTCGCCCTACTCACTCGTTGCGTGGGATACGCAACATAGAGATTTGATGAGTTAAGTACTTTTATACTAATGAAAAAAGATTTATTACGTCAAGTACAACTATTTAAAGGAAAGAAATTTAAATTGTTTAATACTTTTATATAAATACAAAAAAATTTGATAAGTTTGGTACTTGTATTTAAATAGAAAGAGATTGGACGAGTATAGTACTTTCATTTATATAGAAAGTGATTTGATAATTTAAGTACTTTTATTTAAATGAAATAAGATTCTATTATTAGAGTACTCTTGCTTAAATAGAATGAGTACAAATGATTAAGGTACTTTTTTTAAATAGAAAGAAAAATTATGCGTAAGGTACTTATTTTCCATTAAAAAGACTAAGAAAGAATTTATTACTTTTTTTGATTTAAAAAAAAATTTAATAAGTAAAGTACTTTCTTTTAAATGTAAACAGATTTGATAAATTTAGTATTTTTAATCAAATAGAGAGAGATTTAATATGTTGAGCACTTTCATTTAAAAACAAAAAAATTTGATGTTTTATTTACTTATATTCAAATAGAACGAGATCTTATAAGTTGTGTAATTTCCTTTAAATAGAAAGAGATTTGGTGAGTTAAGTTCCTTTATTCTATTTAAAAAAGATTTGATAAGTTAAGTACTTTCATTTAAATACAGAGAGATTTGATGAGATGGGTACTTTCATTCAAATGGCAAGAGATTTAATGAGTAAGGTACTTTCATTCAAATAGAAAAATATTTAATAAGTTTAGTATTGTAATCAAATAGAAAAAGATTTAAAAGTTAAGTACTATTTTTAATAAAAAGAGTTTTATTGTGTTAACAACTTAAATTCAAATAAAAAAAAATTTGATGTGTTAAGTTCTTTCATTTAAATAGAAACAGATTTGATGAGTAATTACTTTCTTTCAAATAAATAGAGATTTATTGAGATCAGTACTTTAATTCAATTAAACGAGATTTAATGTGGTGAGTTATTTTATTTAAATGAAAACAGATTTGATTAGCTGAGTACTTTTATTTTAATAGAAAGAAATATAATGTCTTGATTTCTTTTATACAAATAAAACGGGATTTGATAAGTTAAGTATTTTTATTTATATAAAAAAAGATTTAAAGAGTTAAGTATTTTTTTTCAAATGGAAAAAGACTTGATGAGTTAGGTACATTTAATTAAATAGAAAGTTATTTGATGAGTTAAGAACTTTCATTTAAATAGAAAAAGATTTGATAAGTTGAGTACTTTCATTAAAATGCAAAGAGATTTATTTAGTTGAGTACTATCATTTAAATCGTAAGAGATTTGATAGGTTAAGTACTTTCATTCAAATAAAAAGAGATGTTTTAAATAAAGTAATTTTATTCAAATGAAAAATGATTTAATCAGTTTAGTACCTTTCTTTAAATAAAAAAAGATGTAATAATTTGAGAACTTTCATTTCAAAGCAAAGAGATTTAATGAGCTAGGTACTTTTATTCGAATGAAAAAAAATTTAATAAGTAAAGTACTTTTATTCATATAGAAAGAGATTTTAAGTGTTGCATACTCTTATTTAAATAGAAAGAGTGTTTATATATAAGGTACTTTCATTGAAATACAAAAAGATATAATAATTTCAGTATTTTTAATTAAATAGAAAGAGAGTTGATGAGTTTAATACTTTCATTCAAATAGAACAAAATTTAAAAATATATATGAGTTTTAAAGAGAAAATTGAAGACAGTTAATAAATTTTGATAAACAAATTTATTTAATCTTGTTGAACTTTTCGTCCTTTACTGGGGACTTCCTCAGCAACTACAAATTTTTCTTGACAAATGCTACATTTGACAAACAAAACAAAAATTAAAGAAAAGACTAGAAAAACATAAAAATGACTGGAAATCTATAAATGCTCAAAAAAGTAATATTACTGCGTTAGCCGAACCTCATTTTATAACAGGACACTAATTTAAATTTGATGAGACAGACATTTTAGATAAAGAAGACAATTGGTACAAATGAAACATAAGCGAAATTTACCATATAGCAAACAACAATACAGTCAACTACAGGACAGATACGAATAATCTAATCAACATATATAACGAAATATTAAAATTTAATATCATAAAAAGACACATTGATAGAGGACATCATTATAAGGAAGATACCTAGATTATTAAACAGTAATCTAGACAGAATTCAGTATATGATTACATGTGACGAGATAAGGTTGTTTAGGATTAATTAATTTATTATAATGAACGACTCTAAAATAATATGTATTGACGCATGAACTAGGTGATCAAAGTAAAAAAATAAAGTTTATTTATTGTAATGTTTATATATCTTTTTAACAAGTCATAATTATAAAATAAATAAAAACCAAAATTTGTAGTTGCTAAGAAAGTCCCCAGTAAGGGACGAAACGTTCAACAAGATCAAATAAATTTGTTCATCAAAATTTATTAATAGTCTTCAATTTTCTCTTTGAAACTCATATATATTAATATACTGTTAGGACAAGAATATTGATTATTAAAATTTAAAAAGTTAGGTACCTAAATTTAAATGCCAAGAAATTCTATAAGTAGAGTACTTCTTCTCAAATAGAAAGAGACTTGATAAGTTAGGTACTTTTATTTAAATATATAGATATACGATGAATTGAGTACGTTCATTTAAATATATAGAGATTTAATAAGTTAAGTACTTTCTTTCAAATAGAAAGGTTTTAGATTAGGAGAGAACTTTTATTTAAATAGTAAGTGTTTTAATAAGTTAAGAAATTTCATTTTAATAGAAAGAGTAATGATATTTTGAGTACTCTTATTCTAGTAAAATAGGTTTAATGAGTTTGGTATTATGATTTAAATAAAAGGAGATTTATTAAGTTAATTATTTTCACTTAAATAAAAAAATAGTTAATAAGTTACGTACTTTTATTCAAATAAAAAAATTTTGGATAGTTATGGTACTTTTATTTACATGAAAAAAGATTAACTGTGAAAAGTAAATTTATTATGAAAAAAAGAAATTTAATTTTTTAGGTTCTTTAATTTAAACAAAAAAAATTTGATAAACGTAGTACTTCTATTTAAATGGAAAGAGATTTTATTAGTTGAGTAAATTCATTTAAACAAAAAGAGATTTCAAAAGTTAAGCACTCTTATTTAAGTAAAATAAGATTTGATAAGTAGAGTACTTTCATTTAAATGACAAAAGATTTGTTTAGGTGAGTACTTTCATTTCATTAAAAAGAGTTTTGATGCATTGAGTAATTTCATTGAAATGTAAGGACATTTGATGCGTTGAGTACTATTATCCAAATAAAAAAAGATTTGATAAGTTGAGTACTTTAATTCAAATAAAAAGAGATTAATTAGTTGAGTACTTTTATTTAAATAGAAAGAGATTTGATGATTTCAGTAAGTCATTTAAAGGGATAGATATTAGATTAGCTTAGTTCCTATATTGAAAATGGAAGAGTTTTATAAGTTGATTACTTTCAGTTAAAAACAGAGAGATTTTATGAGGTAATTAAATTAATTCCATTAAAAAGAGATTTCATGTGTCAAGTAGATTCATTAAAGTATAAAGAGGTTTGATTACTCTAGTACTTTTATTGAAATAAAAAACGATTTAAAGAATAAATTACTTTTATATAAATAAAAAGAGATAAAATGAATTAAGTACTCTTAAGCAAATCAAAAGAGATATTAAGAAAAAATTATTATTATTCAAATAGCAAGTTATTTTATGGGTTAAGTACTTCTATTCATATTGATAGAGTTCTAATAAGTTAAGTACTTTTATTCAAATAGAAAGAGGTACGACAAGTGTGGAACTTTCATTTAAATGGAAAGAGATTCGATGAGCTAAGTACATTTATTCAAATTAAAAGAGATTTAATAAGTTTAGTACTTTCATTTAATTGGTAAGAGATTTGACGAGTTAAGTACTCTAATTTAAATAAAAAGAGATTTTATATGTTTAGTACTTTCGTTCCAATTGAAAGAAATTTGATGACTTAGGTACTTTTATTCGAATAGAAGGAGATTTAGTTAGTTGAGTACTTACATTACATTGTAAGAAATTTAATAAGTTGATTACTTTAATTTAAATGGAAAGAGATGTAATTAGTTGAGTTATTTCAATCAAATAGAAAGAGAACTAATAAGTTCTATAGTTTTATTCAAACAGAAAGAAATTTGTATAAGTCAAGGACTTTTTTTCAAATGGATAAAGATTCGATTAGTTCAGAACTTTTATTAAAATAGATAAAGATTTGATAGGTTGAGTACTTTCATTCAAATAGGATGATATTTGATAGAAAGAGTACTTTTATCTAAAAAAAAAGAGAAATAATAAGATAAGTATTTTCTTCCTAATATAACGATATTTGATTAGGAGAGAACTTTTATTTAAACAGAAAGTGTTTTGATGAGCTCAGTACTTTTATTTAAATAGAAAAAGAATTGATATTTTGAGTACTTTTACTCCAATAGAATGAGATTTATTGAGCTGCGTACTATGATTTAAATAAAAGGAGATTGAATGAGTTATATACATTTATTTAAATGATAAAATAGTTGATTAGTGAAGTACTTTTAATCAAATAGAAAGAGATTGCATTGTTTAAGTATTTATTGTGCAAAGTAATTTTATTTAAACAGAAAGAAATTTAATTTGTTAAGTTCTTTTATTTAAACAAAAAGAGATTTAATTAGTTGAGTACATTTATTCAAAAAAATTAAGATTTTAAAAGTTAAGCAATCTTATTTTAAGGGAATAAGATTTTTTGAGTAGAGTTCTTTTATTTAAATGAACAGAGATTTGATTAGATAAGAACTTTCATTTCATTGGAAAAAGATTTCATGCATTTAATACTTTTATTCTAATGTAAACAAATTTGATGAGTTTAAAACTTTTATTTAATTTAAAAAATATTGGACATCTATGTACTTTTATTCAAATAGATAGAGATTTGATAAGTAGAGTACTTTTATTTAAATACAAAGAGATTTGATAAGTAACTACTTCGCTTTAAATTAAAAAAGAATTGATAAGATAAGTACTCTCTTTTAAATATATAGGGATTTGATAATGTAAGTAGTTTTACTCAAATAGAAAAAGATTATATAAGTTAAGTACTTTCATACAAATGGGAAGAGACTTGATGAGATAAGTACTTTTATTTAAATGATAAGAGATTAATTAAGTTAAGTACTTTCTTTGAAACAGAAAGTTATTTAATTCAAAGAGAAGTTAAATCAAAATAAAAAGTGTTTTAATAAGTTAAATACTTTTATTTAAACAGAAAGGGAATGGATATTTTGAGTACCTTTACTCTAGGAGAGAAATATTTAATGAGTTGAGTACTAGTACTTAAATAAAAAGAGATATGATGAGTTTATTATTTTCATTTTATTGAAAAATTAGTTGATGAGTTAAGTACTGTCAGTAAAATAGAAAAGAATTTGATAAATTGAGTACTTTCATTCAAATGACACGAGATATAATATTTTGATTACTATCGTTTAAAGGGCACGGGATTTAATGAGTTGAGTTCATTCATTTAAATGCAAAAAGATTTGATGAGGTAAGTAGCATCCTTTAAATACAAAGAGATATGATAAGATTTTTACTTTCTTTTAAATGAAGAAATTTTATGAGTTAAGTTCTTTTATTCTAATACAAAGAGATTTTATGAGTTGATTATTTTCTTTCAAGTAAAAAGATATGTAAGGAGTTTAGTACTCACTTTTAAATAGAAAAAAATTAATTACGTTTAGTACTTTAATACAAAAATAGAAAGAAATGAAATAGATTGAGTACTGTCAATCAAATAAAAAGAGATATAAAAACGTAATTACTTTCACTCAAATATAGAATGATTTTATAAGTTGAGGTTTTTTATTTTAATTGAAAGATATTTGATGAGTTTAGTACTTTTATTTATATAGAAAGAAATTTTATAAGTAGTGTACTTTTTTTAAATAAATAAAGATTTAACAGTATAAAAAATTTACTTAAATACAAAGAGATTTGTTGAGTTAGATACTTTTTTTCAAATTTAAAAAAAATAAAAAGTTGAGTACTTTTATTTAAATAAAATAAGCCCTAATAAGTTTATTACACTTATCAAGGTAGAAAGAGAATTAATCAATTAAGTACTTTCTTTTAAATAAGAAAAGACTTATTAAGTTAAGTACTTTTATATAAAAATAGAAAGAGATCAAATAAATAGAGTGTTGTTATTCAAATATAGGGAGATTTGATAAGTTAGGTTCTTTTATTTAAATAGAATGAAATTTTATAAGTTAGGTACTTTCATTCAAATGAAAAGGGTTTGATCAGTAAAGTACTATCATTCAAATAAAAAGAGATTTAATAGGTTGTATACTTTCATTTAAAAAAAAAAAATATAATGTTTTGGTTACTTTTATTTAAATCGAACGAAATTTCATGAGTTGAATACTTTAATTCAAATGAAAAGAGATTTTATAAGTTAAGTACTTTTATTTATATAGAAAAAAACTTTATGAGTTAAGTACTTTTATTCAAAACGAAAGAGGGTAATAAATTAAGTACTTTCGATCAAGAACAAAGAAATTAAGTTGGGTACTATTATTCAAATTGTTAGAGATTTGATGAGTTAAGTACTTTTATTAAAATGAAAAGAGATTTAAAAAGTTTATTACTTTCATTTAGGATCAAAGAGATTTGATTTTTTTAGTACCTTATTTTAAATAGAAATAGATTTGATGAGTTGAGTACTTCCATTTAAATTACAAGAGATTTAATAAGCTAAGTTCTTTTATTTAAATAGAAAAAAATTGATAATTTAGTACAATTTTTTAATAGAAATATATTCGATAATTCGTGTACTTTCTTTCAAACAGAAAGAGATTTTATGTGTTAAATTTTCAAATTTAAATAAAAAAAAAATTTGATAAGTTCAGTACTTTTATTTAAATAGAAAAAGATTTGATGAGTTAAGTACTTATATTCAAAATTAAATTTTCAAAAATATTGAAAATATTTAACATTGTATAATAAACAATTATTATACAACTCAATAAATAATTTAGTAAGTATAATTATATAAAAATTACATATTGCTTGACTCATCAAATCTCTTTCTATTTAAATAGAAAAACTCTACCTATCAAATATCTTTTCATTTAAATGAAAGTATTTAACTCATCAAATACTTTTTCAATTGAATAAAAGTTATAAACTCATCAAATCTCTTACGATTTAGGTTAAAGTACTAAACTCATTGAATCTCTTTCTATTGAAGTTAAAATACTTAAATAATTAAATTTCTTTTCATTTTAATAGTAATACCTAACTTATCAAATTTTTTTTCATTTTAATGATAGTACTTAACATAAAAAATCTTTTTAAGTTTAATTGAAAGTACTAAACTTATAAGAATTTCTTTCTCTTTAAATATAATTACTCAATTCATTAAATCTCTTTGTAATTGAATGAAAGTACGTAACTCTTCAAATCTCTTTTAATTTAAATGAAAGTTCTAAACTCATCAAATTACTTTCTATTTGAATGAAAGTACCGAACTTATCATATCTCTTTCTATTTGAATAAAAGTAATCAACTTATTTAATCGCTTTCAATTAGAATGAAAGTACTATTCTTATTAAATATATTTCTACTTAAAAGAAAGTAAACAACTAATCAAATCTCTTTCTACTTTAATGAAAGTTATAGACTATTCAAATCTCTTTCCATTTAAATAAAAGTACCTAACTAATAAAATCTCTTTGTATTTGACTGAAAGTACTCAAATAATCAAATATCTATTAATTTTATAAAAATACCTAACGTATCAAATCTCTTTTTATTTGAGCAAATGTACTTAACTCATCTTATCTCTTTCTATTGGAATAAAATTACTTATCTCATCATATAACGTTTTAATTAAATAAAAGTACTTTAGTATAAAATCTCTTTAAATTTAAGATAATTACTTTACTAATCAAATCATTTTCATTTAAATAAAAAAACCTAACTTATCAAATCTCTTTCCTTTGGAATAAAACTACTTAACTCATTAAATCACTTTCTGCTTGAATAAAAGTTCTTAACTCATCAAATCTCTTTCTATTTGAATGAAGGTACTCCAATTATTAAATCTTTTTCTATGTAAATGAAAGTACTGTTTCTGCGACCGATGCCTTAATCGGTTCTCCCGGGGATATTAGTGAATCGAAAAATGCCCTTACGGGTGATGTCGAGATTCTTTATTAATGGGAAGGAGGATAGGAAAATAAAGACACAATAACAAGTTTATTTTGAGCCCAGTCAGTACTAAAAAGTACGCTTTATTTGGCTCGTGAGGGAAAAGCCTTTCGGCATAAAAACCCTGGTTGAAACGATGAAGAAGAGTCCAACAAATCAGAATAATTCTGGCCACGTGCAAGACCGCCTTTGTCCCTTGTCGCTGGCCGAACTTAGATGATATGATGTTGCGCAATACAAAGAATTCTCTCGTAAGTCTCAGCTAGATGAATCTCGGGCGATGAATCCAGAGTGACCACCGGCGCAAAAACGCGCTGTCTTTTATATCAAAAAGCGATGCAATGCTGCACCAATCACCGAAAAGCCTGAGCATAACACGGCTGTCGATACATGTGATTGGCGTAATAAATGTAGTGGGAGAACGCGAGCTAGAAGAAAGAAAGAGCCCTTGCAAGCATCTTAGCGCTACCGTGGTTACCACTAAAACAACGATATTCCTTTGTCGCATGCATCTTACGCATGGCAGGGTCGTACGCGCCTAGATGCTTCGCCCTACTCACTCGTTGCGTGGGATACGCAACATACCCCACCCCCCTTGAACGAGCACCGTTCAAAATTTAAAAACCCACAATGCGCACACTTAAATGTAAATTATAAACTATATACATACTGTTAATCGCATATTACAATACATATTTAGTAATTAACGTGACTAAATTACAAACCAAAAAAATTTTTTTTTTTTTTTTATAAATCGCTTGGCAAGGGAGAAAGACGTTTAATACCGCGCTTTACAAAACCGTTGGCAGTTTTTACGCTCGCCACGCGTGCTATACCGTCGGCTCCTTTGTGTACTTCCGCGATACGTCCTAATGACCATTTGAGTGGAGGGGAATTATTTTCTCGCAAGATGACTAGTGTACCCGGACTTATTTCGTCTGCTGTGCCTCTGTGCCATTTTTTACGGACCGTCTGCTCGTTCAAATATTCCTTATTCCATCGGTTCCAAAAATGCTGTTTCATTTGCTGTACGTGCTGCCACTGGGACAGGCGCCCGGATGGTATATCCCTGTATTCGTCCTCTGGCAAACTCATAAACGAATTTCCAATTAAAAAATGCCCAGGTGTAAGAGCGCGCAAATCATTTGGGTCATTAGATAGAGGCGTGATAGGACGCGAGTTAAGAATCGCCTCTATCTCGAGGACGTATGTTAATAATGCCTCGTAAGATAGCAATGTCTCGCCTATGATTCGAACTAAATGATATTTAAATGATTTTACGGCCGCCTCCCACAGACCTCCAAAATGTGGGGAACGGGGTGGGATGAAATGCCACTTGATTCCTTCATTTACCAAACTTCGCGAGACGCGCGCTTCTAGTTCGTTCGCCGCACCTACGAAATTAGTCGCGTTTTTGGAATATATGTCCGAACATTTTCCACGGCGTGCCATAAATCTACGCAAAGCTGCTAAAAATGCTTCAGTCGTTAGATCATTCACAAGTTCTAAATGAACGGCCTTGGTGCTAAAGCAAACGAATACCGCCACATATATTTTCGCGCGACCACGGTTACGGTGTTGTTTTTCTTTGATGATTAACGGACCGCAGAAATCCACGCCGGTGTGGAGAAACGGACGGTTCGGTAGAAGACGACTGGAGGGTAGATCACTCATAGGGTATTGCGGCGTAGCGGGTTTTACACGTCGACAAGTAATGCATTTATATATTACGCGCTTAACGTTACTTCGCCCGTTTATCGGCCAAAACGATTCGCGAAGTGCGTTCAAAGTGGCTTGCGTACCACCGTGCCCTATTTGATAATGCTTTTCGCGTATTATCGCGTTTGTAATTGTATGGTCTTTCGGCAATAATGCGGGATGCCTTTGCTCGTATGGCAAGTTGCTCCTTGCCAATCTACCTCCAACTCTTAATATTCCTAAATTGTCTACAAACGGGCTAAGTACGGAGAATGATGCGCAAACCTCTTTACCGGACTTGATCAATTTGATGATCTCGGGAAATGCTTCTTCCTGTATCAATCTAATCGCGATTACTTCCGCGCCTTTCAATTCGTCCACGGTCAACTCACCCATTATTCTTTTTTCCTTTAACTTACGCGAGTTGCGTGCGAATCTAACGCACTACGCGATAATGCGCTTTAATTTGACGAACGAGGAGTACCGTCTAAGTAATTCGAACGGAGTAACTACCTTTGCGTGAACTACAATCTTTTTCTTTTCCGGAATTTCGATTGGTTCTAATCTACTATGCGGCCAATTTGATTCTGGCTTGATAAGCCATGCAGGACCGGACTTCCAGAGCTTACTTTCACGGAGTTCGGCAGGTATAACGCCGCGAGTATTAAATCCGCAGGGTTATGTTCGGATGATACATGACGTCACAGCTCGCAAGCTGTGCTCTCTTGAATTTCAGCTACGCGATGTGCTACGTAGGTTTTTAACGTGTAAGGCGGAGTGTTGAGCCAATGCAAAACTACCGTAGAATCCGCCCAAAATATTGTACGGCAGAAATTATTTCTACGCAAAGCGGTGCTACCTTGGATTTGGCGCAGACTAATCGTAAAGTGGGATTTTTTCCTAACGTTTTAACATAAATGCACGCGCCGTAAGCCCTTTCGCTCGCGTCACAGAAACCATGCATTTCCAGTTCTTCTCCATCACCTGCTACGTTGCGCGCGAACCTTATCTCCTCGAGCGTGTGGAGATTTTTGCGGAACTCCTGCCATATTTTATATATATCGGTGGGAACATCTTCGTCCCATGCTGATTTTAATTGCCATAGACGTTGCATCATCATTTTCGCGTTGATTACTACCGGTCCTAATAAACCTAGCGGGTCGAATAACTGCGAAATTTCGGACAATATAACACGCTTAGTAACCTTCGATGGATCAGCTGCTAGCTTTACCGTATAGCCTATGCTGTCTTCGGCCGTGTTCCAATTAACACATAATGTTTTTATCGTTCCTGACGAATCTAAATTTACGACATTATTATCTGCAGTATCTAAATCATTTAGAATTTCGGCGCAATTTGATGCCCATTGCCGCAAATGCATGCCTGCCCCTGCGGTTATCCTTATTAACTCGTCGCGGACTTGCTTCGCTTCCATAACCGTACGCGCTCCGGTTAACAAGTCGTCCACATAGAAATCTTCTTTAAGCGCGATGGCAGCTTTCGGGAATCTGTGAAATTCGTCGCTCGCGAGTTGATGTAAAGTACGCGTTGCTAAAAACGACGCGGAGGCAGTTCCATAGGTTACTGTATTTAATCTATATGCTTTCACGGGCTCACTTTCCTGTCGACGCCAGAGTATAGTTTGGTATTTGCGATCGCGCGGATCAATTATTATTTGCCGATACATCTTCGCGATGTCCGCGGTAATAGCAATAGCACGTGATCTAAATCTCACTAAAAGTGCAAATAGATCCTCCTGTATGATTGGGCCAACCATTAATATGTTATTCAAAGATTTCCCGTGGCTGGTTTTTGCCGACGCATCGAACACTACTCGTAGTTTGGTCGTAATACTAGTCTGCTTTAATACAGCATGATGCGGTAAATAGAATCTATCTTCGTGGGGTCCCCCTTCTATCCTTGTCATGTGCCCTAGTTCTTCATAGTCGGATAAGAATTTAATATATTCATCTCTAATTTCCGGCTTGCGTGATAATGATCGCTCTAATGCGTGAAATCTTCGTAACGCGCTCGTATAAGAATCTCCTAACTGATTTTCTTCCTTAAAGGGCAATCTCACTATATATCTGCCAGTATCATCCCGTCGTGTGTTGCTTCTGTAATGTGCTTCGCACAAATTTTCCTCGTGCGACCTAATACTACTCTCAGCTACTTCCTCAATTTTCCAGAACTTTTCCAACTGTGAATTCAAATCTACCGTGGCCGTGTGGCAATTAATGCTCTGCGGAATGCGCGTAGCTCCTGTGCTCATAACGAGCCATCCTAGTACAGTTCCTTGTGCCATTAAATTTTCATTCAATCTAATGCTCTGACCTGCGCGCCATAGTGATGCAAAAATCTCGACACCGATAATCGCGTCGATATTCGCGGGCTCATAAAACTTGGGATCTGCCAATTGGATCCCTGCCGGTATAGTCAATTCTTCTCGCGGAATTCGTTGCGAAGGCAACCTATTCGTTACAGTGGGTAATAATAAGAATTGTAATTCTAACGCGTAATTTTCTGTCCGCGATTTCAACGTTGCTGAGATTGCCTGTTTGACTCTAGTTTCCGTTTGGTTTACGCCAGAAATGGGTACATTCACGTCCCGTTTGGCTATTCGCAGAAGATTCGCGAACCGGATCGTTAAGAAATGTGCTTCGGAACCCGAATCCAGGAGAACACGACACTCGTGCGGCCTGCCGTCGCGATCCAGCAAGTGCACCACTGCAGTTAGTAACAGCGCGGGTGCCTGTGAGTGACGGAGCTCTACATGTGCATTCTGCACCGCCGACACCGTCCGAACGCAACAACTCGTGATGCCCGCCGTTGCACCTTCTGCAACGGCCTCTCTCACATGTAACAACTCATGATGCTTGCCCTTGCACTTTCTGCAGCAGTCATTCTTAATACATGTGTATACGCGGTGACCAGCTTGTAAACAATTACAACACAAATTGGCGTTAACCACGATTCTTCTGCGCTCCTCGGGCTCGGCTCTCAGTAGCTGCTCACACTCCGATGTGTTATGCCTCTCGCGACATATGCCACACGAGACAGTCGCGTTTGTGGAATACGCTTGAACTTGTCCTCGGTCGGGAATTCGCGGCCAATTTCGCGGAGAATTAAACCGCGGTTCGTTACGCATCAAATTCCTTGAGCGAAAATTTCTCTCGGGTCCTAACGGCGCGTTCCTTCTGCTATTGTTAATCCTTTTAGAATATTCTGCCGGCTGGGAGTTTACTAGCGCATTTCCCCGATCGCGCAAAAATATCACAAATTCGTCTACCGTCGGTAAAGCATCTCGGGAATACCGTTGTTCCCATTGGAGTCGTGTTGCTGGATCCACTCGCGAAAGATGTGCGGTAATAGCAAATTGATCGACAAACACTTTTTTAGTCGCTACTAAGGCCCTATAATTTGCGCTCAGCGCATCGGACGCGGCGATTAAAGACGAGGGAAATTCACTATCAATAGGGGGACCCTCTAAAATAGCTCGTACGTGCTTATTTATCAATATTAACGGATTGTCATAGCACTCGACTAAGGTCTGCCACGCAATCGGATAATTATCCGCGGTAATTTCTAGAACTCTTATTTTCTCCGCGGCCGGTCCCGATAAGCATGATTTCAAATATGCAAATTTTTGTATATCGCGAATCGCGGGATTATCTCCTATCACCGATTGGAACGTGTCCGCGAAACTCGGCCATTCCTCATGCTGCCCGTCAAAACGAGGTAATTGTACCGCCGGTATTCTGTAAATGCTATCTACGGACGGACTGCTAACCGTAGCGCTAACTGGAGACAATAGATTCGTAGTAGGCGCATTTGTGTCTAAAGTAGCTACCGATTCAGCTCTATTAATGATCAATTCCGCCTCCGCCTTGGCATCGATGACTAACTCGACATGATTGTGAATTTCGTCAACCAGCGTTCCCATTGCTTCACCGGAAGTATTTTCTATCAAATCCTCTAATATTGCCACATTCTTATCAACTTTGGAAATTCTAAGCTTTAATTTCGTTATATCGCGCGGGCTGGTATGATCTATCTCGCTGACCGCCTTTTGAAATTGCGCGAATTCTTTTTTTACATACTCGAATCTCCGTACAACGCGCTCAACATCACCACGTGCACTACTCGAACGAGGCATTTTCACGACAAAAGGCAAAATTAAGAAGAGAAAAGAGGGGGAAAAATACGACTTCGAAGAATGATCAAGCAACAGAAATTACAACACTCACGTGAATCCTCTGAATAAAGTGTCCCGTGCAGGGTACTCACGCACCGGAACAATAGAAGCTTCTCGGCTTGTAGCGATGACGCAATACCTCCTTTGTTGCTCGATCGGAAGTCTTCCGTTGCCTCTTTCTCCTCCGTTGAAGAAGACTGTATGCACAATAGACGCCGGACGAAGAGTGGGGAGGAAGCTCCCGTATCCAGCTCGAAGGACCAAAATGTTGCTGCGACCGATGCCTTAATCGGTTCTCCCGTGGATATTAGTGAATCGAAAAATTCTCTTACGGGTGATGTCGAGATTCTTTATTAATGGGAAGGAGGATAGGAAAATAAAGACACAATAACATCTTTATTTTGAGCCCAGTCAGTACTAAAAAGTACGCTTTATTTGGCTCGTCAGGGAAAAGCTTTTCGGCATAAAAACCCTGGTTGAAACGATGAAGAAGAGTCCAACAAATCAGAATAATTCTGGCCACGTGCAAGACCGCCTTTGTCCCTTGTCGCTGGCCGAACTTAGATGATATGATGTTGCGCAATACAAAGAATTCTCTCGTAAGTCTCAGCTAGATGAATCTCGGGCGATGAATCCAGAGTGACCACCGGCGCAAAAACGCGCTGTCTTTTATATCAAAAAGCGATGCAATGCTGCACCAATCACCGAAAAGCCTGAGCATAACACGGCTGTCGATACATGTGATTGGCGTAATAAATGTAGTGGGAGAACGCGAGCTAGAAGAAAGAAAGAGCCCTTGCATGCATCTTAGCGCTACCGTGGTTACCACTAAAACAACGATATTCCTTTGTCGCATGCATCTTACGCATGGCAGGGTCGCACGCGCCTAGGTGCTTCGCCCTACTCACTCGTTGCGTGGGATACGCAACAAGTACTTAACTCATTTATTCTTTTTTCATTTGATTGAAAGTATTAAACGTAATTAATCTATTTTTATTTAAAAGAAAGTACTCAACTAATTAAATATCTTTATACTTAAATGAAAGTAATGAACTCATCAAATCTCTTTCTATCTAAATAAAAGATCCTGATTTATCAAATTTTTATTTATTTAAATAAAAGTACCTTACTTATAAATCTTTTTCTACTTGAATAGATGTACTTAAATTATCAATCCTATTTCCTCCTGACTAATAGTATTTACTTTAATAAATCTCTTTTCATTTGATTGAAATTACTAATCTCATTGAATCACTTTTTATTTAAAATAAAGTACCAAAGTCATCAAATCTCTTTCTATTTGAATAAGAGTACCTAACTAATCAAATATCATTTAATTTAAATGAATGTACCTGACTTTTCAAATCTTTCTCAATTTGAATGATAGTACCAGACTAATTAAATCTTGTTTTATTTTATTAAGAGTACTAAACTAATAAAACCTCTTTTCATTTAGATAAAAGTACTCAACTTATAAAATTTTTTTTCTTTTGAATGAAAGCAATAAATAATTTAAATGTCTTTTTATTTAAATTAAAAGACTTACTACATCAATTGTTTTTAAATTCGAATAAAAGTACCTAAACAATTAAATCTCTTTTCATTTATAAAAAGTACGCAATTAATTAAATCACGTCTTATTTAAAATTATGTACCTTATTTAAATCTTTTTACATTTAAATAAAAAAAGGTAACTTATTAAATCTCTTTTTATATGAATAAAAGTACTTAACTCATCAAATCTCTTTCTATTAAAGTGAAAGTACTTAACTTATCAATTTTTTACTACTTAAATATATGTACAAAACTTACAAAATCTTTTTTTATTTGAATTAAAGTACTTACTGAATCAAATCTCTTTTTATTTGAAAAAAAATATTAAATAATTAAATCTTATACCATATAAATGAATGTAATCAAATCAATAAATTCCTTTCATTAAAATAAAAATAATTACCACATCCTATCTCGTTCTATCTAATAGAAAATACTCAATTATTCATATTTTTTTTAATTAAATAAAAGTATTTAACTGATCAAATCTCATTTGGTTTAAATAATTTACTTAACTAATTAAATCTCTCTGTATTTAAAAGAAAGTACTCAATTCATTAAATCTCTTTCTATTTAAATAAAATTACCTTACTTATAAAATCTCTTTCTATTTAAATAAAAGTACTCAATTCATTAAATCTCTTACTTTTTAACTAAAAGCAGTTAACTCATCAAGTCTCTTTTCATATGAGTAAAAGTACCAATCTTATCAAATCAACTTAGCAAATCCTTTTCTTTTTGAATAAAAGTAAGTCTTTTATACTTGTTATATTTAAATAAAAGTACTTAGCTTCTATAATAACTATCCATTTGAATGAAAGTACTTAACTTATCATATCTCTTTCTAGTTGAATAAAAGTACTCATAACATCAAATCTCTTTTCAAGAAAATAAAAGTACTAAGCTTATTAAGTCTCCTTTTATTTGAATAAAAGTACTCAACACATCAAATCTCTTTCTATTTTAATAAAAGTATTTAACTCAATAAATCTTTTTCATTTAAAAACAAAGGACTAAACTTATGAAATCAATTTTAAATTAAATAAAAAAAATAAACTTATTAAATGTCTTTCGATTTAAAAAAATGTACTTAACTCATTATATCTCTTTCTACATGAATAAAAGTGCTCAAATCATTTATATTATTTCTAGTTTAACGAAAGTACTCAACTTATAAGATCTCTTTGCATTTAAATAAAATTACTCATAAAATGTAATTTTTTTCTAATTTTGTATAAAAATACTCCACTTAATAAATTTTTTTTTATTTAATAGAAAGTACTTAACTCATTAAATCTCTGTAATTTAAATAAAAGTACATAAATAACTTATACTCTTTCCATTTAAACGAAACTACTACACATATAAAATATCTTTCTATTTAAGAAAAAGTACTTAACTCATCAAATCTCTTTCCATTTAAATAAAAGTACTTAACCTATTAAGTCCCGTTCTTCTTAAATGGAAGTAATCAAAAAATTTAAAATTTTTTTATTTAAATGATAGTACTTAACACATCAAATCTATTTCTATTTTGATAAAAGTACTAAACTCATCAAATCTCATTCTATTTAAAAGAGAGTACTTATTTCATTAAATCGCTATAATTTAAATAAGTTACTAAACTCATCAAATCTTATTGTATTTAAATAAAAGTACTGAACTAATTAATCTCTTTCTGTATAAATTAAAGTACTCAACTCATCAAATATTTTTTTATTTGAATGATAGTACTCAATGCATCAAATGTCTTTACATTTTAATGAAATTACTCAATGCATCAAATCTCATTCTGATGAAACGAAAGTACTCACCTAAACAAATGTCTTGTCATTTGATTGAAAGTACTCTGCTTAATTAAACTAATTTTATTTAAATAAGAGTGCTTAACTTTGTAAATCTCTTTTTGTTTAAATGAATGTAGTCAACTTATCAAGTTTCTTTCTATTTAAATAAAAGTACTACACTTATCAAATTTCTTTTTGTTTAAATAAAAGAACCTAACAAATAAATTTTCTTTTTTTCAAAATAAAATTACTTTTCGAAGTAAATCTCTTTTCATGTAAGTAAAAGTACTATAAAAATCCAATCTCTTTTTATTTGATTAAAAGTACGTAACTTATATTTTTTTCCATTTTAATGAATATTATCCACACATCAAATCTCTTTTTATTTAAATTATAATACTCAACTTATTAAATCTTTTTCTACTAGAATAAAATAACTTAAAATATTAATTCTTTTTTTATTTAAATGAAAGTTCTTTACTCATTAAAACACTTTCTATTTTAATGAAAGTTCTCTCCTAATCCAAAACCTTTCAATTTAAAAGAAAGTACTTAACTTAGCAAATCTCTGTTTATTTAAACAAAAGTACTCACCTCATCAAATCTCGTTCAGTTTGAATAAAAGTTCTTAACTCAAAAGATCTTTTTCTATTTGAACAAAACTACTTACCTTATTAAATCTCTATATACTTAAATGAGAGTATCTATCTCATCAAACCTCTATCTATTTAAAGACAAGTACTTCACTCATCAAAACTCTTTCTATTAAATAAAAGTACTTTACTTATTAAATCTTTATCTATTTGAATAAAAGTACTTGAGTCATTAAATATTTTTTAAATTTAATAAAAGCTTGAAACTCATCAAATCTCTTTAAATTTGAATAGAAGTACACAACGCATCAAATCTCTTCCAATTTAAATGGAAGTACTTATCATATTTAATCTCTTTTTGTTTTATTAAGAAAACTTTACAAACCAAATTTTCTTTTATTTGAATTATATAGTACTTAACTCATTATATCTTAAAAATTTAGAATAAAAGTACTCAAAATATCAAAACTCTTTCTATTTAGATGAAAGTACATAACTAAAAAAATCTCTTCCTACTTGATTTAATGTACTTACCTCATTAAATTTCATTTTGTTTAAATAGAAAAACTTGCCTAATTAAATTGCTTTCTGTTGGATTAATAGTACTAAACTTTCCAAATCTACGCTCGCTTAAAAGAAAGTATTAAACTCATTAAATCTTTTTTTGTTTAAATAAAAAAACTTAACAAATTAAACTTCTTTCCTTTTAAATAAAATTACCTAATGTATCAGATAGCTTCCTAATTAAAACTAAAGTACCTACCTCTGTAAATCTTTTTCTATTTAAACAAAAGTGCTCAACTCATCAATCTCTTTGCATTTAAATATTAGTACTCATCGCATCAAATCTTTTTCAATTTTAATGTAAGTACACTGTATATCAAATCTTTTTCCAATGAATTGAAAGCACTATTTATATTAAATCTCTTTTTACTTGAATAAAAGTACTTGACTCATCAAATCGTATTCCATTTAAATTAAAATGTTTTACTTTTTAAATCCCTTTTCGTCTGAATTTAAGTACTTAACCTATCAAATCTTTTTTTATTTGATTAAAAGTGCTAAATTTATTAAATCTTTTTTCATTTAACGGAAAGTTCTAAACTCAATAAATATATTTTCCATTTCAATAAAAGTACTTTTCTAATTAAACCGTTTTCTATTTAAATAAAAGTACTAAACTCATTAAATCTCTTTCTATTAGAATGAAAGTACTAAATTCATATAATTTCTTTGCATCTTAGATATAATTTGAGTATGTTAATATTTTCAATATTATACCACTCATTAACCTCCAAAGTCAACCTGACAAATATTCTGTGTTGTTTCTAATAGCACATCTTTCCAAAGCAAAAAATTTTTCAATATATTTAACAAAAATTTTCGCTGCTTTCTATATTAAATAATATTTGAAAAATATCAGATATCTAAAAAATTGCTATATAACAAAAGCTATAAAACGTTTTCTATCAAGTTTTAGAGCGTATACTTACAAATAAAAAGTGTTCAGTCCAAAAAAATCTAGCAAATATCATTTACTTTTTAGCAACTGCAGTCGAAGAAAAGAGAAAAAATTATGTTATTACAACTTTTTTTGGATACTTCCCGTTTAGAATTCAATTATTTTTCGACAAAATCTGAATGTATTATACCAAACATCTATTCTATTCAGCTTCCTATAGCACATTTTTACCAACGCTAAAAAAAATTTTAATATATTTAAAAATAAATTTTTGCTACTTTCTAGATAAAATCGTAGTTAAAAACTATAAAAAAACTAAAGAAGTGCTATTTACCAGAAGCTATAAAACGTTTTCTTTCCAGATTTAAAGCGTATACTATCAAATTAAAAGTGTTTTGTCCGATAAATCCATTAAATATCATTTAAATTTTAGCAAATGCAGTTCGAAAAAAGAGAAAAAATCATTTTAATAAAACTTTATTTGGTTACTTAACGTGTAGACTTCAATTCTTTTTCGACAAAATTCGATTGTAGTAAACCAAACATCCATTCTGATTAGCTTCTAATTGCACATATTTACCATCACTAAACATTTTTGAATAAATTGAAAAGAAATTTACGGTACTTTCTGAATTAAATCGTTGTTTAAGATTATTAGATTTCTATAAATTTGCTATTTAACTAAAGATATGAAACGTTTTCTTTCAAGTTTTAAAGCGTATACTAACAAATAAAAAGTAGTATGTCCAATAAAATCTAGAAAATATCAGTTAAATTTTAACAACTGCAGTCTAAAAAAAGAGAAATAATCATTTTATTACAATTTTATTTTGTTACTTTACGTGTAGAACTGAATTCTATTTTGACGAGATTCGATTGTAGTCAACATTTCATCCATTCTGTTAAGTTTCTAAAAGCACGATTTTACCTTCCCTAAAAATTTTTAATATAATTAAAAGAAATTTTCGCTATTTTCTGGATTAAATCGTAGTTAAAGACAATAAAATTTCTAAAAAGTACTATTTAACAGAAACTTTTAAACGTTTTCTTTCAAGATTTAAAGCGTATACTTAAAAATTAAAATTGTAAAGTCTAAAAAATTTTAAAAAATATTATTTGTATTCTTACCACAGCAATAAAAAAAAAAAAATCATTTTATTTTAACTTTTTTTGGTTACTTTACTTGTAGAATTCAATTCTTTTTCGACGAAATTCGATTGTATTAAACCTTACATTCATTCTGTTTAGTTTCTTGTAACACATTTTTACCGTCGCTAAAATTTTATCAATATATTTAAAAGAAATTTTTGCTACTTTCTGGATTGAAGTGTAGTTGACAACTATCAGATTTCTGTAGAAGTTTTATTTAACAGAAGCTATGAATCGTTTTCTTTCAAGCTTTAAAGCGTTCTTACTAATGAAAAGTTTAAAGTTTAAAAATTTTAGCTAACTTTATCTATATTATAATCACTGCAACCAAAAAAAGATAAAAAGTCATTTTATTACTACTCTTTTTAGTTAGGTAACGTGTAGAATTCAATTATTTTCGACGAAATTCGATTGCATTTAAAAGGACATTTATTCTGCTTAGTTTCTTATAGGAAATTTTTACAGTCGTTAAAATTTTCCTTTTTATTTATAAGAAATTTTTGCAGCTATCTGGACTAAATAATAGGTAAGAACTATAAGATTTCTAAAAAAAAGCTATTAAAAAGAAGCTAAGAAACGTTTTCTTTCAAGCTTTAAAGCGATCTTACTAATTAAAAGTTTAAAGTTTGAAAAATTTTTGCTAACTTTATTTATATTTTAAACACTGCAGACAAAAAAAAAATTTATCATGTTATTTTAAATTTTTAGTTACTTTTCGTGTAGAATTTCCTTCTTTTTCGACGAAATTCGACTTTAGTCAACCTTACATTCATTGAGTTTAGTTTCTAATAACATATTTTTACCGTCGCAAAAAATTTTTCAATATATTTAATTAAAATATTTGCTGCCTTCTGGAATAAATAATTGTTGAAAACTATCAGATTTCTCAAGAAGTGCTATATAAAAAAAGCTACAAAACGTTTTCTTCTAAGATTTAAAGCGTATATTAAGAAATAAAAAGTTTTAAGTCTGATGAGACCTAGCAAATATCATTTATATGTCAACAACTGCAGTCCAAAAAAAAAACAAAAATCATTGTTTTACAAATATTTTCTGTTACTTTATGTTTATGCAACCGATGCCTTAATTGCTACTACAATTGATTGTAGTGAATCAAAAAATGCCTTTACGGCGTCTATCGAAATTTTTTATTAATAGGAAAGAGGATAGAAAGATAAATCACAATAATAAATATATTTGAGCTCAGTCAGTACTAATAAGTACGCTTTATTTGGCTCGTCAGGAAAAAGCCTTACGGCATAAAAACCCTGGTACAAACGCGTACGAAGAATCCGTACAAATCAGGATAATTCTGGCCACGTGCAGGACTGCTTTTGTCCCTTTTCGCTGGCCAAACTTAAATGATGTAGTATTGCGCAATGCAAATAGTTCTCCTCGAAGTAGTCCTCGCAAGTCTCAGCTTTCTACGTTAGATGAATCTCGAACGAGGAATCACGCGTGATGAATCACGAGTAATGATAGGCGCAAGAACGCGCTGGGCTTTATACAAAAAAGCGATGCAATACTGCACTAATCACCGAAAAGACAGAGCATAACGCAGCTTTCGATACATTTGATTGGCGTAATAATTGTGGTTACAGCACGCGAGCTGTAAGAAAAAAGGAGTTCTTACAAACATCTTATCGCTACCGTGGTTACCACCAAAAACGAAGATACGGCTTTGTCTCGCGTGTCTCACGCCTTGGTAGGGCTGTGCACACTCCGGCGCTTCGCCCTACTTACTCGTTGCGTAGGATATGCAACATACCCCAACCCCCTTGAACGGGCATTGTTCAAAATTTAAAAAGATACACACAATAAAAATACAAATTATAAAACATATACATACACTGCTAACTGCATATTACAATACATATTCAATAATAAACGCTACTAAATTACAAGAAAATTTTTTTTTTTTTTTATAAATTTTTGGCAAAGAAGAAAGACGATTAATACCGCACTTTACAAGACCGTTGGCAGGTTTCGCAGCTGTCATGCGTTTTATTCCGTCAGCTCTCGCATGTATCCTTGCGACACGTCCTGGTAGCGTTTGCTCCTTTAAATATTCCTTAATCCATCATTTCCAGAACTGTTGACTAACCCGCTGAACGTTCTGCTATTCCGATAGACACCCAGATGATTCATTCCTGTACTTGTTTTCTTCTGGACTCGGAAAATAATATCTAATTGAAAATAACCAGATGGAAAAGCACACAAATCGTTCAAATCATTAGACCGATGGGTGATAAGACGCTAGTTTAGAATAGCCTCCATCTCGAGGACTTAAATTAATAATGCCTCACACGATAACTTTGCTTCGCTGACAATTATACCTAGACTAGATAGATGATACTTAAAAGATTTCCTTGCCACCTCCAATAGAGCGCAAAAATGAGTTAGTGGAGAGAGATAAAAAACCACTTGAATTTTTCATTAACTAAGCTTCGCGATCACGCAAACATCTAATTTGTTCGCAGAATCAACAAAATTAGTCGTGCTTTCGAAATATTGGGTTGGCAAGAAAGTAATTGCTGATTTTGATTATAGATATCTCACTCCCATTTTTATAATACTCGTTAATGTTATGATTTTCTTTTTATTATAAATGTTATCTGTAATCCTTACTTAACATTATGAAATCATTTCGCAGATATTATCTTAATGTTCTTTCTTTATTTGAATATTAATATGGAGTGCAAAAATGAACATTTTCGCAATATCTTGCTTTATTATTTCCGTAAAGGAAAGAACGCAAGGCAAGCCGCAAAAAAGATACGTGATGTGTATAGCGATGAAGCCCTTAAAGAAAGGCAATGCCAAAATTGGTTTGAAGAATTCCGTTCTGAAGATTTTTCTCTTAAAGATAACCAACGTTCAGGTCGACCAGTTAAGCTGAATGAGGATGAAATCAAAACAATAATTGAAGCGGATCGTCACGTAACTACACGGGAGATAGCAGAGAAGCTAAATGTTTCACATACAACCATTGAGAATCATTTAAAACGTGTTGGGCTCGTTAAGAAGCTGGATATTTGGGTTCCGCACGATTTGAAAGAAATCCATCTGACACAGCGTATAAACGTTTGCGATTTATTACTTAAACGCAATGAATTCGATCCGTTTTTAAAACGAATCATTACTGGAGACGAAAAGTGGATTGTATACAACAATGTCAATCGAAAACGATCGCGGTGCACGTCTAATGAGTCATCGCAAACCACCTCAAAGGCAAATATCCAAAAAAAGAAGATTTTTCTGTCAATTTGGTGGGATTGGAAAGGTCTGGTGTATTTTGAGCTGCTTCCAAGGAACCAAACCATTAATTCGGAGGTCTACTGTCGGCAACTGGACAAATTGAATGCAGCAGTCAAGGAAAAGCGACCAGAATTGGTCAATCGTAAAGGTGTCATTTTCCACCAGGACAATGGTAGGCCGCACACGTCTTTGGCCACTCGGAAAAAATTGATGGATATTAGTTGGGAATTAATGTTACACCCACCATATAGCCCTGATCTTGCACCATCGGATTACCACTTATTTCGATCTGTGGCCAACTCCCTCCATGGTAAAACTTTTAATAATGATGACGCTGTAAAATCGCACTTACTTCAGTTTTTGGCCGAAAAAGATCAGATTTTCTACGAGCGTGAAATTTTCAAGTTGTCAGAGAGATGGCAAAAGGTCATCGAACAAAATGGAAAATACATCATAGATTAAAGTTCATTTCAAGTAAGAAAAAAACCACTTTTATTTTATGGAAAAAATCCGCAATTACTTTCTTGCCAACCCAATATATGTCCGAATATTTAGCATAGCGTTCTATTAGTCCACGCATAACGTTTTTAGTCGCTTTAACAAATCATTGGAGTATTATTGCGCTGAAAAGTTCTTAAAGCTTGTGCTGTAAAAATAGTGAATTTTCAATGCTTTTCCGTTACACGTTCCGCTATAAGCGAATCTTATCTCCTCGAGCGTGGGGAGATTCTGGCAAAACTCTTGCAATATTTTATATACATCCGCCGGGATTTCTGCGTCCCACATTGATTTTAATTGCAATAGCAACAGCATGCTTTACTGTTTAGCCTGTGTTATGTTCAGCCGCGTTTCCAATTAAACCTAATGTTTCTATTGTGCCTGACGAATCTAAATTTACGATGTTATTATTTGTAGTATCTAAGTCTTTTAGAATCTCGGCGCCATTAAACGCCCATTACCGAAAATGCATGCCTGCCTCTGCAGTTATCCTTATTTATTCGTCGCGGACAAGTCGTCTACATAGAAATCTTCTTTAAAAGCGATGACAGCTCTCAGAAATCGGTTAACTTCGTCGCTCGCGAGTTGATGTAAAGTACGCGTTGCTGAGAACGACGCGGAGGCAGTTCCATAAGTTACTGTATTTAATCTTTATGCTTTCACGGGCACACTTTCCTGTCGACGTTAAAGTATTGTTTGGTATTTGCAAGCGCGGGTCCATTATTATATGCCGATACATCTTCGCGATGTTCGCGGTAATAGCGATAGCGCGTGATCTAAATCTTACTAAAAGTTTAAACAGATCCTCTTGTATGGTCGGTCCAACAAATTATACTTTATTCAAAGATTTTCCGTTGCTAGTTTTAGCCGACGCGACGAACATTACTCGCAATTGGGTCGTAAGATTAGTATTCTCTAATACAGCATAATGCGGTAAATAGAATGTATCTTCGTAGGGTCCCCCTTCTGTCTTTGTCATGTGACCTAGTTCTTCATATTCAAATAAGAATTTAATGTATTCATTTCTAATTTCCAGCTTGCCCGACAATAACCGCTTTAACGCGTGTAATCTTCGAAACGAGTGAGATCCTCGAAACGCGTTCACGTACGAATCGCCTAACTGATTCTCTTCCTTGAATGGCAGCCTTGCCACACATCTGCCTGTATAATCCCGTCAAGTGTGGCTTTTATAATGAGCTTCGCACAAATTTTCCTCGTGCGACCTAATACTAGTCTTAGCTACTTTTTAAATCTTCTAAAATTTCTCCGATAATTAATTCAATTCTACTGTATCTGTGTAGCAGTTACCGCTCCGTGAACTACGCGTAGCTCCTGTTTTCATAACGAGCTATCCTGACACAGATTCTGGTGCTATTACCTTTTTTTCAATCTAATGCCTTGACCTGAGCGCTATAGTAATGTAAAAATCTCGACACCGAGACTCGCTTCGATATTCGCAGACTCATGAAAACTGTGATCTGGTAAATGGATTCCTGCTGACATAACTAATTCTTCTCGCGAAATTCGTTGCGAGGAAAACCGATTTGTTACAGCTGGAGATAATAAAATTTTTTAATTTACCGCAATATTCTGCTCGCGATTTCAAAGTAAATATTGGTACGTCCATGACTTGCTTGGATATTCGTACAAAATTTCCGAAAATTGATCATATAGATCATTAAAAAATGCGCTTCAGAACCCGAATCCAAGAGTACAAGACACCTTTGTGGTCTGCTGTCAAGATCTAGCAAATGCATCACTTCCGCAGCAGCGCAAGTGCACGCGAGTAATTGAGCTTTACATGTGCATCATGCACTTTTGATACCGCCTGGATACGCAAACTCGTGATGCCCACCGTTGCATTTTCTGCAACAGCCTTTTTCAAATGTATCAACTCACAATGCCTGCCTTTGCACTTTTCTGCAGCAGCCTTTCATAATACATGTGCAAACTTATAATCAGCTTGACAACAATTCAAGCACAAATTAGCAGTAACCACGATTCTCTTGCGCTCCTCAGGCTCGGCCCTCCGTAACAGCTTACACTTTAATGGATGATTGCTTCTCGCGGCATTTGCTACACGAGATTGTCGCACTCAAGAAATATACTTAAACTTATCTTTGGTCGTTACTTCGCGGCTAATTTCGCGGAGAATTACATCGCGGCTCATCATGCATCGATTTCCTTAAACGAAAATTTCTCTCAGGTCCAAACGGCGCGATCCTTCAGCTATTGTCAGTCCTCCTTGGCTTTTCTGCCGGTGTAGCGCTTACTAGTGCATTTCCAGTATCGCGTAAAAATACAACAAACTCGTCCACCGTCGGTAAAGCATCTCAGGTACATCGTTGTTCCTATTGAAGACGTGTTGCTGGATCCTCTCGCGAAAGATGTGCGGTGATAGCAAATTGATCGACAAAGACTTTTTTAGTTGCCACTAATGCCCTATAACTTGAATTCAGCGCATCGGACGCGGCAATTAAAGACGACGGAAACTCACTGTTAATTAAGGAACCCTCCAAGAAAGCTCGCACGTGCTCATTTATCAGTATTACCGGATTGTTATAGCACTCAACTAAGATCTTCCACGCAGTTGAATAATTATCCGCGGTAATTTCCAGAAATCTTATTTTCTCTACGGCCGGTCCCGATATGCATGTTTTTAAAAATGCCAACTTTTGTATATCCTGAAGTACAGGATTATTTCCTACCACAGTTTGAACCGTGTCCGCGAAACTCGGCCCTTCCTTATGCTAATCGTCAAATCGAGGTAATTGCACCGCCGGTATTCTATAAATACTATCTACGGACGGACTGCTAATCGTAGTGCTAACCTTAAACAGCAGACGCGCGGTAGGCGAATTTGTAACTTGACTGGCTACCGATTCCGCTCAATGAATAATCAATTCCGTTTCCGCCTTAGCATCGATGACTGACTCGACATGAATATGAATTTCGTCAACAATCGTTTCCACCATAACTAGAAGTTTTTTCTACTATCTCCTCTTATATTGCCGCATCCATATCGATTTTGGAAATTCTAATCTTTAATTTCACTATATCACGCGGGCTAATACGATCTATCTCGCTTAATGCTTTTTAAAACTGCGCTAATTCTTTCCTTATATACTCGAATCTCCGTACAACGCGTTTCTTGGGTACTTGACGTGTAGAATTTATATCTTTTTCCAAGAAACTCGATTGTAGTCAACCTGACATGCATTCTGTTTAGTTTCTAATAGCACATTTTTACCATCGCAAAAAATTTTCCTATATATTTAAGATATATTTTCGCTACTTTTATGATTATGATAGTTGAATACTATAAAATTTCTAAGAGAGTGCTATTTAACAGGAGCTATCAAACCTTTTCTTTCAAGTTTTAAAGCGTATACTAACAAATAATTAGGGTTTAGGTCAGATAAACTCAAGCTAATATCATTTATATTTCAACAACTGCAGTCCAAAATAAGATAAAAAATAATTTTAATTCAACTTTATTTTGTTACTTTACGTATAGAATTCAAAACTTTTTCCAAAAAATTCGATTGTAGTCAACTAAAAATCTATTCTGTTTAGTTTATAATAGCACATTTTTACCGTCGAAAAAAAGTTTTTAATATATTTAAGAAAAGTTTTCGCTGCTTTTTTGATTAAATAATAGTTAAAAACTATTAGATTTCTAAAGAATTGCTGTTCGGCGATATTTACAGTGTTTGAATGGGTTATATTGCGCGCGGAATAGGATAGGCGGCGTAGGCGTTAAAAAGGTTGTGAGGGCTCGCAAGGACTATCGAAATGCGTGCGGGCGCGCCTTATGATGCAAGAGGCATGGGAGAGCGCCGTGAGGTGTTTTGAAGGGATAGGATGCGTGGGGCCTTATGCACACACTTCAGTCTCATTCTGGCATTCACTCTGGTTTGAGCTAAAAACAGTGTGTTTCCCATTTGAGATTTTCACCATCTTGGTTTTGTTCTAGGCAACGTAGCTAGAGCGTGTAAGAGTGAGTAAGGAGTGTGTAAGGTTTGCTGGTGTCTTGCCACCAAAAAAGGGGTTGTCTGGTGTCGTCCCACCAACAACAACGTAGTCGGACAGTTGTAGCGAAAATATCTGCAACCTGTCGCAAGGCTACAAACGTGGGATTGTAGTCGGAAAGTTGTAGCAAAATTATCTGCAACCTGTCGCAAGGCTACCAACGTGGGCTTGTAGTCGGACAGTTGTAGCGAAATTATCTGCAACCTGTCGCCAGGCTACCAATGTGGGCCTTTAGTCGGACAGTTGTAGCAAAATTATCTGCAACCTGTCGCCATGCTACCAACGTGGGCTTGTAGTTGGACAGTTGTAGCGAAATTATCTGCAACCTGTCGCCAGGCTACCAACGTGGGCTTGTAGTCGGACAGTTGTAGCAAAATTATCTGCAACCTGTCGCTAAGCTACCAACGTGGGCTTGTAGTCGAACAGTTGTAGCGAATTATCTGCAACCTGTTGCCTGGCTACCAGCGTGGGATTGTAGTCAGACAGTTGTAGCGAATTATCTGCAACTTGTCGTTAGGCTACCAACGTGGGAAAAGGTTCTGGCCAGACAGGCCATCGTTAGGTGCGATAAGAAACAGCGTGCGTTCGGTTGTCGCCTTGCGACGGAAGCGAACGGTAGGAGAGCTCTCTAGCGTGCGACCAAAAGGTACCTCGCGTCGTTATTCTAATAATCCATTTTCTTTTCAGCCTTTTGTTTGTCCTTGTACGTTATAACAGTTTTATTAAAAAAATTGTTTTCTTGCCCCGGCTTTTCTCTCAACTCCGTGAGAGTTTTTATGTACAGGCAAGCAGCTTTGTGCCGCGTAAAAGTGTTGTGTTCATTTATCTATCCTGTCCTATCTCACTCATTCCAGTGTTAAACCTTTTAGTAGAACTCATTGGGAGATATTCGACCATTTTCTGGTCACCTATATAATTGCTAGAAACAAGTGCTAAATAATAAAAGCTATAAAAACTTTTCATTCAAGTTTTAAAGCGCATATTTAATAATAAAAACTGTTATGTCCAAATAAATTTAGAAAGCATCATTTATATTTCGACTACTGCAGTCCAAAAAAGGGAAGAAACTATTTTATTACAAATTATTTTGTTACCTTACGTAAAGAACCCAATTTAATTTCGACGAAACTCAAATGTAGTCAACCGGACATTTATTGTGTTTAGTTTCAAATAGCAAATTTTAATCGTCGCTACAAATTTTTTAATATATTAAAGAAATATTTTCGCTGCTTTTTGGATTGAATAATAGTTAAAAACTATCAGATTATTAAAAAAGTGTTATATAGTTAAAGCTTTTAAACATTTTTTTCTAGTTTTAAAGCGTATACTAACAAATATAAGGTAGTAAGTCTGAAATATTTTAACCACTATCATTTATGTTTTGTCTACTGCAGTCAAAAAAAGAGAAAAAATCATTATATTAGAAATTTTTTTGGTTACTTTCCGGGGAGAATTTATTTATCCTTCGACAAAATTCGATTTTAGTCAACCTAACATCTATTCTGTTTTGTCTCTAGTAGCACATTTTTACTGTTTCTAAAAATTTTTTATTATATTTAAGTAAAATTTTTGCTGCTTTCTGGATTAAGTAGTAAGTAGAAAATATAAAATTTCTAAAAAAGTGCTACTTAACAGTAGCTATAAAACGTTTTCTTTCAAGACTTAAAGCGTATACTTACACATAAAAAGTTTCAAGTACAAAAAGTTTTTGAAACATCATTTATATTCCGAACACTTTCGTCAAAAAATAAGAAACAATCATTTTATTTAAATGATAAAATTTCACAGGGAAATTGGACATGAAAGAAGTAAAACTAAGTTTGATTTAGTTGGACGTTTCGTCCCTTTATTGGGACTTCTTCAGCAACTAGAAATTTTATTTTATTATTATTTCTTATTACGACATACATGATGTTCCTACAATATATAATTTTTTAATTGTTACCTTAATCTTATAGTTCAGCGCCTTTTTTCGTTAAGTAGACATACATTTTTCTTTTTATTAATATTCAAAACACAAAACATCTAGACTTTGTTAATTGATCGTTATTATTGGAAGTTCTCAACAAAACTGTTTCAATCTAGACTAGTGTTCGTTAGCCTAGATATCATCAGTGTAAGGTGTCCTCTATTATTTGTTATGGTTAAAATTTAAAATTCCGTTATAGATGTGATTTAAATTATTTGTGTCCGTTCTAAAATTAAACGTATTATTGTTTGATATATGAAACATTTCGCTGATATTTCTCTTATACCAATTTTCTTCTAAATCTAAAATAGTTGCCGCGTCAAAATTAAAGTTGTGTCCTGTTGTAAGATGATGTACTGCTAACGCTGTGGTGTTAGTTTTATTTGCTTTTATAGGTTTGCAGTCATTTTTGTGTTGGTCTAGTCTTTTTTTAAGTTTCTGTTTTGTTTGTCCAATATAACATTTTTCACATTCACATAGTATTTTATACACTAAGTTTGACTGGTCAAATTTGTTTACCTTATCTTTTAATTTAGTGTAAATAGAATTTATTTTTGTCAGATTATAAAAGACCAGTTTGATATTTGTGTTTTTAAAACATTTATTTATTTTATTTACTAAAGGTTTAATATATGGAAACTTAATGTATTTTATATCTTGCGGATTCAGATTTTTTATACGATCTTTGTCAATTTTAAATTCATTAAATATCATGTGTATGAGACTCATGGGATAGTTATTATTCTTTAAAAGAGTCTCTATTTTTTTCTTATTGTCAGTATGAAACTTATTACTGCTTAAAGTTAGTGCTCTAAATAATAGACCTTTTATAGTTCCAATTTTTTGGCTTAGAGGATGGTTGGAATAGTAATTGATACATCTTCCTGAGCTTGTTGGTTTTACATACCAATTCGTTAATATGGTTCCGTCTTCATTTCTTATAACTGTTACATCTTAGAATGGTAATGTTCCGTTGTCTTCTATTTCAATAGTAAAAGGGATTTTTTCGTTTATCATATTGAAGGTTTTTAATACTACTTCAATTCCATCTTTAGGTATTGCAGTTATGATATCATCTACATATACTTTTAAAAATGGAACTGTAAAAGGTAAGTTTCCTTCAATTTTTTTTTAACACGTGATTCATTACCAAATTAGCTAATATTGGGCTTGCTGGATTGCCCATACTAGAACCATCGAGTTGTTGGTAAAAAGATCCATCGAATTGGAAGTAGCTTGAATCGAAACAAAATTGTATTATTTCTAATAGGATATTTTTCGGTATCGTTATAACGTTTTTGAGTTCATTCCATTCTTCATTTATTGTTCTTATTACCAGTTTTTTTTGGATGTTCGTGAAAAATGAGATTGCATCTAACGATACTAATCTATAATCTTCTGGTAGTGTTATTTTCTGTATGAATTCTACAAACTCAAAAGAATTCTTTAAGGAAAACACAAATTTGTTCGTCATAGCTGAGGATAATTTATGATGTAAAAATTGTGCCAATTTATAACACTGTGAACGAATGCAGCTTACAACTGGTCTTAAGGCTAGGCTTTGTTTATGTGTTTTCTTTAGTCCATATATTTTTGGGGCGACCGAATTGTAAGATTTCATACTCTTTTCTATCTCTTCTGTGATAATCGATTCTTTTCTTAGTTTCGTTATCAAATTATTGGCTAATTTTTCGAATCTACTGGTAGGATCTTTATTCAATAACTGATATATGTCTTTATTTTGTAACATTTTCTGCATTTCATTTAAATATTCTTCTTTCTTCATAATAACAGTGTTTTTTCCTTTGTCCGATCCCATTACAATTAAATTCGGATTTTCTCTTAGGAAACGTTTTGTTGTTACAAAGTTTTTTGTTACTTAATCCTTCTATAGTCTTTGGTTATTTTTATAATAATTTAAAATTATATTAACAGCCTTAACTCTTACATTGTTTTGTTCATCTTTTATACTCTTATTATCACTTTTCGTGCTATTAATATGTCTTATGCCTTCCTCTAAGTCTTTTATTAACGTACAAACTGGAACTCTATTCGGTCTTAACGGGATACCGTACCCTGGTTCTAAACTTAATGTTTTTCCCACTTCGCGTGGTAGCTGAACATCTGTAAAATTATAAATACAATTATTTTGTCTATTTATTTTGTTATTGTTATGTGAAATGTCATTTAATAAGTTATTTAATTTTTTGATGTTATTCTTTTTAGTAATTTTAAATTTGTTTTCATAATTCTTATTGAAAGATGTTGTGCAATTGTTAAAATCTATCACTGACATTTTATTCTTTAAAACATTCTGTGTTTTGTTGATGCTCTTTTCGATTGTCTTAACTTTCCAAGCTGTAATTTTTATTTCTAACTTAAGGATCTTATGTTTTAGAGACTTAATTAATTTATCTGTTTCTTTTTTGTATGGATGTGTTTCAGCTTGGATAGCGTACATCGGTGATTCTCAGATAGGTGTGATTTTTTATGTCTAGTACTTTAATTATTATTCCACACGATTTTTTTGATCAGAAAATTATAAATATGATAAATTTGATGGTATTTTACCGTCGACATTGTAAATTAAAGCATAATTATTCATGGATCATGAATAACTTACAGAAATATACTCGAAATGTCATTACCGTGGCATGTCTGATTTTTGTTTTTCAAACTAAATGAATAAATTTCTATAAAGAGTCGTCTTATAATCTAAAGTTTAGCTTTTGTAACTAAAATCTATCGTATATTCGATTAAATTATGCTGCAATTGTACCCCAATATTGATCGGTAAAAGGAAATAATAGTCATTGACTTGTGTCCTGGAATTTTATTTAATATTCAAATTCAAAGTATTTGCCGCCTAAACGCCATCTTTTATTCAGTTTTGTTTGCTCGCTCTAGTGGCATTTTGAAGAAGGACTATTTGTATACAAATGACAGCTGTATTTTTATTTTTAGACTCTATGTTATGACAGAAATAATTTGTTTTGTTTTTAAAAAGGTATGTCATAAAATTACTGGTCAATACCATGGTACTGAAGTTCACGTGTGTTAATACAATTTTTATGTCAATTATACTAAATAATTATTTAATTTTACGTATAAAATCGAAATTATTTGATTAATTATTTTAATTACTTATAAGGAATTAAGTAAGGTTAATTATTCATTCAAATGTCAATACCGTGGATGTCAGTACCATGGTGAAAATAACGAATGATATTCAAATGAATATTTCCTTGATGTTTCAATTTATTATCATTTCCAATTGTTCTAGTATTATAAAAAATGGCTCCAATACTCCGGACAAAATTGAAAAATATACCTGGGATTCAAAATAAACTACAATGATAATCAATTAAAATTAGCTTCTCCAAATGCAAAGAAAACTTTAAAAAGATCTCAGAAAGACTCTGTAGTCGCTGATAAAATTAAAAAACCCAAAGTTGTTCCAAATGTAACTCTTCGACGAAGCTTAAGAAATAAGAAATGAGTCACTAAATTTTTTCATTAGAAACTATGTTATAGATTAATGTTTAACTATATATAAAAATTGTATTATATTTATTGTTTTTTATATTTAAATTTGTTAAAAACTTAAATCAATTTAATTATTTAACTAATGTTAAACTTGGTTTTATTCTAAGAATAATTTAAAAATTGTTATTTTAATTCTACTGTTGAAAAATTTTAAAAATTTTTATTTTAATTCTATTGTTAATAAATTTTAAATATTGTTAAAATCAAGAGAAAAAATACCAAAATTGTCTCTGTATGATTATCAAAGTCCTATAATTTATCATTCTTTTTATTATTTTAAGAGTTTAGAGATTTAGGCAAGTACTTTTAATATTTAGTTTTGATGTCAATACCGTGGAGGTGAAATTTCTAATTGTTGTTCTAGTTTCTTGACTATTGAAGTTGTAGTAGAACTACGTTACAGGCTTAATTTGGAGCATAGTAAAAGCCCAATAGCAACCAGAACACAAGTTTTAAAGCATTTTTAATTTTAATAAATTTTAAGTTGTAAAAATCACAGTTATATGAGAATCACCCACATACATTTTAAGTTGTTAATAATGTGTTTAGGATATACTTGTTTATGTTTACATTGTATTAAGAATAATAATCTGTTTTTATTTAGTGCTAATTTGTTAAGGTCGGTAATCCAAATTTTTGCATTTCTCATTGTTGTTATATCGTAATTTGTTACCAAATAATCAAAATAGCCCCTCATCATTCTTGTTTATTTAACTAACTAAATAAAAAAGGATGTTCAAAAGTTCGTTAGGAACTTTAAAAGTTGTCAAATAAAAAAGTTAACTAGAATAAAGTCGAAAGAGCCAATGATTATCACTGATATGCCAGGAGCTGCATTCGCAAGGTAGCCATAGATATAGTCGGACCGTTATTAGAAACAAAAACTGGTAACAAATTTATCCTTACAATTCAAGACCTCTTAACTAAATTTTTTATTGCTGTACCTCTTAAGGCTGCAACATCAGTCGATATTTCGAATGGAGTAGTTAAAAATTTTGTTAATATATATGGTGCCCCAAAAACTATACTAACGGACCAAGGGACGAATTTTACTAGTTCTCTTATAAAATCTATTACACATTAATATAAATGCAAGCAAATTAGAACTACAGCACTCTATCCGCAATTAAATGGTTCTTTGGAGCTATCGCAAATCGTCTTGTTCGAATATTTAAAACATTTTAATAAAACGAATCGAGAGTGGGATGAATAACTCACACGTTCTATGTTCTCTTATATTACAAGCATGCATGAAAGGACGAAATTCACTCCTCATGAGCTAGTCTACAGTAAACAAGCTAATATCCCCTCCAAAAACGAACATACGAATGAAGATCTCGATAACACATATCTTAAATATATTCTAGATCTAGTCCATAAGATACTTTGTTCGCAAGTAGTGGCAAGACAGAATTGGGTTTGAGCAAAAATAAGATCCAAAGTTTTCTATGATCGTAAGGCTTGTGGTCAGAACCTCGTTGATAGTCAGAGCGTTTATCTTTTAAAGCAGCTAAAATCTAAATTAGGAAATCAATACACAGGCCTACACCAAATTCTAGAAGTGCTTCCTAAAAATAATGTAAAGATTAGTTACAAGAATAGGACGAAAATTGTCCACAAAGATAAAGTAAAAATCTGTGCTAAATAAGCCTACTCTTTCTATGTATTGACTAATACTTTTAGAATTATTATTGTTTGTAATACCTACATATTTACTAAGTATATGTGCTGGAATAAGTTTTTTTTTCTAACACGGTTGAAAGTAGTGTCAGTGGGGGAATCTCTCTCTCTACTTTTAAGGGCGCTACATAGAGAGATGCATAGCTTCTTATAGACGATTTATAACCAGCATCCATACGCGAAAAAATTTAAAAAAGGATACCTTCTGTACACAATAGTCAATCAATCTCGACCATAAAGGAATATCAACTCTTCTCAAGCTATCTACTAAGTTAAATTTTAATTTTTCTTTTTTTTTTGTTTATAACCACCTAATCGTTAACCTCGTAACTTTATAAATTTGTTTAACACTTAATTTTTCTTGAACTTCTTGAACAATTTATATTTCTAAATTTACTATCGACAAAATCGTTTTTGTTATTAAAATAAAGTTAAACCGTGCTAATCACAGCAGCTTCTACGGAAATGTCGTAAAAAACGGCGAAGAATAAAAATTCGGTTATTATGTACACTGTTACAGAGGGAGAAACGGTATTTGCCTTAAACAGGAAGGACGAGCATCATCTGTGTGAGTACACGTTAATTACGACCGAACATCCAGAGTTGGTCATTTTGGAAACCCAAAAGAGAAAAACGTTTACATTAGGGGCTACAATCACATCTAATAACATCGATATATTTGCCTACGTAAATTCCAAATTTCTGTATGTAGAGAAACATTACCGTAATCAATTAGAAAAACTCTACACAGTGTACTCCAGCAAAGATGCAACTTGGAAAGGCAAGTAATTAAAAACGCACTTATATTAGCATACGTTTTTCCCGACGTCTTCGCCAGCACAATTATGAAGAATTCCAGATTTTTATCGGTCGTCGGAGGTGAGGTAGCCCACATCGTCAAGTGTACTCCGGTGTTCGTAAAAATTAGGCACACGAAAGGATGATACTGGGAATTGCCTTTGCTACACCAAAACGTCAGCATGTTTTTAAGACCAAGATCTAGAATTTTGGTAAACGGGGGCACGCAGGAGCCCTGTAATTCTTTACTACCTCAGGAATACTTTGTAGAGGGAACGTTGTACAAGCTTTTACCTAAGCTAACTTTTTCAAGAGAACCACATTTGTTAAACCTTGGAGGTAGAAATGGAATGGAAAAATACCGACGTGGGTTCTCTCGCTACGAGCGGAATTTACTCGCAAAAGGATTTGGAAAACTTGCGTGATTATCTAATGTTCCCTATTAAGCAGCCCTCCATAATAAATAATTTCGCTAGGAGAGAAGCGGGCTATAAAATTTAAGGGAACCGCCTGGACATTGTTACCTTAGTGAGTGAAAGTGAACTAGAAAAACTGACGGAAAACGTCGCCTCGCGTATGTAAACGGGCCTTTATAAATTCGGTTCAGTTACAGCTGCTATTTTATGACTTATTGTAATTTTTAAGTTTATAAAACTTATTATAGACTTACTGCTACGGGTTTATGCGCTCCATACTGTTTACGGGTAGAGTGTGCATTTGATAAGTACCATTTTGGGATCTCTAACAAACCTGCTCCTGCACCTGAAAAATACGAAGTGTTGCAAAAGTACAGGCCACAGGCAGAGGCAGCTGAGACTAAAGAAATAACTTTGGGACGACCAGGAGATAAAAACGACACGGGGGCCAACGCCTAGGCGTCCACAGCAGCGAGCGCCTCACAAACGAAACCACTTGGTAAGCATGTGCGTTTTGCTTAAGAAAACGAAGTCTTTAAAATATTTAAAGCTTTTTAAAGCACTCAATAGTAGACTCTTTCGTGCTTCTTCCTTTAAGGGGGAAAGTGTCACGTCCTAGTGACAATTTGGTATAGCAGGGCGTGTTATCCAATGTTAATCATTTTATAACCAGTATTCAATAGTTGCGATTTATCTTCCTGTCATATTATACGAAAAATTTAAAATTTTTGTAACTTACATATATCTACTTACACAAATTACATATGCGTATAGTTACATTGTATACCGTAGCTTTCTATATTTTTTAACGTAATTTGTCAATTAGGAAAACATTACTAATCTCGTGTCTAATAATACCTTTATTTAAGAATAACTTTGATGATTATTCGCAATCAATAGAACAAATAATTCTTATTATTAATAACAATTATATAAAATAATTATGTTATCTGGCACATAAATTCTTACGCTCGTAATAAAGGCACGCGTGCAGTGAAAGAAAATCTCTATGCTCGGGTATAAGACGCACGTGCAGTTCTGAAAATTGCTGCTTGATAGTAACAGATATTTTTCCGAGGCAAATTCCATTCGCAGCTGACGCAGCAGTTTAGCGCTTGATAGTAGCTGATATTTTGCTGAGGCAAATTCCATTCCCAGCTGACGCAGCAGTTTAGCGTTTGATGGTAACTAATATTTATTCGCACGTGCAAAACTAAGAAGTCGGCGCATTTCTTTCTACCGAGTTTGTGATGGTCGGTTGTGGAAGGGGCATTTTGACGCGACTGGGGGTACCTCCCACTCGGTCGTGCTGGGCTCGACGTGGGGAGAAACGGGACTCCTCGCCGACAGTCTACCGGCAACTTTGAAACTTATTACTCGAAAATATTACCTTAATAATTATTACCTCTTTTTAATAATATATACTTATACGTTTTGTGCCTGAGGATCTCTCTTCCTCTAAGAAAGCCTAAGACAACTCTTAAAGATTTGTCTTCTTTATACGTTAAACAAGAGAAATCTTTTTTAAGATAATCTTTTTATTTAGATGGCTAGAAAGATAGACTTCTCCATTATTTTGTGTAATCATTTGTGTAATTTTTATAAGAATATACATTGGTTTTACCTGTAAAAAAAATGACATTATTCTAACAGATAAAACCCATATTAAACCAAAATCCTGCTACCGTTTAATCGACACAATCGATTCAGAAGAAGTTAGGTCCGTAGATTATCAGGATTTGGCACAATTCGACCTGGAGGTTATCTTAATACTTTAACAAAGGTAAGTAAACCTCATTCTTCTTGGAACTTACGGGTGCTGGCTCTTCTAGCCCGGATCCCTAGCAAAGTATCAGCTTTACGGACTGGCCGAAATTAGGGCAAATTTTTGTGGGGTTGTTCGTTTAAATGCGGGAACGTCACACTATATAACAAGAGCTATAAGACGTTTTTTTTTCAAGTTTTAAAGCGTATACAAACAAATAAAACTTCTTAAGTCTAATAAATTTCTAGCAAATATCATTTTTATTTCCACAACTGCAGTCAAACAAAAAAAAAATCATTTTTTTACATTTTTTTGTTGCTAATTTGAGTGTAGAATTTAATTCTTTTTCCACGAAATATGCTTGTAGTCTACCTTACATCCATTCTGTTTAGTTTCGAATAGCACATTTTTACTTTTGCTAAAAAATTTTCAATATATTTAAAAGAAATTATTGCTGCCTTTTTGATTAAATAGTAGTTTAAACCTATCAGATTTCTAGTGAAGTGCTATATAACAAAAGCTATAAAATGTCACCTTTCAAGTGGTTAAATGTATACTTAAAAATAAAAAGTGTTCATTCTGATAAAGTGTAGCAAATATAATTTATATATTAACATTTGCAATCCAAAAAAAAAAAAAAATTATTTTACTACAATTTTTTTTTGGTTACTTTACGTGTAGAATTCAAATCTTTTTAGACGAAACTCGATTGTAGTAAACCTGACATCTTTTCTGTTTAGTTTCTACTAGCACATTCTTACCGTCGCTAAAAATTTTTCCATATAATAAAGAAATATTTTTTCTGCTTTCTGAATTGAATAATAGTAGAAAACTATCTAATTTCTAAAGAAGTGCAATATAACAAAAGCTACAAGACGTTTTCTTTTAAGTTTGAAAGCAAATACTCACAAATAAAAAGTTTAAGGTCCAACAAAATCTAGCAAGTATCATTTATATTTTAAATACTGCAGTCCAAAAAAGAGAAAAAATCATTTTATTACAACTTTTTTTGGTCAATTCACGTGTAGAATTCAATTCTCTTTTGACTAAACTCGATTGTAGTACACCTGACATTCATTCTGTTTAGTTTCTAATAGCCCATTTTTAACGTCGCTTAAATTTTTTAAATATATTTAAATAAAATTTTTGCCTATTTCTTGATAAAATCCAGATTTATTAATTATCTTACTCGTAAAGTTAATTCTACCTAAATAATAATATATATTCGATAAATAGTATAGCCTTAAAGTTATGCTTCACAACGGTCTTTTTGTCGCTCCCTCTATTAACCGATTGTCTCACTACTCTCCAACACACTTACTCTCTGTTTAAACAACGATGCTCACTGCTAAATAATAATAACCTTAATATCCCCTCAGCCACTGATTGTACCCAATAAAAGCAAGAGTCCCCACCATGTTTCTACTTGCTTTCTCGAACATTCGATGATTCCCACACTCGGCCATTCTGTAAATCTTTGGTCCCCGAAGATGTAGGTTTCTCTTCTGACCGATCCGCCCTGCATTGCCAAAATTCTCTGCTGTTCCCTTAGTTTGGCAAATACCTCCTTGCTATTCGTTAATGGTATCCTCGTAATTTTTTTTTTTTACACTTTTCTTCTTCGAAAATTCGAATAGATCTCTTCAATTTTTCCAATCGTCGTTTTTCCAGACATCTTGGTACCACCACTACACTCGTGTCGCCCTTTCGTTTTACCGAGACATCATTCTCTATCGTGTATTTCGCGTAAGGTTGCCGTTTCAGCATCGTCCTGATTGCTTGTATCCTCTCGTCTTTCAGCTGTTTCTCTTTCACCAGTGCCGCAAAGGTATCGGTAATCGGCAAAACTTGCGCCCGACGAAGGGCGTACACGTGCCTAAGTCGCTCGCCCCGCTGATGTTCATGTTTAAAATCATAATCTTGCAACTACAATGCCCACCGCGCAACTTTAGTGGATAGATTCTTCCTTTCCATCGTTTTAGCGAACGCATCGCAATCTGTCACCAACTTGAACGTCGTGCCCAAAAGACACAACCGCAACTTTTTGATACTGTTGACAACCGCCAACACCTCCAGCTTATACGAATGACACCGCTGTTCTATCTCGGATGTCTTCCTACTGTAGTAATACACGGGATGAAATTCTTTCTCCTCTGTTTTTCTTTGCAACAAGATCGCTTCATATCCATACTTGCTCGCGTCCGTGTGTAGTTCGGTAATCGTCTTCGGATCAAATATCCGCAACACGGGTTTAGAAACAAGAATATCCTTTAAAGTTTTAAACGCGCGCTCACACTTATTCATCCATACAAACTTTACATCTTTTGTGATCAATTCGGTCAAAGTCCGCGTTATCCGAGCATAATCTTTTACAACTTTCTAAAAAAACCAGTTATTCCTAAAAATCTTTGTATTTCTTTACAAATCCGCGGCGTCGGAAATCGTCGTATCGCCATTATTTTCGCCTGGCCGGGAGCAAAATTTTCATCTTCTATTGTGAGACCTAAAAAATCTACTTTCCGCTTTAAGAACTGGCACTGGCGCCAGTTAATCTGTAATCCATTCTTGGCCGCAACTTCTAACGTTATCTTCAATTTTGACAATGAATCCAAATCGCTGGTACCCGGTACTATTATGTCGTCAACATACGTAAGCACAACTTTCTGCCACATAAGATCCCTAAACACATCTGCTATAAATCGCAAAAAACTTGTAGGACTATTACACGACCTAAAAGATTTTTTGTTAAATTCGTATTGACTGCCAGGGGTCACAAACGTAGTGTACTTCTTACTGTTTTCTTCTACCGGTACATGGAAAAATCCGTTCTTTAAGTCAATCACGGAGAATACCCTCATATCCGCTAAATCGTCAATGCAATCTTCAATCAACGGCATCGGAAAGTGATCGCGGCTTATCTTGCGATTTAACGCTAGGTAATCTACGCAGACTCTACTGGTTCCGTCCTTTTTAGGAACTATTACTACCGGACTCGCCCATTCACACTTACGCGCTCGCACCACACCTTCCTCTAACCATTGCGTTATCTGATCATTCAAAACTTCCTTCTCGTGCGGAGCTAATCTACGTGGTCTTAATACTACAGGTACATCGTCGTGCAACCGAATTTGAGTCTCTACTAAGGTTTTTATCTGTTTCGCGGGCTTATAATCTACTACTATTCGTTCCACTTCCTTCGCAAACTGTGGTTTTACATCCAACTCATGTATCGTTATATTAAAGACACCTGGCATTACATCCTCGACACTCACAGCTTTGGCGCCTTTCTCGGCACCTCCTTTCCCTTCACCTTCGCTTATTCGCACCATCTTCACAACTTTGCCTCCGCGAATACTTATTTCCACGTTACTCAGAAAATTCTTCCCTAGGATACATTCATACGGCATCGCACTCGCCGGCACTACGTGAATCTTGACCTTGCACAGAACGTCGTCTACAGCTACTTCGTCTTCGAACACGCCTAATATGCGAACGTTACCGTTACCCGCTCCTTTCGCGCGTGTGACGGTCTTGGCCAATGTAACTGGTACGATTCCCCTGAGCTTGTCCTCGCGTATTAACGTGAGATCACTTCCAGAATCCACCAACGTTATAAAATTTTTACCCCAAACCGACACCGATTTTAAATCCTCCGAAGCTACGATGACATCGACACGTTTCTTGCATTCCTTTGAGATATGTCCAAACGTATTACAACTAAAGCACTCCGGTCCTTTACCCAACATAGTACACTGTTTCACGCTATGATCGGGTGAGCCACACGAGAACCAATATGATTTCTTCACCCTCGATGGCTCCGCTCTTCTTTCTCTTTTTACTTCATTGTTTTCCCTGTTCACTGTCTTACTAGGCTTCGACTTTCTCTTCATTATATCGTATATTTCGATATTCCTTTTTAATTCCTTTATTGTTCGGGACTGATATAAGATTGCTTTATTCATCTCTTCATCCACCACCCCGTTGATTATGTGTTCTATTAGCGCCCTTTCTTCAACTTTTCCTAGTGCCGCCATTTCTTTCATCGCGTAGATGTATTGCTGTCCTGTCTCGTCCGGTTGTTTCTTTCTTTCCGCCAACTGAGCATGGATCATCGTGCTACTGATTCTATTCCTGAATTCACTGGCTAACTTTTTCTTTAAGGCCGTCCACGAGGTGACACCCCTTTCCGATTCTACAAATCGTTTAGCTGAACCTCGCAGCATCCGTTTTCCATATATCAGCTTTTGTAGATCGTTCCATTGGAGAAGTTCTGCAATATCCTCGAATTGATTTATTCATTTTTTTACCGGGACTATATCATCTCCTGAAAATTCCGGTAGACTATCCTCCACGTCGCGGATTGAAAACGGCGACGGCGCACTTCGTCTCGTCTTTTCATATTTTTCCTCCGACTCATCTTCAGTTTCTGTGTCTGTGTCTATGTCCGTCTCTTCGTCCGTTTCCTCGTCCGTATCTTCATCTTCTTCCCGTGTTTTTTGACCTTTGACATATGCAAGCAACCTCCTCCGTATTTCAGCTTTGGTACCGCTTGTTGATAATTGCAACTTCTTTGCTGTACGTTTTAATTCAATATACTTCATCTCCTTAACCACCTCGTCAGTAAACGGGTTTTCCTTCAGTTTTTGACTTTTTTGGACAATCGTTTTGTCCACAACTGTATTTAAGTTGCCGTCTGCAGATCCTATGTGTGTGTCGGTCATCTTGTGATATTATAACGCAACTTAACAAATTAAAAAAAACTTACAACTTTGGCGACTTTTATAACGTTCCCGGTTAGCAACTTAGCTGTCTTATAACTTGTCAATTTGGCAACTTAACAACTTTACAACTGAACAACTTAACGACTTTACAGCTTACCAACCTTTCCACTTTTAAACTGCCGACTTAATGAATTAAAGACTTTTTTCAATTTCAAATTGCATAAAGCTACCGTGGTCTTTCCTATTCACCTTTTCAGATCCCGGACGAGCCCCTAAATGTAGGAAAATGGGTTTTGGAAAAGAGGTATTAATTATCTTACTCCCAAAGTTAATTCTACTTAAATAATAATATATATTCGATGAATAGTATAGCCTTAAATTTATGCTTTACAACGGTCTTTTTGTCGCTCCCTCTATCAACCGATTGTCTCACTACTCTCCGACACACTTACTCTCTGTTTAAAATACGATGCTTACTCTTAAATAATAATAATCTTAATATCCCCTCAGCAACCGATTGTCCCCAATATAAGCAAGAGTTCCCACCATGTCTCTACTTGCTTTCTCGAACATTCGATTATTCTCACATAAAATATAGCAAATATCATTTATATCTTTACAACTGCGATTCCACTGCATTATAACAAAAGCTAAAAAACGTTTTCTTTTGAGTTTTAAAGCCTATACTAACAAATAAAAAGTGTTATGTCTAATAAAATCTAGCAATTATCATTTATATTTGAACAAATACAGTCCAAACAAAGAGAAAAAATTATTTAAAAAAACTTTTTTTGAATAATTCCCGTGTAAGATTCAATTCTTTTTTGACAAAATTATATTTTAGTCAACGTAAAATCTATTCTGTTGAATTTCTTATAGCACAATTTTACCGTCGCTTAAAATTTTATAATACGTTTAAAAGAAATTTTCGCCACTTTATTAAATAAATCGTAGTTAAAATAATAAAATTTCTAAAAAACTGCTACCTAAAAGCGTATACTTGCAAACAAAAAGTATTTAGTCCGAAATAATTTAGCAAACATCATTTATATTTCGACTACTGCAGTCAAGAAAAAGAGAAAAAATCATTTTAATATAGCTATTTTTATTACTTTACAGTAAGAATACAACTATGTTTTGACTAAACTTTATTGTAGTAAGCCTGAAATCTATTCTGTTTAGTTTCTAGTAGCCCATTTTTACCGACGCTAAAAATTTTTCTATATACTTAAAAAAAAATTATCGTTTCTTTTTAGAATCATTTGTAGTTTAAAACTATACAATTTCTAAAAAAGTACTTTTTAAAAGAAGCTATTAAACGTTTTCTTTTAAGCTAAAAAAGCGTATTACTTGTAATAAAAAGTAGTAAGTATAAAAATTTTTAAAAACATCATTTATAATTCGACTACTGCAGTCAAAAAATAGAAAAAATCATTTTATTACAACTACTTTTAGTTTATTTACGTGTAGAATTCCATTCTATTTCGAAGAAATTCAATTGTAGTTAACCTGACAACTATTCTGATTAGTTTCTAATAGCACGTTTTTACTGTCGCTAAAAATTTTTTAATATATAATAAAGAAATTTTTGCTGCCTTCTTGATTAAATAGTAGTTGAAAACTTTAAAATTTTTAAAAAGGTGCTATTTAACAAAAGCTTTGAAACCTTCTCTTCACAGCTTTAAAGACCAAACAAAAAAAAAAAAAGTCTTAGGTCAGAAAAATTTTAGAAAACATTATTTATATTTTAATAACTGCTGCCATAGAAATAATTTTGTTTAGCTTTTTTTTGTAACTTTACGTGTAGAATTCAATTCTTTTTCTCCGAGATTAAATTGTAGTCAACCTGACATCCATTCTGTTTAGTTTCTAATAGCACAGTTTTACCAAGGCTGAATATTTTTTCATATTTTTTACAGAAATTTTCGCTACTATATAAATTAAATCGTAGGAAAAAACTAAAAAGGTTAAAAAAAAGTCCTATATAACAGAAGCTATGAAGAATTTTTTTCCTTGCTTAGAAGCGTATAATTTCAAATAAACAGTTTAACGTCCGACAAAAAAAAGCAAATATGATTTATATTCTGACGACTGCAGTCAAAAACAGAAACAAAATTAATTAATTACAACTTTTTTAGGTTACTTCAGTGTAGAATTCAGTTCTATTTCGACGAAATTCGATTGTAGTCAACATGACATCCATTCTGTTTAGTTTGAGATAACACATTTTTACCGTCGCTACAATATTTCAATATATTGAAAAGAACTTTTTCTTTTTTCTGGATTGAATAGTAGTTGAAATCATTTAGATTTCTAAAGCAGTTCTACTTAACAAAAGCTATGAATCGTTTTCCTTTAAGCTTTAAAGCGTATACTTACAAATAAAAATTTTTAGGTCTGGGAAAATTTGCAAACATCATTTGTATTTTGACAACTGCAGTCAAAAAAAAGAGAAAAAAACATTTTATCACGACTTTTTTTGATTACTTTATGGGAAGAATACTTTTCCTTTTTAACGAAACTCGATTGTAGGAAAACTTAAAATCCTTTCTGTTTAGTTTCTAGTAGCCCATTTTTACCGTCGCTAATAATTTTTCAATATACTCATAAAGAAATTTTCGCTACTTTTTGGATTTAATCGTAGTTGAAAACTACACAAATTTTTAAAAAGTGCTATTTAACAGAAGCTAGTAAATGTTTTCTTTCAAGTTTTTAGGAGTATACAAAACAATAAAAAGTGTTATTTCCAATAAAATCTAGAAAATATCATTTATATTTTAACAACTGCAGTCCTAAGAAAGAATAAAAATCAATTTATATCAACATTTTTTGTCACTATACGTGTAGAATTAAATTCTTTTTCGACGAAACTCGATTGTAGTCAATCTGACATCAACTCTCTTTAGTATCTAGTAGCACATTTTTACCGTTGCTCAAAATATTTATTATATACAAAAGAAATTTTCGCTGCTTTCTGGATTAAATAGCAGTTAAAAACTATACAATTTCTAAAAAAGTACTATTTAACAGAAGCTATTGATTGTTTTCTTTCAAACTTTAAAAGCGTATTACTTGTATTAAAGAGTGGTAAAACCTCACTTATATTTCGACTACTGCATTTAAAAAAAAAAAAAAAAATCATTTTATTACAAATTTTTTTAGTAACTTTACGTTTACAATTCAATTCTATTTCGACGAAATTCGATTGTAGTCATCCTTACATCAATTCAGGTTAGTTTTTAATAACACGTTCTTACCGTCGCTAAAAATTTTTTAAAATATATTAAAGACATTTTTTTGCTTTTTAATTTAAATAGTAGTGGAAAACTATACTTTTCTAAAAAAGTATTAGGTGTACAAATAAGTTTCCGCCGTTTTACATTAAAAATTAAGTATTTATTCTAGAAGAATGGTAATTGTAAGGTTATTTAAAATACTGTCAATCACTTGCAATGACTTTTTCTCATCTCCCACGCAACATTTGGATCCCACGTCGGAAGAACTCCTTGTCTTTTGAGGCTATCAACGAATCAACCCAATTTTTTGTATCTTTATGATTTGAACCGCTGCTCCGACAGAGCATGTGCCATGAACCGAAATAGGTGATAATCGGACGGTGCAATGTCTGGTGAATACGGCGGGTTGGGTAACACTTCCCAATCAAGTGTTTCCAAATACTTTTTTTTCCAATACGAGCATTGTCATGCAGGAGAATAATTTTTTTGTGTCTAGAATAGTATTGAGGGCGTTTTTCCTTCAAAGCTCGGCTCAATCTCATTAATTGTGTTCGATAGAGGGCTCTGGTTATTGTTTCGCTCGGATTAAGCGACTCATAATACACTACACCCAGCTGATCCCACCAAAAAAACATAGAGTTTTTTTCTGTGAATATTCGGTTTTGCTGTTGATGTTGACGCATTGCTTGGTAATCCCCATAATTTTCTTTGTTTTGGATTATCATAATGTATCCATTTCTCGTCACCAGTGATGATACAATGTAAAAAACCCTTTTTTTTATGTCAAGCAAGCAGTATTTCCCTTAAGCATAATCGGCGTTCAATATCTCTCGGCTTTAATTCGTACAAAACCCAATTTCCTTGTTTATTAATCATTCCTAATGATTTTAAACGATGTAAGACTGCTTGCTGAGTGACTTCTAATGTTACAGCAAGTTCTTTTTGTGTTTGAGATGAATCTTCCTCCAATATTTCTTCCAATTCTGCATCCTCGTAAATTTTTGGCCTTCCACTGCGATCTTTGTCTTCTACGTCGAAATCACCGTTTTTAAACTTTTGAAACAACTCACGACACGTTCTCTCACTCAAAGCAGTCTCACCATATGCTTCTACGAGCAATTGATGCGCCTCAGCAGCAGATTTCTTTATATTAAAGTAATAAACTAATATTTCCCGCAAATGACGCTTATTTAGCTCAAATTTGGACATTTTTAACTTAAAAAAATTATATTTTACCGATATGAAATCAATAATATTAATAGGTTATGTTGTTCCTAAACGTCCAAACTAATTTTTAAGCAGGATATCATCTGCGAAAGTTAACGGAAACTCGGCGCCGCGCTATCTACATTAAAACGGCGGAAACTTATTTGTACACTTAATACTATTTAACAGAAGCTATGGATCGTTATCTTCTAAGCATAAAACCGTATAAATACAAATAAAAAGTGTTAGGTTCGACAAAATTTTGCAAATATCATTTATATTTTGACGACTGCAGTCAAAAAAAAAAATCATATTATTACAACTTTTTTTAGGTAATTTTTGTGTAGAATTTAATTCTATTTCGACGAAATTCAGTTTTAGTAAATCTGACATCTATTCTGTTAAGTTTCTAATAGCTCAATTTTACTGGGGCTGAATATTTTTTAATATATTCCAAAGAAATTTTCGCTACTTTCTAGATTGAATCGGAGGAAAAAACTATAAAATTTAAAAAAAAGTGCTATTTAGCAGAAGCTATGAGTTATTTTCTTCCAACCTTAGAAGCGTATTGTTGATGCGACCGATGCCCTAATCGGTACTCCAGTAGATTGTAGTGAATCGAAAAATGCCTTTACGGGTGATATCGTGATTCTTTATTAATTGGAAAGAGGATAGAAAAATAAAATCACAATACCAAATTTATTTAAGCCCAGTCAGTACTAAAAAGTACGCTTTATTTAGCTCGTCAGGGAAAATCCTTTTGTCATAAAAACCCTGGTTGAAACGTTAAAGAAGAATCCACAAATCAGGATAATTCTGGCCAAGTACAGGACCGCCTTTGTCCGTTGTCGCTGGCTGAACTTAAATAATGTGGTATTGCGCAATACAAATAATTCTCCTCGAAGTAGTTCTCGCAAGTCTCAGCTTTCTAAGATAGATGAATCTCGAGCGATGAATCACGCGTGATGAATCCAGAGTGACAACAGGCGCAAGAACGCGCTGGGTTTTATACCAAAAAGCGATGCAATGCTGCACCAATCACCGAAAAGCCTGAGCATAACACGGCTGTCGATACATGTGATTAGCGTAATAAATGTAGTGGGAGAACGCGAGGTAGAAAAAAGAAAGAGCCCTTGCAGGCATCTCAGCGCTACCGTGTTTACCACTGAAAACAACGATATTGCTTTGTCGCACGCGTCTCACGCCTTCGCAGGGCTGTACACGCCCAGGTGCTTCGCCCTACTCACTCGTTGCGGAGGATACGCAAAATACGCCCCCACCTTGAACGGGCACTGTTCAAAATTTAAAACCAAAATGCGCACACTTAAATACAAATTATAAACTATATACATACTGTTAACCGCATATTGCCATACATATTCAGTAATTAACGCGACTAAATTACAAAAAAAAGAAATTTTTTTTTTTTTGTAAATCGCTTGGCAAAGGAGAAAGTCGTTTAATACCGCGCATTACAAGACCGTTGGCAGTTTTTACGCTCGCCACGCGTGCTATCCCGTAGGGTCCTTTATGTACTGCCGCGATACGTCCTAGTGGCCATTTAAGTGGAGGGTAATTATCTTCTCGCGAGATGACTAGCGTACCCGGGCTTATTTCGTCTGCTGTGCCTCTGTGCTATTTTTTACGGACCGTCTGCTCGTTCAAATATTTTTTATTCCATCGGTTCCAAAAATGCACTTGGGACAGGCGCCCGGATGGTATATCCCTGTATTCGTCCTCTGGCAAACTTGTAAACAAATTTCCAATTAAAAAATGCCCAGGTGTAAGAACGCACAAATCATTCGGGTCATTAGACAGAGGCGTGATAGGACGCGAGTTAAGAATCGCCTCTATCTCGAGGACGTATGTTAATAATGCCTCGTAAGATAGCAATGTCTCGCTTATAATTCGAACTAAATGATATTTAAACGATTTTACGGCCGCCTCCCATAGACCTTGAAAATAGGGGGAACGTGGTGGGATGAAATGCCACTTGATTCCTTCATTTACCAAACTTCGCGAGACGCGCGCTTCTAATTCGTTCGCTGCACCTACAAAATTAGTCGCGTTGTCGGAATATATGTCCGAACATTTTCCACGGCGTGCCATAAATCTACGCAAAGCTGCTAAAAATGCTTCAGTCGTTAGATCATTCACGAGTTCTAAATGAACGGCCTTGGTGCTAAAGCAGACGAATACCGCCACATATATTTTCGCGCTACCACGGTTCCGGTGTTGCTTTTCCTTGATGAATAACGGACCGCAGAAATCTACGCCGGTGTGGAGAAACGGACGATTCAGTAGAAGACGACTAGCAGGTAGATCACTCATAGGATATTGCAGCGTAGCGTATTTTAAACGTCGACAAGTAATGCATTTATATATTACGCGCTTGACGCTACTTCGCCCATTTATTGGCGGAAACGATTCGCGAAGTGCGTTCAAAGTGGCTTGCGTACCACCGTGCCCTATTTGATAGTGCTTATCGCGTATTATCGCGTTTGTAATTGTATGGTCTTTCGGCAATAATGCGGGATGCCTTTACTCGTATAGCAAGTTGCTCCTTGGCAATCTACGTCAAACTATTAATATTCCTAAACTGTCTACAAACAGGCTAAGTACGGAGAATGTTGCGCAAACCTCTTTACCGGACTTGATCAATTTGATGATCTCGAGAAATGCTTCTTCCTGTATCAATTTAATCGCGATTACTTTCACGCCCTTTAGTTCGTCCACGGTTTACTCACCCATTATTCTTTTCTCATTTAAATTGCGCGAGTTACGTGCGAATCTAACGCAATACGCGATAATGCGCTTTAATTTGACGAACGAGGAGTACCGTCTAAATAGTTCGAACGGTGTAGCTAACTTTGCGTGAGTTACAATCTTTTTCTTTTCCGGGATTTCGATTGGTTCTAATCTACTATGCGGCCATTTTGATTCCGGCTTGATAAGCCATGCAGGACCGGACTTCCAAAGCTTACTTTCACGGAGTTCAACAGGTGTAACGCCGCGAGAAATTAAATCAGAAGGGCTATGTTTGGACGATTCATGACGCCACAACTCGCGAGCTGTGCTCTTTTGAATTTCATCTACGCGATGTGCTACGTAGGTTTTTAACGTAGGAGGCGGAGTGTTGAGCCAATGCAAAACTACCGTAGAGTCCGCCTAAAATATTGTACAGCAGAAATCATTTCTACGCAAAGCGTTTTTAGTGGCCTTAAAGAGACGCGAGAGTATTAAGGCGCCGCAAAGTTCTAGGCGCGGAAGCGATTGCGTTTTAAGCAGCGCTACCTTGGATTTGGCTCAGACTAATCGTAAAGTAGAATTTTTTTCTAACGTTTTAACATAAATGCACGCGCCGTAAGCCTTTTCACTCGCGTCACAAAAACCATGCATTTCCAGTTCTTCTCCATCACCTGCTACGTTGCGCGCGAACCTTATCTCCTCCAACGTGTGGAGATTTTTGCGGAACTGCTGCCATATTTTATATATATCGGCCGGGACATTTTCGTCCCATGTTGATTTTAATTGCCATAGCCGTTGCATCATCATTTTCGCGTTGATTACTACCAATCCTAATAAACCCAGCGGGTCGAATAGCTCCGAAATTTCGGACAATATGACGCGCTTAGTAACCTTTGATTGATCAGCTGTTTGCATTACCTTATAGCCTATGTTGTCTTCGGCCACGTTCCAATTAAAACCTAATGTTCTTATCGTGCCTGACGAATCTCAATTTACGATGTTATTATCTGCGGTATCTAAGTCTTTTAGAATCTCGGCGCAATTTGACGCCCATTGCCGCAAATGCATGCCTGCCCCTGCGGTTATACTTATTAACTCGTCGCGGACTTGCTTCGCTTCCCTAACCGTACGAGCTCCGGTTAACAAGTCGTCCACATAGAAATCTTCTTTAAGCGCGATGGCAGCTCTCGGGAATCTGTGAAATTCGTCGCTCGCGAGTTGATGTAAAGTACGCGTTGCTAAGAACGACGCGGAGGAAGTTCCATAGGTTACTGTATCTAATCTACATGCTTTCAAGAGCTCACTTTCCTGTCGACGCTAAAGTATAGTTTGGTATTTGCGATCGCGCGGATCAATTATTATCTGCCGGTACATCTTCGCGATGTCCGCGGTAATAGCAATAGCACGTGATCTAAATCTTACTAAATGTGCAAATAGATCCTCCTGTATGGTTGAGCTAACCATTAGTACGATATTGAAAGATTTCCCGTTGCTGGTTTTTGCCGACGCGTCGAACACTACTCGCAATTTGGTCGTAATACTAGTATGCTTTAATACAGCATGATGCGGTAGATAGAATCAACCTTCGTGGGGTCTCCCTTCTATCATTGTCATGTGCCCTAGTTTTTCATATTTGGATAAGAATTTAATATATTAATCTCTAATTTCCGGCTTGTGCGATAATGATCGCTCTATTGCGTGAAATCTTCGTAACGCACTCGTATTAGAATCTCCTAACTGATTTTCCTCCTTAAATAGCAATCTCACTATATATCTGCCAGTATCATCCCGTCGCGTGTTGCCTCTATAATGTGCTTCGCACAAATTTTCCTCGTGCGACCTAATACTACTCTCAGCTACTTCCTCAATTTTTCAGAATTTTTCCAATTTTGAGTTCAAATCTACCGTGGCCGTGTTGCAATTACCGCTCTGCGGAGTGCGCGTGGCTCCTGTGCTCATAACAAACCATCCTAGTACAGTTCCTTGTGCTATTAAATTTTCATTCAACCTAATGCTCTGACCTGCGCGCCATAGTGAAGCAAAAATCTCGACACTGAGAATCGCGTCGATATTCGCGGGCTCATAAAACTTGGGATCTGCTAATTGGATCCCTGTTAGTATAGTCAACTCTTCTCGCGGAATTCGTTGCGAAGGCAACCTATTCGCTACCGTGGGTAATAATAAGAATTGTAATTCTAATGCCTAATTTTCTGTTTGCGATATCAACGTTGCTAAGATTGCCTGTTTTACTCTAGTTTTCATTTGGTTTACGCCAGAAATGGGTACATACACGTCCCGTTTGGCTATTCGCAGAAGATTCGCGAACCGGATTGTTAAGAAATGTGCTTCAGAACCCGAATCCAGGAGCACACGACACTCGTGCGGCCTGCCGTCGCGATCCAGCAAATGCACCACTGCAGTTAGTAACAGCGCGGGTGTCTGCGAGTGATGGAGCTCTACATGTGTCTTCTGCACCGCCGACGCCGACCGAACTCAACAATTCGTGATGCCTGCTGTTGCACCTTCTGCAACGGCCTCTCTCACATATAACAGCTCATGATGCCTGCCCTTGCACTTTCTGCAGCAGTCATTCTTAATACATGCGTATACGCGGTGACCAGCTTGTAAACAATTACAACACAAATTGGCGTTAACCACGATTCTTCTGCGCTCCTCGGGCTCGGCTCTCAGTAGCTTCGATGTGTTATGCCTCTCGCGACATATGCCACACGAGACATTCGCGCTTGTGGAATACGCTTGAACTTGTCCTCGGTCGAAACTTCGCGAAAAATTTCGCAGAGAATTAAACCGCAACTCGTTACGCCACAAATTCCTTGAGCAAAAATTTCTCTCGGGTCCTAACGGCGCGTTCCTTCTGCTATTGTTAATCCTTTTAGAATGTTCTGCCGGCTAAGAGTTTACTAGCGCATTTCCCCGATTGCGCAAAAATATCACAAACTCGTCTACCGTCGGTAAAGCATCTCGGGAATACCGTTGTTCCTATTGAAGCCGTGTTGCTGGATCCACTCGCGAAAGATGTGCGGCAATAGCAAATTGATCGACAAACACTTTTTTAGTCGCTACTAAAGCCCTATAATTTGCACTCAGCGCATCGGACGCGGCAATTAAAGACGAGGGAAATTCACTGTCAATAGGGGGACCCTCTAAAATAGCTCGTACGTGCTTATTTATCAATATTAACGGATTGTCATAGCACTTGACTAATGTCTTCCACGCAATCGGATAATTATCCGCGGTAATTTCCAGAACTCTTATTTTCTCCGCGGCTGGTCCCGATAACCATGATATCAAATATGCAAATTTTTGTATATTTCGAATCGCGGGATTATCTCCCATCACCGATTGAAACGTTTCCGCGAAACCCAGCCACTCCTGATGCTGCCCGTCAAAATGAGGTAATTGTACCGCCGGTATTCTGTAAATGCTATCTACGGACGGACTGCTAGCCGTAGTGCTAACTGAAGAACATAGATTCGTGGTAGGCGCATTTGTGTCTAAAGTGGCTACCGATTCAGTTCTATTAATGATCAACTCCGCCTCCGCCTTAGAATCGATAACTGACTCGACATGATTGTGAATTTCGTCAACCAGCGTTCGCATAGTTTCACAGGAATTCTTTTCTATCAACTCCTCTAATATTGCCACATTCTTATTACCTTTGGAAATTCTAAGCTTTAATTTCATTATATCAAACGGGCTGGTATGATCTATCTCGCTCACCGCCTTTTGAAATTGCGCAAATTCTTTCTTTACATACTTGATTCTCCGTACAACGCGCTAAACATCACCACGTGCACTATTCAAACGAGGCATTTTCACGACAAAAGGCAAAATTAGAAGAGAAAAGAGGAGAAAAAATACGACTTCGAAGAATGATCAAGCTACAGAAATTACAAAACTCACGTGAATCCTCCGAATAAAGCGTCCCGTGCAGCGTACTCACGCACCGGAACAATAGAAGCTTCTCGGCTTGTAGCGATAATGCAATAATTCCTTTGTTGCTAGATCGGAAGTCTTCCGTTGCCTCTTTCTCCTCAATTGAATAAGACTTTATGCACAATAGACGCCGGACGAAGAGAGGGGACGAAGATCCCTATCCGGCTCGAAGGACCAAAATGTTGATGGGACCGATGCCTTAATCGGTACTCCAGTGGATTGTAGTGAATCAAAAAATGCACTTACGGGTGATATCGAGATTCTTTATTAATAGGAAGGAGAATGGAAAAAAAAAAACACAAGAAATAATTTATTTGAGCCCAGTCAGTACGAAAAAGTCCGCTTTATTTGGCTCGTCAGGGAAAAGCCTTTCTGCATAAGAACCCTGGTTAAAACGTTGAAGAAGAATCCACAATTGAGGATCATTCTGGCCCAGTACAGGACCACCTTTTTCCCTTGTCGCTGGCCGAACTTAGATGATGTGGTATTGTGCAATACCAATAATTCTCTTTGAAGTAGTTCTCGCAAGTCTCAGCTAGATGAATCTCGAGCGATGTATCACGCGTGATGAATCCAGAGTGACAACAGGCGCTAAAACGCGCTGGGTTTTATACCAAAAAGCGATGCAATGCTGCACCAATCACAGAAAAGCCTGAGCATAACACGGCTGTCGATACATGTGATTGGCGTAATAAATGTAGTGGGTGAACGCGAGCTAGAAAGAAAAAAGAGCCCTTGCCGGCATCTCAGCGCTACCGTGGTTACCATTAAAAACAACTATATTGCTTTGTCGCACGCGTCTCACGCTTGGGCAGAGCCGTACACGCCCAGGTGCTTCGCCCTACTCACTCGTTGCGTAGGATACACAACACGTATAATATCAAATAGAAAGTGAAAAGTTCAAAAAATTTTAAAAACATTATTTATATTTCGACTACTGTAGTCAAAAAAAGAAAAAAAATCATTTTATTATAACTTTTTTTTGTAACTTTACGTTTACAATGCAATTATATTTCGACGAAATTCGATTGTAGTCATCCTGACATCCATTCAGTTTAGTTCCTAATAACACGTTTTTACCGCCGCTAAAAATTTTTCAATATTTATAAAGAGAAATTTTTGCTGCTTTCAGGATTAAATTGCAGTTAAAAACTATACAATTTTTAAAAAAGTACTATTTAAAACAAGCTTTTGATCGTTTTCTTTCAAGCTTAGAACCTTATAATTGCAAATATAAAGTTCAAGGTCCGACAAAATTTAGCAAATATCATTTATATTCCGACGACTACAGTCAAAAACAGAAACAAAATTATTTAATATACAACTTTTTTAGGTTACTTTAGAGTAGAATTCAGTTCTATTTCAACGAAATTCGATTGTAGTCAACATGACATCTATTTTGTTTAGTTTGAAATAAGACATTTTTACCGTCGCTACAATTTTTTCAATATATTAAAAAGAACTTTTGCTTTTTTTTGGATTCGATAGTAGTTGAAATCATTTAGATTTCTGAAGCAGTTCTACTTAACAAAAATTATGAATGGTTTTCTCTTAAGCTTTAAAGCGTATACTTACAAATAAACAGTGTTGAGTCCTAAAAATTTTGGCTAAAATCATATATATTTGGACCCCTGCATTCAAATTATAAAAATCATTTTATTTTAAATTTTTTTGATTCCTTTACAGTATAGAATTGAATACTTTATGACGAAATTCGATTGTAGTCAACCTAACATTTTTCTGTTTAGTTTCTAATAACACATTTTTACCGTCGCTAAAAATGTTTCAATATATTAATAGAACTTTTACGCTGCTTTCTAGATTGAATAGTAAATGAAAACTATAAGATTTCTAAACGAGTTCTATTTAACAGAAGCAATGAAACGTTTTCTTTCAAACTTAAAAAGCGTATTACTTTAAATAAAAAGTAGTTAGTTGAAAAATTTTTAATAACATTATTTATTTTTCGATTACTGCGGTCAAAAAAAGAGAAAAATTTATTTTATTACAACTTTTTTTTGTAACTTAACGTTTACAATTTAATTATATTTCGAGAAAATTTGATTGTAGTCATCCTGACATCCATTCAGTTTAGTTCCTAATAACACGTTTTTACCGCCGCTAAAAATTTTTCAATATTTATAAAAAGAAATTTTTGCTGCTTTCAGGATTAAATTGCAGTTAAAATCTATACAATTTCTAAAAAAGTACTATTTAAAACAAGCTTTTGATCGTTTTCTTTCAAGCTTAGAACCGTATAATTGCAGATAAAAAGTGTAAGGTCTGACAAAATTTAGCAAATATCATTTATATTCGGACAACTGCCGTCAAAAACAGAAAAAAATTATTTAATTACAACTTTTTTAGGTTTCTTTAAGTAGATTTCAGTTCTATTTCGACGAAACTCGATTGTAGTTAACCTGACATGTATTCTGTTTAGTTTCTAATAGCACATTCTTCCTGTCGCTCAAAATTTTTATTATGTATGAAAGAAATTTTCGCTGCATTCTGAATTGAAAAGTAATAAAGAACTACAAAAATCCTAAAAAAGTGCTATTTAACGGAACCTATAATACTATTTCTACCCAGATTTAAAGCGCAAACCTTAAAATAAAAAGTTTTAGAACCGAAAAATTTTGGCAATCATAATTTATATTTTGATTATAGCTGTCAAGAAAAGAGAAAAAATCATTTTATTTTAGCTTTTTCTGGTTACTTAACGTGTAGAATTTAATTCTTTTTCGACGAAATTCGATTGTTATCAACATGACATCCATACTGTAAAGTTTCTAAAAACACATTTTTATCTTCTCTACAATTTTTTCAAAATATTAAAAAGAACTTTTGCTGCTTTCTGGATTGAGCAGTAATTGAAAACAATTAGATTTCTAAAGCAGTTCTACTTAACAAAAGCTATGAATCGTTTTCTTTTAAGCTTTAAAGCGTATACTTCCAAAAAAATAGTGTTGAGTCTAAAAAATTTAAGCTATCATCATATATATTTCGACTACAGCAGTAAAAAAAAAAATCATTTAAATAAAATTTTTTTTGTTATATTACGAGTAGAATTTAATTCTTTTTCGACTAAATTTGATTGTAGTCAACCTGACGTCCATTCTGTTTAGTTTTTAAAATTACATTTTTACTGTCACTAAAAATTTTTTCATATATTTAAACTAAATTTTTGCTACTTTGTAGATTAAATCGTTATTATCAACTACAAAATTTCTATAAAAGTGCCACTTAACAGAAGCAATAAAACGTTTTCTATTAAGTTTTAAAGCGTATACTAACCAGTAAAAAGTGTTAAGACCAATAAAATCTAGCAAATATCATTTATATTTTAAAAACTGCAGTAAAAAAAAAAAAGAAAAAATTATTTTAAATTAACTTTTTTAGTTATATTACGTGTAGAATTTAATTCTTTTTTACGAAATTTGATTGTAGTCAACTTGACATCCACCCTGTTTAGATTTTTAAAGCAAATTTTTACCGCTGCAAAATATTTTTCAATATATTTAAGAGAAATTTTCACTGCTTATTAGATTAAATAAAAGTTTAAAACTATCAGATTTCTATAGCAGTGCTATATATCAAAAGTTATAAAACGTTTTCCTATGAGTTATTAAGCGTATACTAAAAAAAAAGTGTTAAGTCCGATAAAATCTAGCAAATGTAATTTATATTTCAAGAACTGCAGTCTAAAAATAGAGAAAAAGTCATTTTATTGCAACTTTTTTGGGACCTTACGTGTAGTATTCTATTTTTTTTCGTCGAATTTCGATTGTAGTCAACCTAACATCAATTCTGTTTAGATTCTAATAGCACATTTTTACCGTGACTAAAAAATTTTCAATATATTTAAAAGAAATTTTCGCTACTTTCTAGATTAAATCGTAGTTAAAACTATAGATTTTCCTAAAAAGTGTTACTTAACAGAAGCAATGAAACTTTTTCTTTTGGGCTTTGAAGCGTTTACTTTCAACTAAAAAGTGTTAAGTCCGGAAAAATTTGGCAAACATTATTTATATTTCGACTACTGGAGTTGTGACGTCCATGCAGTTAAAAGAGTAAAAACGAGTAGCCCAACAAAAATTTGCCCAATTTTTGGTCAGTCCGTAAAGCCGGTACTCTTCTAGGGATCTAGGCTAGAAGAGCCAGCACCTGCATGTTTAAAAAAAGAATGAGGTGTACTTACCTTTCAAGAATTATTAACATGTCTTATTGAACAAATTGTGCCAAATCCTTATAGTCCACAGACCTACCTGCTTCTGAATCGATTTCGTCGATTAAACGGTCGCAGGATTTCGTTGTAATACGGGTTTTAGCCGTTAAAATAATGTTACCTAATTCACAGGTAAAACTAAAGTATGTTCTTAATAGTTACTTTAATAATTACACAAGGATAAATCAACAAAATAATGGAGAGGTCCGTCTTCCAAGCCAATAAAACAAGAAGAGTATCTTAACAAAGACTGCTCTTATTTTCAACGTGTAATAAAGACAAATATAGAAAGAGTTGTCTTAGGTTGTTTTAGGAAAAGAGAGTCTCAGGCTCATAAACGCATGAATAACTATTATTGAAACAGAGGTTATTATTACTAAGTAAATATTTTCGAGATTGAAGAGTTTCGAGGTTGTAGGTAGACCGTCGGCGAGAAGTCCCGTTGCTCCCCACGTCGAGCCTAGCACGGCTGAGTGGGAGGTACCCCTACTCGCGTCAAAATGCCCCCTCTGCTACCGACCAACACCAACTCGTGAGAAAGGAATTTACGTGCAAGATAACATTATTATTCCATATAAATGTTATTAATAATAAGAATCATTTACTCCATTGATTGCTAATAATCATCAAAGTTATTCTCAAATAAAGGTAAAGTTACCTAAATGTTACCCGCTGCCATTAATTATATAGTTATAAATGCCAACAGTAATTGTTACATTAACCAAATGATAAATAGCAAAAGTCGGTAATTTAGGTAAGGCAGGTTTCCCTATGAACGACAATCGACACATGTTTTTACTATTATCAGATGCTGTCAAAATAATAACCATCGATGTTCGTTCATAAGAGTGCTTAATACGAATAGAATGCACGGTGTATATAAGGTAAGGTGAATTATTATAAAACAACTGTATTGTTAAACACGAGATTAGTAATGTTTACCCAATTGACATATAACGTAGAAAAATATACAAAGCTGAAGTATACAATGTAACTATACGCATATGTAATTAGAGTAAGTAAAAATATGTGGGAAAAAAAATTTTTAATTTTTTTCGTATAATATAACAGGAAGATAAATCGCAAATATTAAATATTAGTTATAAAATGATTAACATTGGATTATACGCCCTGCCATACAAAATCGTCACTAGGACGTGACACCTCCCCTCTTAAAGAAGAAGCACGAAAGAGTCTACTATTAAGTGCTCCGAAAAGCATCAAACCTATTAAAGACTTTATTTTCTAAAGCAAAACACACGTGCTAACTGGGTGGACCCGTCTGTGAGGCGCTCGCCGCTTTGAGCGCCTGGGCCTTTCCCGTGTCGCCTTTATCTCCTGGCTGTCCCATCGTTACCTCTTTAAGCTCTGCTGCTTCCTCTTGTTGCCTCGTACTTTTGCTGTTCCCCGCATTTTTTAAGTGCAGGAGCAGGTTTTTTAGCGATCCCCAAATAGCATCAATAAAATGCACACTCCACCTGTAAACAGTATGGAGCGCATAATCCCGCAGCACTGAGTCTATAATAAGCTTTATAAACTTGAAAATTACTATTAGTCTTAAAATAGCTGAACTAACTGAACTGAACTTTGAAAGGCCCGTTTACATACGCGAGGCGAAGTTTTCCGTCAGTTTTTCTAGTTCACTTTCACTCACTAAGTTAACAATGTCCAGGCTGTTCCCTTGAATATTATAGCCCTCCGCTCCCCTAGCGAAATTGTTTATTATGGAGGGCTGCTCATTAGGGAACATTAGATGATCACGCAAGTTTTTCAAGTCCTTTTGCGAGTAAATTCCGCTCGTGGCGAGAGAACCCGCGTCGGTAAATTTCCATTCCATTTCTACCTCCGGAATTAACAAATGTGGTTCTCTAGAAAAAGTTAGCTTAGGTAAAAGCTGGTACCACGTTCCCTTTACAAAGTATTCCTGAGGTACTAGAGGATTACTTGGCTCCTGCGTGCCCCCGTTTACAAAAAATCTAGATCTTGGTCCCAAAAACATGCTGACGTTTTGGTGCATCACAGGTAATTCTCGGTAGCATCTCTCCGTGTGTCTAATTTTTACGGGCACCGGAGTACACTTGACGATGTGGGCTACCTCACCTCCGACGACCGCTAAAAATACGGGTTTCCTTATAATGGTGCTGACGAAGACGTCGGGAAGAACGTGTGACAAGTCAAGTGCGTTTTTAAATACTTGCCTTTCCAAACAGCATCTTTGCTGGAGTACACTGGTGTAGAGCTTCTTCAGTTGATTACGGTAATGTTTCTCCACGTACACGAATTTGGAATTAACGTAGGCAAATATATCGATGTTATTAGATATAATTTTTTCCCCTGTTGTAAACGTTTTTCCCTTTTAGGATTCCAAAATGAACAACAGTCGTTATTAACGTGTACCAACACAGATGATGTTCGTCCTTCCTGATTAAGGCAAATACCGTTTCTCCCTCCGTAACAGTGTACATAGTGGCCGAATTTTTATTCTCCACCGTTGATGTAGCCTTTGTCGCCAGACCCTCGTACAACGCTGTATACTGGTCGAACCTGCAGGATGAAGAAGGAAACACCGTCTTAAAGGCAGATCCGTTTTCGTCGGTGAGACAGGAACCTACGGAAAAGGTGCAACTAGAGTGACCTTTTGGAGAAATCAGGTTTTTCCTTATTTTTATTGCGCAAGTGTATGTTCTGATGTTTGTTCGTACAGTACCCTGTACAATAACGCTGTCCCAAGTACTAGTAGCATCAGAGTATTGAGTTCCAAAGCATCTGCCATCGGTCCCCACTGATCTAGCTAAAGTAATGCTCCGGTAATCCGTAGTATTAACCTTGAGGCTACTCACTTGAGTAAAAGAATTAAGAGCGAATGTTCTAGTGTTTATTATAGATCCGCACACATCCGTCCCATTATGGACAGCAGAGATGTGCGAATTCATACCGCAGTAATAAATTGTTCGATCTATTTCAATTCGGCACTGGTAAACTGTTGTTTCACTATAGTCTTTTAACTGAAACAGCTTAAAGTATGTAGTTGTCTTTGTCGGCGTTAGTGTGGGAAGGATGCAATTCCCCGCACCAAGAAGCGAGAAGGTAGCAATGTTAGAAGCTGCTCCTCCGCAGTCATATCTAAGTCGTGCAGTCGTCGTACAGATAAATGCGGCCACGACGATGGTGATCTTGAAACACATATTTCTTTGAAACCAATGTTGATTCAAAATATATTTTAATAAACTATATTTAAATGCGAACTAATAGAAACTCGTCTTAAGCTTGTTTAGCGTATCATTGCATGATCGATGATAGCGTTAAGCTGCTCCAATGAGCCTTTCTTATTAAAAACGAATAGTAACAAATTGTATTATGCTATGTATCTATTTACGACATTTCCATAAAAGCTGCCGTAGTTTAGCACTGTTTACCTTCATTTAAATAACAAGAACGATATTATCGAAAGTAAATTTGCAAGTTTAAATCGTTTATTAAGTTCGAGAAAAATTAGGTACTAAACAAATTGATAAAGTTACGAGGTTAACCACAAGGTAATAATAAAAAAAATTAAAAATTTATTTAGTAGATAGCTCAAGAGGAGTTTAAATTCTTTTATGGTCGAGATCGACTGACTATTGTGTACAGAAGGTATTTATTTTTTTTTTTTTTTTTTTCAATTTGTTCGCTTGTGGATGCTGGTTATAAATCGTTTATAAGAAGCTATGCATCTCTCTATGTAGCGCCTTTTAGAGTAGAGTGGGAGATATCCCCACTGACACTACCTTTAACTGTATATAAAAAGAGAAATTTACTCCAGCACCCATACTTAGTGTATACGAAGGTAATAAAACAATAAAAAGTCTAAAAGTGTTAGTTATTATTTGAAAAGAGTAGGCTCATTTCGCACAGATTTTCACTTTATCTTTGTAAACGATTCTGGTTCTTTTCTTGTAACTAATCTTTACATTATTTTTAGGAAGCAGTTCAAGAATTTGGTATAGGCCGGTGTACTAATTTCCTAATTTAGATGTTTGCTGCTTTAAAATATAAACGTTCTGACCATCAACGAGGTTCTGACCACGAACTTTACGATCATAGTAATCTTTGGATCTTATTTGTGCTCTAACGAAATTCTTTCTTGCCACCACTTGCAAAAAACGTATCTTATGAACTAGATCCAGATAATATTAAGGATATGTGTTATCGTATGTTCGTTTTCGGAGGGGATATTAGCTTGTTTACTAAAGACTAGTTTGTGAGGAGTGAATTTCATCCCCTCATGCATGCTTGTATTAAAAGAGAACATAGAATGTGTGAGCCATGCATCCCACTCTTGATTCTTTTTAAAGAAATGTTTTAAATATTTAAACAAGACAATGTGTGATTGCTCTAAAGAACCATTTGTTTGCGGATTGAATGCTGTAGTTCTAATCTGTTTGCATTTATACTGTCGTGCAATAGACTTTAAAAGAGAACTAGTGAAATTGGTCCCCTGGTCTGTTAGTATAATTTTTGGGGCACAAAATATATTACAAAAATTTTGAACCATTCCATTTGCAATATCGACTGATATTTCTGCCTTCAGAGGTACAGCAATAAAAAATTTTGTCAAGAGGTCCTGTATAGTAAGAATAAACTTGTTACCAGTTTTTGTTTCTGGTAATGGTCCGCCTATATCTATAGCAACCATGTCGAACGCAGCTCCCGGCGTTTCAGTGATATTCATCGGTTCTTTTGACTTTATTTTGGATAATTTTTTTATTGGACAACTTTCGCAGCTCCTTGCGAACTCTTGAACATCCTGTTTCATGTTCCTCCATAAATATTTTTCGCGATTTCTGGCATAAGTTTTAGTAACTCTTTTATGTCCACCGACAGGCGAGGAGTGGCATTTGACAAGTATTTTTTCTCGCTTCTCTGGAGAAGGAATCGTCACCTTTCCAGTACAAATTAAAATTTTGCAAGATTTGAAATCGAATGGGTTACTTATTTTTTTTGAAATTTTTGCCATGATATATTGTCAAAGTAAAAAGTCTTTGCTTTGCTATCTGAGGTGAGACCCAATTCGCGTGTAACGGTGAGCAAAGACCACAACGCCTCTATCAAAATTTCGTACTTAACACTATTCGCACAATGTTCCTTTATTGGAAAAGTAATTAAATGAAACCTTCTAATATTAGTAACTTTAGCACGTGCTAAAGTCAAGTCTTTAAGTTTGGGCAGTAGTTTCAATTCGCTAAGGAGTTTCGCACCCGCGTCACACAGCGTACATTCTAGATCAGTCAAAATTACTAAATTGTCTTTTCGTAAAATAACGGGTCTCTTGTTATACCTAAATTTGACGTGAGCATTCGCATGTGAATATCAACGCGCGCTCGCGACGGGGAATAGAGAATATTGTAATCACTCGTACTCCCCGTGTAAGAGCCTATGTCGTCTGTCTCCACTGTATTAGTCAGAGCACATGGCGATCCAGTCAGGTCGTTGACCTCACCAGGTGTTACGTCGAGGACGTCTGTATCGTCTATACCAATGTCAATGTTACTGTCTTCTTCGTCGGTCTGATTTTCTTTAGGTTTAAATTGTATTAGGCGGTCGCCTAAGTCACTTGTACCCACAGGTAATACCTTGCTGACTTCCGAGGAGTTCCTCGATAAAGCGCCAGCATTTACATTTGCAGAACCAGGTCGACAGACAATCTTGTAGTTGTAATCTGCCAATTTAAGACTTCACTTTACGAGTCGTGAAGTGGGGTCCCTGACCGATTTTAGATATAACAGAGGTCGATGGTAAGTAACTAATGTAAATTCTCTACTATACAAATAAGTTCGGAAATAGTTTACTGCGTAAACAATTGTTAGCAGTTCCCGCTCAATGGTAGAGTTATTAGTCTCTGCTTTGTTTAATATTTGAAAGCAGTAAGAAATGGGTAAATCTTATTTGATTGGACGTTAGCTTAAGACTGCACCGATCGCATATCTGGAAGCATCGGTTGTAACATTAAAAGGTAATTCTAAATTTAGAAAGGCCAAAATTGGTTTTTTACAAAGTATGTCGCGCAGCGAACAAAAGCTATTTTCCTGAGTTTGTCCCCAAACGAAAGGAACGTTCTTTTCTAACAAGTCAGAAAGTAGCTTTGACAATTTAGAAAAGGCAGGTATAAATCTCCTGTAATAGCCCGCGAGACCAAAGAACTCTCTAAATGATTTAATGTTTCTTGGTCGAGGAAATTCCTTTACTGCAACCTCTTTCTTTGGATCTTGCTTTACGCCATCTCTACTTATTATATGGCCCAAATAAGGTACCTCCTGCCTCAGAAATTGGCACTTATCGGGCTGTAACCTTAAATTGGCTCTACGTAGCCTTTGCGCGAGCTTTCCAACTTTAGACTCGTGTTCGCTTAGCTATCTGGAGTATAGGACTACGTCATCTAAATAAACAAACATTTCCTCACCCTGCAACCCGGTTAAAACGTAATGCATCAATCTTTGAAATGTTGCAGGCGCGTTTTTAAAACCTAATAGAATTCTGGTAAATTCGTTATAACCATATAGTGTTGAAAATGCTGTCTTAGCTGGATCTTTGGGATGCATTTTTATTTAGTGGAAACCCGATTTTAAATCAAAGATGGAGAAATATTTTGCTGCCCCTAACTGATCAAGTATTTCCGTTATATTAGGAATGAAGTAAGCGTCACCTACTGTCTTTTCATTTAAATTACGGTAATCTATTACCATTTTTCACTTAGGGTTTTCTCCAGAATCCGCTTTCTTTGGAACTATCCATAATGGAGAGTTATAAGGCGAAAAAGATGGTTTTATTATACCATTTTCTAATAACTCGGATGCTGTACGTGAGATTTCCTCTTTGTGGACAGGTGGAAATCGGTACTGTTTTGTATGCACAGGAACGTTATCATTCGTAAAAATTTCGTGCCTTAGTATGTCTGTACATCCGAGGGGTTCGCTCGATAAATGGAAAATGTCTGCATTGTCCTCTATTAACTTGCAAACAGACCGTGCCTCTTCTAAATTCAGGTGATCGAGGCGAAGAAGTGCTCTGGCAGATTCGGCTTAAAAGAATGGAAAGAAAGATTTGGCCTCAAAAGTATTTAACTTAGGACACTCTTCTCCATTTTTTTCGGTGAAAATTGTATGTATAAAGGATATGATCTCCTACGAGTCCAGAGCATTAGTTTTGTTACTAGTATTAGGTCCTGAATTAAGAAGGGTATCCTCTCTAAAATCTGAATGTTCTAAACGCGGAATTTCAAAAATATATTGCTTTGATGTAGTATTTGAAATCTTGAAAAATCCTTTAACGTTATTATTTTTAATTAAAGCTTCGCCAGCATTAATACAAGCTGGATGCTGTAAGAGGGGCATGTAACCTTCTAAAATTTTTAGGTTTTTAATGTAGCAGTAAGAAATTTTAGACGAACGTGACGGAACGCAAATACTTTAGCTTCTTAAAAAGGGTACGGACATATTCTTAAAATTCGAACATCTGAAGATATTATTAATAATAGCGGATCTGGATCCAAAAAAAACCATCCTCAAGATACTGTCGAATTGAATGGGGAAGTTCTTGTCGACTGAATAAAATAAAACGTCTTTCCCGAATATGCAAGTAACTAAAGTACCTAGTGTGTTCTGTTTTTCAAGAGTTATTCCTGTCAACTGTAGTAAGTCCGTCTTTTCAATTTTTGTTGAAGGTAAAATACAATTCATTTTTAGGAAACTAACCTCGGCGCCAGTATCAATCATAAGTGTCATATGTCCAGTCAGTCGAGGTGAAAATCCTGTGACACAAGGAGACTCTTACCTTGGATTATATTCTATTTGTTGTCCCAGTCTCTGAACTGGACTCTTTGGACACTCCCTGGGAGGCGGGGAGCGACCAGCGTCTTTCGCGCCCCCCACCCTTAAGTTTCACGAATTTAGATTCTCGATTTTATATTAAGTTTTTTATATTCAAAAATTAGGTGTCCCAAATTCTCACAATACTGGCATCTATTTATTGGAATCTTTTTCTTAGGAGGAGACTTAGGCTTAGTAGGAGATTCATGTGGGCTGGGAGGTTTTTGCTTAGGTTTTAAAGAGAAAGTGTGACCCTTTTTCTGCAAACAGTTGTCCTCTGAATGCTCGTCTTTTTTACAATACCCACTGTTTATAGATTTAGTAATTAGTTTAACATTTGCTACGCGATTTTCAACCATTGTGACACCAATTTTACAGTCCCCCTCCTTGATTTGCTTGTCTATTTTAAGGAGGTAAATTAAAATCTCGTCGAAATTGCTATAATACTCAAATTTCAATGCTGTCTTATAAACCTAAAGCAGGCCCCTAATAAGCGCATCTAATCCCTCTTTTTTAATTGTGAACTTAACCCTGCGTTCAACACGCCCCGAGATTTTGTCGTTTCGTCTAGAACCGACTAAGTGATTTCTTTTACTCGACCAAAATAATCGAGCATATGTTCGCTCGGTCTCATAAACTCCGTAGCAAGCTGTCCCCTATAGTAGTTTGATCCGCGAGAAGGCAGAAACGCGTCTTCTAGTCTTTCTATAAGATGTTCTACTCTACTGATTTTAAGACCCTCGATTACCAAATACGCGTGACCACTAAGTTTGTAAATGAGAAGCCTAGCGAGAGATGTTTCCATCTCGGTTGAAAAACCCGCTAGCAAAGATTCAAGTGCGCGTCAACGTGCCCTAATAAACTGTGTTACGGAAAAATTTTGTGCATCAATTTTGGGACATGTTCTGTAGGTTCCCGTAACTTTAACAAAGACTGTGAAAAACCGAAAAGAGGAGCAAATAGAGCTATTTTCCTCATTTCTCTAATCTCTTGCCTTAAATCCTCGATTTCCCTTTTTAATTCGCCCTCACCTTCGGAAAGGAGTGTAATGGTTCTCCGTCCTGCAGCTGTTGTTTTAGAAATGGGACACTAAGAACTAGGAGTAAAATGTAACGGAACAGAGGAGTCCACCGGAGGATCAGACCGTTTAAGACCCCGAAAACCGGATATATCATCTCCTAAGGACTTTTTAATTTGATCCTCCTTTAACGCGAGTCTTCGTTCCCTATATTCTAGCTGAAGTTCCCGTTTGCTAAGTTCCTCTTGTTTTTTAAGCGTTTCTTCTTGCGTTTTACTATGTATATCATGTATATTTATAATTTATCCTATTTTCCGACGTATTACCGAATCCATGTCGCTAAGCTTAGATGTCTGTACCACTATAGCCTCCTCATTGTTTGAAATATCTGGTCTAATTCTTCTTTGCTCTTGCGAAATTTTAAATTTAGCAAATTAAAGTTACGGAACAAAAGTAAAAAGGTACTCGAAACGCAAAAAAAAAAAAATATTGAAAAAGACTTAAAAAATTACCTTGACAAGCTAACTCTTTCATTTTGCTATCCCACCGCTGTCACCAGTGTTTGTTATTAGACGACCCTGCAGTTAAACAAGTAAAAACGAGTAACCCAACAAAAATTGGCCCTTTTTTCGGTCAGTCCGTAAAGCCGGTACTCTACCAGTGATCTGGGCTAGAAGAGCTAGCACCTGCAAGTTTAAAAGAAGAATAAAGTGTACTTACCCTTGACGAATAAATAACATGTCCTCTTGAACGAATTGTGCCCAATCCTTATAATCCACGGACCTAACTGCTTCTGAATCGATTGCGTCGATTAAATCGTTGCAGGATTTCGGTGTAATACGGGTTTTAGCCGTTAAAATAATGTTACTTAATTCACAGGTGAAACCAAAGTATATTCTTAAAAGTTACTCTAATAATAACACAAGGATAAATCAACAAAATAATGGAGATGTCCGTCTTCCCAGCAAATAAAAAAAGAAGAGTATCTTGAAAAAAACTGCTCTTATTTTCAACGTATAATTAAGACAAATCTAGAAAGAGTTGTCTTAGGCCGTTATAGGAAAAAAGAGTCTCAGGATCAAAAACGCATAAATATCTATTATTGAAACAGAGGTTATTTATACTAAGTAAATATTTTTGAGAGGAAAGAGTTTCGTGGTTGCCGGTAGACCGTCGGCGAGAAGTCCCGTGGCTCCCAACGTCGAGCCTAACACGGCTGAGTTGGAGGAACCTCCACTCGCGTCAAAATGCCCTTTCCAATACCGACCATCACGAACTCGTTAGAAAGAAATTTACGTGTAAGATAACATTATTATTCTATTTATTTAGTATTTCCTCCCGTCCAAAATTACAATTTTTAATGATAACATTTTACAGAGAACTTAAACATGAAAAGAAGTAGAACTAAGTTTGACTAAGTTAGACGTTTCGTCCCTTTATTGGGACTTTTTCAGCAACTGGAAGTTTTATTTTATTATAAATTCTTGTTACGATACATGAGGTTCATACAATATAACTATTCTTCAAATTACCTTAATCTTTAAAGTTCAGCGTCTTTTTTCTTTAATTTACCAAACATTTTTCTTTTGGTTAATACTCCAAACAAAACACATTTAAATTTCGTTAATTTGATCGTTATTATTTAAATTCCTCAACTAAACTGTTTTAATCTAGACTAGTGTTTGTTAGCCTTGATATCATCAGTGTAAGGTGTCCTTTATTATTTATTAGAGTTAAAATTTAAAAATTCCGTTATAGATGTGATTTAGATTGTTTGTGTCTGTTCTAAAATTCACCGTGTTATCATTCGATATGTGATACATTTCGCTGATATTCCTTTTGTACCAATTTTCTTTTAAGACTAAGATAGTTGCTGCGTCAAATTCGAAATTATGTCTTTTTGTGAAATGATGTTCAGCTTACTAGTCCGGTCAATTTAAACATTTGAAATAACAAAAATTGCCGGAAAGCCAAATTTTGGTGGAGGGCTTTAATTTACCATTACAAATAAAGTCTGAAAAGTCCCCATCGATTCTATGTGTGCGTCAAAAGTTATTCAAGGTCAAAGTTCGAAATTTTAGGTTTTTTGGATTTTGCTTAAAAACGGTAAGTTTTATCAAAAAAAACTTTAAACCACAGTTGTAGATCTTAAAATTTTCTACAAAAAAGGGTTTTAACGATTTCTTTCCTAAGAGTTACCATTCCTGAGATATCGCGATTCTAAGAGTCACATTATACATGATATGCACACATTTCCGCACCACCAGTGAGGTAGTGTACTTGGTGCGTTCTTTTTACCGTAGTTTCCCCTGTAGGCCTATTCTACTAACTGTCATAAAAATTTTAGGATAATTTAAGTGAGCAATAACCGTCAAGTTCTAAATATTACAGTATTATTGATATTGCTATTGATTAATGGGTTCACTATTGTTTGGATTTCTTTAGATATTTTAATCAGATTCATACTCTTGAAAGTCTACTTCAACAATCATATCTTCTTCGATTTCTTCTTCTTCCTCTTCCTCTTGCTGGATGTTCATAAATTCTTCAAATGTGGCTGAGTCATTGGTCTCTTCATTAAAATCACAGGAATCTTCCTCTATTGTTTTCAACTGGACATTTGAGCAAGACTGACCTTGGCAATTGGTACACGCTAGTACACTGCAACCCGATTTTTTTACAGTCACATTTAGCAGTACAGCCTTTTTTGCAATTGCAAAAAATTGTGTTAAGGAGTTTTTCTGGAGCAGGTGGGAGTAAAGTTTTAATCGGTTCCAGAGTATTATCTATCAATTTCCAACCCCAGTCTTCTGGATTCAGTTGATTGTCTAGCCATGTTTGAACTTGATAGTATACTCGATACAAGTGTTGAATAGCAGATGCCGATGTGGGAGGAAGACATGATAGTTGTATTTTTTTCTTGTTTCACGTATTTTTTATAAAAGTTAAGTATCGGTATTTATTAATGCAAGTGATTTTTTTTGGAGCTCCATAAACCGCAAGAAGAAAGCGAATTCCTTCCGTAATTATTGTTTGAGGTGTGGAATCAATTTTTGTAAATACTTTAGCGCAGTTAGTCAAATCATTTTTTTCAAATAATTTAAATACTGATGTTTTGCCTCTTCTGTACATTGTTGACGAAGTGTCGCAGCCGGTTATCGCATGTAAAAATAAAATATAGTTTTGACATTTGGGATAAGCAGATAAACTTTTTGAAGAATATATTTCTGTTCGCTGTTAAGCCCTTCCAGGTTTCAGAAAATAAATAATTTTATCCATTAGAGTCCTTGCAGTAAGTAGTACTAACAAATCAACATCTTCACCAACTACAATTGTTGTGTTTGTTGCATCAAATTTTTCAATTGCTGTTTCAATTATGAGGACATCTGCATCATTTTTAGCTTGTTTAACTGCAATATTCGCAGCTGTTAATTTGTTACTTAACATGGAAATGAAACGAGATTTATTATTAATGTTAGTGAAAAATTGTTGTTGATTCTCTGGAACTGTCATAAATTCATCAAAGATAATCTCGGAACCTGATGATGTTTTTGTAGTTCGACGACGTTGTCCTGCAGCTTTAATATTCTTTGTCGAGTCACTGTAGCCGTCAAATACTACCGTCACTGTAAGCCCATAATGTGTGCGTAGATACTGAACATATTTATTAAAAATAACGCTAAAGGTTTCTTCTCGATCCCACAAAACGTGAAGTAGTAGGTATCCTCCATCAATAATGTAAGTAGCGTTTGTACGATCAACCTCAGTATTGACTGATTGAAAGCAATTGTAAATTGCTGACTTTTTTGTTTTACGCATTCCACCTGCATCGAAAAGTGATAAGGGGTAAGGGGCTAATTCATACTCAAAAAGAACGCGCCAAGTACACTACCTCACTGGTGGTGCGGAAATGTGTGCATATCATGTATAATGTGACTCTTAGAATCGCGATATCTCAGGAATGGTAACTCTTAGGAAAGAAATCGTTAAGACCATTTTTGTAGAGAATTTTAAGATCTACAACTTTGGTTTGAAGTTTTTTTTGATAAAACTTACCGTTTTAAGCAAAATCACAAAAAACCTAAAATTTCGACCTTTGACCTTGAATAACTTTTGACGCACACATAGAATCGATGGGGACTTTTCAGACTTTATTTGTAATGGTAAACTACAGCCCTCTACTAAAATTTGGCTTTCCGGCAATTTTTGTTATTTGACCACTCTTTTTATGTCTAAATTGACCGGACTATACGCTGTGGTATTGATTTTATTCACATTTATAGGTTTACAGTCATTTTTTTGCTAGTCTAATCTTTTTTTTAATTTCTGTTTCGTTTGACTAATATAGCTCTTATCACATTAACATAGTATTTAATACACTAAGTTCGACTGTTAAATTTATCAACTTTATCTTTCAATTAAGTGTAAATAAAGTTTTTTTTTTTCAGATTATAAAAAACCAGTTTAATATTATTGTTTTTAAAACATTTATTTATTTTGTTTGCTAACAGGCCTATATACGGGAACTTAATGTACTTTTTATCTAGCAGATTCGGTTTTTTTACACGATCTTTGTCAATTTTGAATTCATTAAATACCATGTTTATGAGACTCTTGGGATAGTTATTGTTCTTTAAAAGGGTCTCTACTTTTTCCTTATTTTCTCTGTGAAACTTCTTATTGCTTAAGGTTAAAGCTGTAAATAGTAAACTTTTTATAGTTCTAATTTTTTTGACCTAAAGAATGTTTGGAATAGTAATTAATACATCTTCCTGAACTTGTTGGTTTTACATGCCAATTCGTTGATATGGTTCCGACTTCATCTCTTATGACTTTTACATCTAAGAATAGTAATGTTCCGTGGTCTTCTATTTCAATAATAAACTGGATTTTTTCATTTATCATATTGAAGGTTTTTAATACTACTTTAATTCCATCTTTAGGTATTGCAGTAATGATATCATCTACATATACTTTTAGGAATGGAACTGTAAAGGGTAAGTTGCCTTCAATTTTTTTTTACACGTTATTCATTACCAAATTCGCTAATATTGGGCTTGCTGCATTGCCCATACTAGAACCATCAAGTTGTTGGTAAAAAGATCCCTCGAATTGGAATTAGCTTGAATCAAAACAAAATTGTATTATTTCTAATAAGATTTTTTTTGGGATCGGTGTGACGTTTTTGAGTTCATTCCAATCTTCATTTATCGTTTTTATTACCAGTTTTTTCGGGATGTTCGTGAACAATGAGATTGCATCTTACGATACTAATCTATAATCTTCTGATAGTGGTATTTTTTGTATGAATTCTACAAACTCAAAAGAATTCTTAACTGAATACACAAATTTGTTTGTCATAGCTGAGGATAATTTAGGATGTAAAAATTGTGGTAATTTATAGCACGGTAAACGAATGCAGCTTACAACTGGTCTTAAGGCTAGGCTTTGTTTATGTATTTTCCTAAGTCCATATATTTTTAGGGCGACTGAATTGTAAGATTTCATGTTCTTTTCTATCTCTCCCGTGATAATCGATTCTTTTCTTAGTTTCATTATCAAATTATTAGCTAATTTTTTGAATCTACTAGTAGGATCTTTATTCAATAACTGATATATGTCTTTATTTTGTAACATTTTCTGCATTTCATTTAAATATTCTTCTTTCTTCATAATAACAGTGTTTTTTCCTTTGTCCGATCCCATTACAATTAAATTCGGATTTTCTCTTAGGAAACGTTTTGTTGTTACAAAGTTTTTTGTTACTTCATCCTTCTATAGTCTTTGGTTATTTTTATAATAATTTAAAATTATATTAACAGCCTTAACTCTTACATTGTTTTGTTCATCTTTTATACTCTTATTATCACTTTTCGTGCTATTAATATGTCTTATGCCTTCCTCTAAGTCTTTTATTAACGTACAAACTGGAACTCTATTCGGTCTTAACGGGATACCGTACCCTGGTTCTAAACTTAATGTTTTTCCCACTTCGCGTGGTAGCTGAACATCTGTAAAATTATAAATACAATTATTTTGTCTATTTATTTTGTTATTGTTATGTGAAATGTCATTTAATAAGTTATTTAATTTTTTGATGTTATTCTTTTAAGTAATTTTAAATTTGTTTTCATAATTTTTATTGAAAGATGTTGTGCAATTGTTAAAATCTGTCACTGATATTTTATACTTTAAAACATTCTGTGTTTTGTTGATGCTCTTTTCGATTTTCTTAACATTCCAAGCTGTAATTTTTATTTCAAACTTAAGGATCTTATGTTTAAGAGACCTAATTAACTTATTTGTTTTTTTTTTGTAAGGATGTGTTTCAGCTTAAATAGCGTACATACATTTTAAGTTTTTTATAATATGTTTAGGATATACTTGTTTATGTTTACATTGTATTAAGAATATTAATCTGTTTTTATTTGCTGCTAATTTGTTAAGGTCATTAATCCAATTTTTTGCATGTCTCATTGTTGTTATATCGTATTTTGTTATAAAATAGTCAAAATAGCCCATCAGCATTCTTATATATTTAGTATTTCCTCTTGTCCAAAATTACAATTTTTAAAGATTATATTTTACAGGGAACTTGGACATGAAAAGAAGTAGAACTTAGTTTGATTGAGTTGGACGTTTTGTCCATTTACTGGGACTTCTCCAGCAACTGAAAATATGTTTTTATTATAAATTCTTGTTACGATACATGAGGTTCATACAATATAATTATTCTTCATATTACCTTAATCTTTAAAGTTCAGCGTCTGTTTTCTTTAATTCGACATAAATTTTTCTTTTTGTTAACATTCCATGTTAATCTGTTAGCAAACAAAATAAATAAATGTTTTAAAAAAACCAATAATAAACTGGTTTTTTATCATCTTACAAAAATAAACTCTATTTACACTAAATTAAAAGATAAAGTTGATAAATTGGACCAGTCGAACTTAGTGTATAAAAATACCATGTAAATATGATATGAGCTATATTGGTGAAACGAAACGGAAATGAAAAAAAAATTTGGACCAACACAAAAATGACTGTAAACCTATAAATGTGAATAAAATCAATACCACGGCGTTAGCTGAACATCATTTCTCAACAGGACATAATTTTGAATTTGACGCAGCAACTATCTTAGACTTGGAAGAAAATTGGTACAAAAGGATTATCAGCAAAATGTATCATATATCGAATAATAAGTCGGTGAATTTTAGAACAGACACAAACAATCTAAATCACATCTATAACGGAATTTTTAAATTTTAACTCTAATAAATAATAAAGGACACCTTATACTGACAATATCTAGGCTAACAAACACTAGTCTAGATTAAAACAGTTTTTTTGAGGACTTTAAATAATAACGATCGAATTAACGAAGTTCAAATGTGTTGTGTTTGAAATATTACCAAAAAAAAAAATGTATGTCAAATTAAAGAAAAAAGACGCTGATCTTTAAAAATTAAGGTAATAAGAAGAATAATTATATTGTATAAACCTAATGTATCGTAACAAGAATTTATAATAAAATAAAATTTCCAGTTGCTGAAGAAGTTCCAATAAAGGGACGAAACGTCCAACTCAATCAAACTAAGTTCTACTTTTTTCATGTCCAAGGTCCGTGTAAAATTTTATCATTAGTTATTATTCTATATTAATGTTTTTATAATAAAAATCATTTACCTTATTGATTGCCAATAATCATCGAAGTTATTCTCAAATAAAGGTAAGGTTACCTAAATGTTACCTGCTGCAATTATTTAATTAATAATAAATGCCAACAGTAATTGTTACATTAACCAAATGTTAATAACCAAAAGTCGGTATTGTAGGTAAGGATGGTTTCCCTATGAACGATAATCGACACTTGTTTTTACTATTATCACATGCTGCTAAAATAATAACCATCGATGGTCGATCATAAGAGTGCTTAATAAGAATAGAATTCACAGTGTATATAATGTTAGGAAAATTATTATAAAAAACCCCGTATTGGTAAACACGAGATTAGTAATGTACGTAGAAAATATTATGTAGAAATATATAATGAGCTACAGTATACAATGTACATATACGCATAAGTAATTTGAGTAAGTAAGGATATGTGTGTAATAAAAATTAAAAATTTTTTTCTTATAATACGACAAATTAAATTGCAATTATTGAACATTGGATATAAAATGATTAACATTGGAAAATACGCCCTGCTATACAAAACCGTCCCTAAGACGTGACACAGTAAAAAAGAAAATTAAATTTTTTTTCGACTAAATTCGATTGTAGTAAACCAGATATTAATTCTGTTTAGTTTCTGATAGCACATTTTTACTGTCGCTAAAAATTTTTAAATATATTTAGGAAAAATTTTTAATGTTTGCTGGATTGATAAATGGTTGTAAACTATCAGATTTCTATAGAAGTGCTATATAAAAAAAACTTTAATACGTTTTCTTTAAAATTTTTAAGCGTATACTTACAAGTAAAAAGTGTTAATTTTGATAATATCTAGCAAATATTATTTATATTTCGACCACTGCAGTCAAAGAATAGAAAAAATTATTTTATTAAAAAATTGTTGGGTTTCTTTACGAGTAGAATTAAATTCTTTTTCGACGAAATTAGATTGTAGTCAACCTGACATCCATTCTTTTTAGTTTCTAATAGCACATTTTTACTGTCACAAAAAAATTTTCAATATATTTAAAAAAATTATTCGCTGGTTTCTGAATTAAACACTTGTTTGAAATTTTCCAGTTAATAAAAATGTGCTATATAACAAAAGCTATAAAACGTTTTCTATCAAGTTTCAAAGTGTATACTTACAAATGACAAGTGTTAGGCCCGATAAAATCTTGCAAATATTTTTTAGACTATAACTGCTATGGTCCAATGAAAAAAAAACATAATTTTATTAAGACTTTTTTTTGTCACTTTATGTGTAGAATTCCATTATTTTTTAACGAGACTCTATTGTAGGCAACCTGACATATATTCTGTATAGTTTCTAATAGCACATTCTTACCATCGCTAAAAAAGTTTCAATATATTTCAGAGAAATTTTCACTGGTTTCCTGATGGAATATTAGTTGAAAACTCTCAGATTTCTAAAGAAGTGCTATATAACAAAAGCTATAAAACGTTTTTTTTCAAGTTTTAAAGCGTATTCTAACTAACAAAAAGTGTTAAGTCCGATACAATCTAGCCAATATCATTTATATTTCAAGAACTGCAGTCTAAAAAAAGAAATCATTATTTTATTACAACTTTTTTAGTTACTTTACGTATAGAATTCACTTCTCTTTCGACGAAACTCGATTGTAGTCAACCTGACATCCATTCTTTTTAGTTTCTAATAGCACATTTTTATCGCTGCTAAAAAATTTTTAATATTATTAATAGAATGTTTCGCTACTTTGAAGATAGAACAGTGTTTATAAGCTAAGAGTTTTCTAAAGAAAAGCTATTTAAAAAGAGCTATAAAATGTTTTCTTTCAAGTTTTAGAACGTATACTTACAAATAAAAAGTGTTAAGTCCAATAATTTTAGCAAACATTATTTATATTTTTTGGCACTGCATTTAAAAAAAGAATAAAAATCATTTTAATTTAATTATTTTTGGTAACTTTACTTTTAGAATTTAATTATTTTTCTGTGAAATTCGATTGTTTTAACCGGACATCCACTCTGTTTGGATTCTTAAAGCACATATTTATCGCCGCAAAATATTTTTTAAGATATTTAAGTGAAATTTTCGCTGCTTAAAAAATTGAATAAAAGTTAAAAATTATCAGATTTCTTTAGCAGTGCTATAAAACAAAAGTTATAAAACGTTTTCTTTTGAGTTATTAAGCGTTTACTAAAAAAAAAAAAGTTTTAAGCCTGATAAAATCTAGCAAATATAATTTAAATTTTAAAAACTGCAGTCCAAAAATAGAGAAAAAATTATTTTATTTAAACTTTTTTTTGGGACTTAACGTGTAGATTTCAATTTTTTTCCGTCGAATTTTGATTGTAGTCAATCTAACATCAATTCTGTTTAGTTTCTAGTAGCACATTTTTACCGTCGCTAAAAAAATTTAAATATATTTTAAAGAAATTTTCTCTACTTTCTAAATTAAACCGTAGTTAAAACCTATAAAATTTCTAAAAAAGTGTTACTTAACAGAAGCAATGAAACGTTTTCTTTTGGGCTTTGAGCCGTTTACTTACAACTAAAAAGTTTTAGGTCTGAAAAAATTTAGCAAACATTACTTATATTTCGACTACTGCAGTCATAAATAGGAGAAAAAATCATTTTATTGCCACTATTTTTGGTTACTTCAAGTGTAGAATTTTATTCTTTTTCGACAAAATTCAATTGTAGTCAACCTGATATCAATTCTGTTTAGTCTCTGTTGCGTATTCTACGCAACGAGTGAATAGTGTGAGGTGCCGGGGCGAGTACGACCCTGCTAAGGCGTGAGACACGCACGACAAAACAGTATCTTTGTTTTTGGTGACAACCACAGTAGCGATACGATGTTTGTAAAAAGCTCCTTCTTTCTTTTAGCTCGCGTTCTCCCACCACATTTATTACGCTAATCACATGTTTTGACAGCCGCGTTTGGCTCGAGCTTTTTGATGATTGGTCCAGCATTGCATTACTTTTTAGTATAAATCCCAGCGCGTTCTTGCGACTGGAAGCACTCTTGATACTTCACGCGTGATTCATCGCTCGAGATTCATCTATCTTAGAAAGCTCAGACTTGCGAGAACTACTTTGAGGAAAATTATTTGTATTGCGCAATACTATATCATTTAAGTTCGGCCAGCGACAAGGGACAAGAGCGGTCCTTTACTTGGACAGAATTATCCTGATTTAAACGGATTCTTCGTCAATGTTTCAACCAGGGTTTTTATGCCGAAAGGCTTTTCCCTGACAAGCCAAATAAAGCGTACTTTTTAGTACTGACTGGGCTTAAATATATTTGTTATTGTGTTTTATTTTCCTAATCTCCTTCACATTAATAAAGAATCTCGATATCACCCGTAAGGGCATTTTTCGATTCACTAAAATCCACTGATGTACCGATTAGGGCATCGGTCGCATCAACAGACTCTAAAAGCACATTTTTACCGTCGCTAAAAATTTTTATTATATTTAAAAGAAATTTTTGCTACTTTCTGGAATAAATTGTAGTTAAAAATAAGAAATTTTCTAAAAAATCGCTGTTAACCAGAAGCTATTAAACGTTTTCTTTTAAGAATAAAGGCGTATACCTACAAGTAAAAAGTGTTAAGTCCAAAAAATTAATGCAAGTTTTATTTATATTTAAAACTTCAGTCAAGAATAAAAAAATTTATTTTATTACAATTAAAATAAGTTTTTGGATACTATACGTTTGAAATTCAGTACTTTTTTGACAAAACTCGATTGTAGTCAACCTGACATCCATTCTATTTAGTTTTTAATAGCACATTCCTACCATCGCTAAAAGTTTTTCAAATATATTTTTAAAAGAAACTTTCGCTGATTTCTAAATAAAATAATAGTTAGAAATTATCAGATTTCTAAAGAATTGCTATATAAAAATTGCTACAAAACGTTTTTTTTTATGTTTTAAAGCGTTTACTAACAAATAAAAAGTGTTAGGTCCGTTAAAATCTAGCAAATATCATCTATATTTTAACAACTGCATTCTAAAAAAAGAAAAAAAATCATTTTTTTACTAATTTTTTTTGTTACTTTACGTGTAGAATAAAATAGTTTTTCAACGAAATTCGGTTGTAGTCAACCTTCTATCCATTCTGTTTAGTTTCTTATAGCACATTTTTACCTTTGCTTAAAATTTTACAATATATTCAATAGAATCTTTCGCTGCTTTCTGGATTAAATAATAGTTGAAAATTATCGGATTTCTAAAGAAGTGCTATATAACAAAAGCTACTAAACGTTTTCTTTCCTGTTTTAAAGCGTATACGAACAAATAAAAACTGTTAAGTCCATTAAAATCTAGCAAATATCATTCATATTTCAGCCACTACAGTCAAAAAAGAGAGAAAAAATCATTTAATTATAACTTCTTTTATTTACTCTACGTGTAGAAATAAATTCTTTTTCGACGAATTTCGGTTGTAGTCCTCCTGCTACCCATTCTGTTTAATTTCTAATTACACATTTTTACCCTTGCTAATATTTTTTTTATATAATTAAAAGAAATTTACGGTGCTGTCTAAGTTTAATAGTAGTTAAAAACTATAAGATTTTTAAGGAAGTTTTATATAACAAAAGCTATAAAACGTTTTCTTTTAAGTTTTAAAGCGTGTACTAAAACATCAACAGTGTGAAGTCCAAAAAGTTTTGAAAAACATAATTTTTATCATGACAAATGATGTCAAAAGAAGAGAAATAATAAATTTATTACAATTTTTTTTTGTTACTTTACGTGTAGAATTTAATTCTTTTTCGACGAAACTCGATTGCAGTCAACTTGACATCCATTCTGTATAGTTTCTAATAGCAAATTTTTAACGTCAATAAAAAATTTTCTATATATTTAAGAGAAATTTTCGCTGATTTCTAAATAAAAAAATTGTTGAAAACTATAAGATTTATAATGAAGTGCCATATAACAAAAGCAATAAAACATTTTTTGTCATGTTTTAAAGAGAATACTAACAATTAAAATTGTTAAGTTTATTAAAATCTAGCAAATATTATTTATATTTCCAGAACTGCATTTCAAAAAAAGAGAAAAAATCATTTTATTACAAATTTTTTTTGTTACTTTACGTGTAGAATTTTATACTTTTTCGACGAAATTCGGTTATAATTAACCTGCTTTCCATTTTGTTTTTTTTAAAAACACATTTTAACATTTGCTAAGAATTTTTAAATAAGATTAAAAGATACTTTAGCTGCTTTCTGGATTGAATAGTAGTTGAATACTTCCAGATTTTTAAAAAAGTGCTTAATAAAAAAACCTGTAATATGTTTTATTTTATGTTTTAAAACGTATACTAAAAAATAAAAAGTGTGTAGTTCGAAAAGTTTTGCAATCATCATTTATATTTCGACTACAGCCGTCAAAAAAAGAAAGAAAATCATTTTATTACAAATTTTTCTTAGTTACTTTGCGTGTAAAATTTTATTCTTATTCGGCGAAACACAATATTAGTCAACGTGACATATATTTTGTTTAGTTTCTAATGGCACATTTTTACCGTCGCTAAAACATTTTTAATATATTTAGGAGAAATTTTCGCTTTTTTCTAGATTAAATCGTAGTTAAAAACTAAAAAATTTTCAAAAAAAATTGCTATTACCCAGAAGCAATTAGGCGTTTTCTTTTAAGCTCAAAATCGTATCGTTACAAAAAAAAAGTGTAAAGTCTAATCATTTGTAGCAAACATCATTTATCTTTTGACCACTGCAGTCAAAAAATGAAAAATCATTTTATTACAAATTTTTTTAGTTACTTTACGATTAAAATTTAATTCTTTTTTAACGAGACTCGATTGTAGCACACATGACATTTATTCTGTTTAGTTTATAATAGCAAATTTTTACCTTCCTAAAAAATTTTTTTATATATTTTTAAGAAATTTTTGCTACTTTCTAGATCAACTTGTAGTTAAAAACTATAAAATTTCTAAAGAAGTGCTATTTAACAAAAGCTATAAAACGTTTTCTTTGAAGTATTAAAGCGTATACCAACAAATAAAAAGTGGTATGTCCTATAACATCTAGCAAATATCATTTATATTTAAACAGCTGCTGTCCGAAAATGAGAAAAAATCATTCTATTAAAACATTTTTTAATTATTTTTTGTGTAAAGTTTAATTCTTTTTTAACGAAATTCTAATGTAGTCTATCTGAAGTCCATTTTATCTAGTTTCAAATAGCAAAAGTTTACTGTCACTTAAAATTTTTAAGTATATTTAAAAGAAATTTTTGCTACCTTCTGGATTAAATCTTAGTTAAAAACTATGAAAATTCTAAAAAAGTGCTTTAACACAAATGCTATGAAACGTGATTTTTCAAGTATTAATGCGTATACTAACAAGTATGAAGTGTTATGTCCAATAGAATCTAGCAAATATCATTTATATTTCTAGAACTCCAGTCCAAAAAAAGGGAAAAAATCATTTTCGAACAACTTTTTTTGGTTACTTCACGTGTAGAATTTTATTCTTTTTCGACAAGATTTGATTGTAGTCAACATAACATCTATTTTGATTAATTTTTAATAGCACATTTTTGCCGTCGCAAAAAATTTTTTATTTTATATTTAAATAAAATTTTTGCTACTTTATTAATTTATTTGTAGTTAAAAACAAAAAAACTTTTATAAAAGTGCTATTTAACAGAAGCTATGAAACGTTTTCTTTTAAGATTTAAAGCGTATACTTACAAATAAAAAGTGTTAAGAACGAAAAAATTTAACAAACATCAATTATTTTTCTAGAACTCCAGTCCAAGAAAAGAGAAAAAATCATTTTATTACCAATTTTTTTTCTTACTTTACGTGTAGAATTCAATTTCATTTCGACAAAAATCGATTGTAGTCAATCTAACATCTATTTTTTTTAGTTTCTAATAACAAATTTTTACCTTCGCTAAAAATTTTTCAATATATTTAAAAAGAAATTTTCACTTCTTTCTAGAATAAATCGTAGTAAAAAACTATAGAAATTTTACAAAAGTGCTTAATAACAAAAGCTATAAAATTTTTGCTTTTGAGTTTTAAAGCGAATAATAACTAATAAGGAGTGGTATGTCCAATAAAATCTAGAAAATGCCATTTATATTTTAACAAATGCAGTTAAAAAAAAGAGAAAAAATCATTTTTTTACATCTTTTTTTTTTTAATTTACGTGTAGAGTTTAATTTTTCTTCAACAAGATTCGATTGTAGTCAACCTAACATCTATTTTGATTAGTTTTTAATAGCACATTTTTGTCGTCGCAAAAAGTTTTTTAATATATTTAAATAAAATTTTCGCTACTTTATTAATTTATTTGTAGTTAAAGAAAATAAAACTTCTATAATAGTGCTATGTAGCAGAAGCTATGAAACGTTTTCTTTTAAGATTTAAAGCTTATACTTAAAAATAAAAAGTGTTAAGACCGAAAAAATTTAGCAAACATCAATTATTTTTCTAGAACTCCAGTCCAAAAAAAGAGAAAAAATCATTTTAATACCAATTTTTTTTCTTACTTCACGTGTAAAATTCAATTTTATTTCGACTAAAATCGATTTTAGTCAATCAAACATCTATTTTTTTTAGTTTTTTGTAGCAAATTTTTAATGTCGCTAAAAATTTTTCAATATATTTAAAACCAATTTAGCACATTTTTATTGTCGCAAAAAATTTTTTAGTATTTTTAAAAGCAATTTAGTATATTAAAAAAATTGACCAAACATTATTTATATTTCGACTACTGCAGTACAAACGAAGAGAAAAAATCACTTATTCAAACATTTACTGGTTACTTCACGGGTACAATGTAATTTCTTTTAAAAAAAAATTCGATTTTAGTCAACATTACATCTATTCTGTTTAGTTTCTAATAGCACATTTTTACTGACGCTAAAAATTTTTTATTATTTATAATAGAAATTTTTGCTACTTTGTGAATTTAATTGTAGTTTAAAACTATAAAAGTGTTATAAAAGTGCTATATGACTAAAGCTATAAGACGTTTTCTTTTAAGTTTTAAAGCGTATACTAACAGAAATAAAAAGTTTTAATTCCGAAGTAATTAGCAAACATCATTTATATTTCAAAAACTCTAGTCCAAAGAAAGAGAACAAATCATTTTAGTATAACTTTCTTTGGTTACTTCACGTGTAGAATTTAATTATATTTTATAAAAACTCGATTCTAGTCAACCAAAAATCTATTCTGTTTAGTTTCAAATAACACATTTTTACCTTCACTGAAAAATTTTTATTATATTTTATAGACATTTTTGCTACTTTGTGAATTAAAGCGTTGTTTAAAACTTTAAAATATCTAAAAAAGTTTTATTTTACAGAAGCTATGAAACGTTTCTTTTCAAGCTTTAAAGCGTATATTTACAAATAAATAGTGTTTATTCTGAAAAAATTAACCAAACATCATTTATATTTCGACTACTGCAGTCAAAAAATGGAGAAAAAATCATTTTATTACAACTTTTTTTAGTTACTTTACATGTAGAATTTAATTTATTTTCATAAAAATTCGATTGTAGTCAACCAAACATCTATTCTGTTTTGTTTCTAATAGCAAATTTTTACCGTCGCAAAAAATTTTTTAATATGTTTAAAAAAAATGTTTGCTCCTTTGTGGGTTAAATCATGGTAAAAAACTAGAAAATTAAAAAAAAGTGGTATTTTACAGAAGCTATGAAAAGTTTACTTTTCATCTTTGAAGCGTATACTTACAAGTAAATAGTGTTAAGTCCGAAAAAATTTAGCAAACATCATTTATATTTCGATTACTGTAGTCAAAAAAAAAGAAAAAATCATACTATCATAACTTTTTTTTGGTAATTTAAGTAAAGAATTCATTTCTTTTTCTACGAAACTCGATTGTAATAAACCTGACATCCATTCTGTTTAGTTTTTAGTTGCCCATTTTTTGTGTCGCTAAAAATTTTTCAATACATTTAAAAAAAATATTCGCTACTTGCTCGAATAAATTGTAGTTTAAAACTATAAAATTTCTACAAAAGTGCTATATAACTAAAGCTATAAGACGTTTGCTTTTAAGTTTTAAAGAGTATACTAACATAAAAAAAGTGTTACGTCCAATAAAATCTAGCAAATATCATTTATATTTCGATTACTGCAGTCAAAAAAAAGAGAAAAAATCTATTTATTACAACATTTTTTAGTTACTTTACGTTAAGAATTTATTTCTTTTTTACCAAGACTCGAATGTAGTCAACCTTACATCTACTCTGTTTAGTTTTTAGTAGCCCATTTCTAAAGTCGCTTAAAATTTTTAAATGTATTTAAAAGTAAGTTTCGCTACTTTGTGAATTTTATTGTAGATAAAAACTATAAAACTTCTATATAAGTGCAATTTAGCAGAAGCTATAAAACGTTTTCTTTCAAGCTTTAAAGCGTATACTTACAAATTAAAAGTGTAAAGTCTCAAAATTAATTGGCAAACAAAATATATATTTCGACTACTGCAGTCAAAAAAAAGAGAAAAAAGTATATTATTTCAACATTTACTAGTTAATTACGGGTAGAATTTAATTCATTTTCAACAAAATTCGATTTTAGTCAACCTGACATCTATTCTGTTTAGTTTCTAATAGCACATTTTTACCAACGCTAAAAATTGTTTAATATTTTTATTAAAAATTTTAGCTACTTTGTGAATTTAGTTGTAGCTTAAAACTATAAAACTTTTATAAAAGTGCTATTTAACAGAAGCTATGAAATATTTTCTTTCAAGCTTTAAAGCGTATACTTACAAATAAATAATGTTTAGTCCAAAAAAATTTAGAAGACACCATTAATATTTCGACTACTGCAGTAAAAAAAAAGAGAAAAAAGCATTTTATTACAACTTTTTTTGGGTACTTTAAGTGTAGAATTCAATTTTTTTTTTGACAAAAATGAATCGTTGTCGATCTAACGTCTATTCTGTTTAGTTTCAAAAATCACATTTTTACCTTTGCTAAAAATTTTTTAATATATAAAAAAAAGTTTTGTCTACATTGTGAATTATGTCGTTTTTTAAAACTGTACAATTTTTAAAAAAATTCTATTTACCAGAAGCTATGAAACGTTTTTTTTCTAGCCTTAAAGCGAATACTTACAAATAAAAAGTGTTAGGTCTACAAATTTTTGGCAAAATTTATTTACATTTCGACTAATGCAGTTAAAAAAAAGAGAAAAAATCATGTTATTACAACTTTTTTAGGTTACTTTACGTAATAAGTTGAGGTATTTTTTGACGAAACTTGATTGTATTCAACCTGACATCCATTCTGCTTAGTTTCTAATAGCGCATTTTTAACGTTGCTAAATATTTTTTAATATATTTAAAAGAAATTTTCGCTACTTTTTAAATTGTATAATAGCTAGAGACTTTTAGGTATCTTAAAAAGTGCTCTATAACAAAAGCTATAAAACGTTTTCTTCTAAGTTTTTAAGCGTATACTAACAAAAAAAAAGTGTTAAGTCTAACAAAATTTAGCAAATAACATTAATATTTTAAAAACTGCTTTCTAAAAAAAGAGTTAGTTAACCTGACATCAATTCTTTTTAGTTTCTAATTGCATATTTTTACCGTCGATAAGAAATTCTAAATATATTTGTTAGAAATTTTTGCTGCTATTTGGATTGAACAGTAGTTAAAAACTATTAGATTTATAAATAATTGCTATATAACAAAAGCTATAAATCGTTTTCTTTTAAATTTTAAAGCGTATACTTAAAAACAAAAATTGTTAAGATTAGGAATATATTGAAAACATTATTTATATTTCGACCACTAAATGCAAAAAAAGGAAAAAAATTATTTTATTTTCACTTTTTCTGGTTACTTCACGTGTAGAACTCAATTTTTTTTCGATGAATTTCGATTGTAGTCAACCTTACATCTGTACTGCTTAGTTTATTTTAGCACATTTTTATCGTCGCTAAAAATCTTTTATTATATGTAAAGGTAAGTTACGTTACTTTGTAGTATAAATCGTTGTAAAAAACTATGAAATGTCTGAAAGAGTGCTATTTACCAGAAGCTAAAAAAAGTTTTCTTTAAGCTGGAAAGCGTATACTTAAATATAAAAAAGGAACAAGTCCAAAAATATTCAGTTAACATTATTTATATTTCGACTATAGCAGTCAAAGAAAGAGAAAAAATCATTTATTTACAAATTTTTTTAATAGCCTTTTGTCAAGAATTCAATTCTTTATTGAAGAAAATCGATTGTAGTCAACCTGACATCCAGTCTCTTTAGTTTTTAATAGAACATTTTTACCGTCGCAAAAGATTTTTCAATATATTAAAGAGAAATATTTGCTGCTTGAAGAATTTATTTATTTTTCAAAACTATCAGATTCCAAAAGAATTGCTATATAACAAATGCTATAAAACATTTTCTTCCCAGTTTTAAAGAAAATACTTACAAATAAAAAGTGTTATGTCTTATAAAATCAAGCATATATTATGTATATTCTGACCACTGAAGTCAAAAATAGAGAAAAAATCAATTTATTTTAAATTTTTCGGGTACATTACGTGTAGAATTTAATTCTTTTTCGACAAAATTTGATTGTAGTCAACGTGACATCAATTCTTTTTAGTTTTTTGTAGCCAGTTTTTATTGTCGCTTAAAATTTTTTAATATATTAAAAAAAAATTTTTGCTGCCTTCTTAAATAGATCGTAACTTAAATCTATCACATTTATAAAAAAGTGCCTAAAAACAAACGCTATAAAACGTTTTTTTTCAAATTTTATAGCGTACACTTACAAATAAAAAGTGTAATCTCCAATAAAATCTAGCAAATATCGTATACATTATAAAAACTGCAGGTAAAAAAAAGAAAAGAAATCATTTTCGTAGAATTTTCTTTGGTTACTTAACGTGTAGAATTCCATTTTCTTTCGACGGAACTCGATTGTAGTCAATCTGAATACCATTCTGTCTAATTTCTAATAGCACCATATTACCGTCGCTAAAAATTTTTTAATATATAAATAAAGTTTTGCTTCTTTCTAAATTGAATAATAGTTAAAAACTATCAGAATTTTAACGAAGTGCTATATAACAAAAGCTATAAAACGATTTCTTGCCAGTTTTAAAGCGTATACTGACAAATAAAAAGAGTTAAGTCCGATAAAATCTAGCAAATAACATTTATATTTTGCAAATTGCTTTTAAAAAAAGAGAAAAAATCATTTTATTACAACTTTTTTTGGTAACTTCACGTGTAGAAGTTATTCTTTTTCGAAAAAATTCGATTGTAGTCAACCTAACATCTATTCTGCTTAGTTTCTAATAGCAGAATTTTACCGTTTCTGAAAATTTTTAATATATTTTAAAGATAATTTCGCAACTTTGTGAATTTTATTATAGATTAAAACTATAAAATTTATAAAAAAGTGCTATTTAACAAAAGCTATGAAACGTTTTCTTTTGGGTTTTAAAGCGTTTTCTTACAACTAAAAAGTGTTAAGTCTGAAAAAATTTTGCAAACATCATTTATATTTCGACTACTGCAATCAAAAAAAAAAAAAATCATTTATTACAGCCTTTTTTAGTTACCTTAAGTGAGGAATTTAGTTTTTTTTCGACCAAACTCGATTGTAGTAAACCAGATATTTATTCTGTTTAGTTTCTGATAACACATTTTTATCGTCGCCTACAATTTTTAAATATATTTAAGAGAAATTTTTAATGTTTGCTGAATTGAATAATAGTTGTAAACTATAAGATATCTATAGAAGTGCTATATAACAAAAGCTTTAATACGTTTTCTGTAAAATTTTTAAGCGTATATTTACAAATAAAAAGTTTTATTTCTGATAAAATCTAGCAAATATTATTTATATTTTACCAACTGCAGCATTAAATAAGAAAAAAAATCATTTTATTACAAATTTTTTTGTTTACTTCACGTGTGAAATTCCATTCTATTTCGACGAAATTTGATTGTAGTTAACCTAATATTTGCACATTTTTGTTTCTATTAACACATTTGTACTGTCGCTAAAAATTTTTTATTTTAATTTTAAATAAATTTTGTTAACTTTGTAGATAAAATAAGAGGTAAAAACTATAAAATTTCTAAAAAAGGGCTTTTTACCAGATTCTATAAAATGTTTCCTACCAGCTTGAAAGCGTATACTTAAAAATAAAAATAAGAAAGTCTATAAAAATTTCGCAAACAACATTTATATTTTAGCAACTGCAATCAAAAAAAGAGAAAAAATCATTTAATTACAAGTTTTTTTGATTACTTTTTTTTTAGAATTCAATTCTTTTCTGAAGATACTCGATAGTAGTCAACCTGACGACTATTCTATTAGGTGCACAAATAAGTCTCCGCCGTTTTAATGTAAATAGCGCGGCGCGGAGTTTCCGATAACTTCCGCAGATGATATCCTGCTTAAAAATTAGTTTGGACGTTTAAGAAAAACATAACCTATTAATATTATTGATTTCATATTGGTAAAATATAATTTTTTTTAGTTGAAAATGTCCAAATTGGAGCCAAATAAGCGTCATTTGCGGGAAATATTAGTTTACTTCTTTAATATAAAGAAATCTGCTGCTAAAGCGCATCGATTGCTCGTAGAAGCATATGGTGAGACTACTTTGAGTGAGAGAACGTGTCGTGAGTGGTTTCTAAGGTTTTAAAACGGTGATTTCGACGTAGAAGACAAAGATCGCAGTGAAAGGCCAAAAATTTACGCGGATGCAGAATTGGAGGAAATATTGTAGGAAGATTCATCTCAAACACAAAAAGAACTTGCTGTAACATTAGAAGTCACTCAGCAAGCAGTCTCACATCGTTTAAAATCATTAGAAATGATTAATAAACAAGGAAATTGGGTTTCGTACGAATTAAAGCCGAGAGATATTGAACGCCGATTATGCTTAAGTGAAATACTGCTTGCTAGATAAAAAAAAAAGGGTTTTTGACATCGTATCATCACTGATGACGAGAAATGGATACATTATGTTAATCCAAAAAGAAGAAAATAATGGGGATTACCAAGCCATGCGTCAACATCAACAGCAAAACCGAATATTCACGGAAAAAAACTCATGCTGTTTACTTGGTGGGATCAGCTGGGTGTAGTGTATTATGAGTTGCTTAATCCGAGCGAGACAATCACCGAAGCCCTCTATCGAAAACAATTAATGAGATTGAGCCGAGCTCTAAAGGAAAAACGCCCTCAATACTATTCTAGACACGAAAAAATTATTCTCCTGCATGACAATGCTCGTCCACATGTAGCGGCTCCCGTGAAAAAGTATTTGGATACACTTGATTGGGAAGTGTTACCCCACCCGCCGTATTCACCAGACATTGCACCGTCCGATTATCACCTATTTCGGTCCATGGCACATGCTCTGTCGGAGCAGCGGTTCAAATCATATGATGATACCAAAAATTGGGTTGATTCGGGGATAGCCTCAAAAGACAAGGAGTTCTTTCGACGTGGGATCCGAATGTTGCCTGAGAGATGGAAAAAAATCATTACAAGTGATGGACAGTATTTTAAATAACCGTAAAATTACCATTCTTCTAGAATAAATACTTAATTTTTAATAAAAAAACGGCAGAAACTTATTTGTACACCATATATATTTATAAAGAAATTTTTGCCACTTTCTAGATTAAATCGTTGTTAAATACTATAAAATTTTTAAAAAAGTGTTTTATAACAAAATCTATGAAACGGTATCTTTCATGATTTAAAGCGTATACTAACAAATAAAAAGTTTTATTTACGATAAAATCTAGAAAATATCATTAATATTTTACCAACTGCAGTCCAAAAATAGAGTAAGGTTCATTTTATTACAACTTTTTTTGGTTACTCTACGTGAAGAATTCAATTCTTTTTAAACGAAACTCGATTGTAATGAACCTAAAATCCATTATGTTTAGTTTCTAGCAGCTAGTTTTTATTGCCGTTAAAAATTTTTTATTATATTTAAAAAGAAATTTTTGCTTCTTTCTGGATTAAATCTTAGTTAAAAACTATGAAATTTCTAAAAAAGTGCTTTATACCAAATGCTATGAAACGTTATTTTTCAAGTTTTAAAGGGTATACTAACAAATAAAAAGGGTTATATCCAATAAAATCTATAATTTATCATTTATATTTCAACAACTGCAGTCCAAAAAAAGAGAAAAAGTCATTTTAATACAACTTTTTTTAGTTACGTCACGTGTAGAAATAAATTCTTTCTCATAAAAACCCGATTGTAGTCTGTTCGAAAATTGCGCCCCTCAGGCTTGAAGGACCAACTCTCAGCAGCGGCTCTGCTAGCCAAGCTGACCGCAAAAGTATTTCGACTTCTCGACCTCTCGGACGTTCTCACTTTTCTGTGGTCTGACTCTTCTGTGACCCTTGCATAGGTCAAAAATATTTCTATGAGATGGAAGGAATTCGTAGGCAATAGGGTAGCCACTATTCACGAATCTGTACCCCATGCTCATTGGAGATTCATCTCCGGAAAGCTCAATCCAGCTGACTGTGCATCTCGTGGTCTCAGTGCATCTCAACTTATTGATCACCCACTATGGTGGAGTGGTCCATCATGGCTGTCTCAGTCGCCAGAATTTTGGCCCTCGTCAGTGCCACCCTCACCGGAAGAGGATTTGGAGGAACGCCCTGGCATCTTATTGGCACTCTCACAAGCCCAACCTCTAGTTTGGGACCTCGTTGACCTTCCTCAATCATCCTCCTTTCATCGGCATCTCACTAAACTACTTCGGATCACGGCTCTCATTCAGAGAGCAGTCTCGTGCTTCAAAAAGGTTCCTGGCTCGAGCTTGTCCGCATCACCATTGAATCCAGCAGATCTGGAGACAGCTAAAACGTTCTGGATACGCACGACTCAAGAGGCGTATTTTTCACCAGAACTGAAAACATTATCGGCAGGACAATCTCTCAACAAACGTCACGTCCTGTCGCGACTCACGGCCTTTGTCGATCGTGCTGGAATTCTTAGGGTTGGTGGACGGCTGCAAAATTCTCAGCTGGATGAAGATAGTAAACATCCAGCAATACTACCTCGTCAGTCCAAATTCACCAACCTAGTCATCTCCGACGCTCATGCCAGAACCATGCATGGAGGAACTCAGCTGACTCTCTCATACATTCGAAGGACTTACTGGATTATTGGAGGTCGTGCTCCAGTGAAGTCCTTCCTCAAAGATTGTCTCACTTGTGCTCGAATACATGGGGTGAGAGCACAACAACTTATGGCTCCCCTACCGGCATCTCGAGTGACACCATCTCTTGTGTTCGAGACTACAGGGCTTGATTACGCCGGGCCAGTAACAATGAAGACTTTTCAAAGCAGAGGTGCAAAGTCTTTTAAGGGTTGGATAGCAGTATTCATATGCTTCTCTACCTCTGCCGTTCATCTCGAAGTAGTTTCTGACTACTCCACTGAAGGATTTCTCAAGGCATTTCGCCGGTTCACCAGCCGTAGAGGTATTCCCAAAACGCTCAGAAGCGACTGTGGTACCAACTTCCAGGGGGCAAACAAGCAGCTTAAGGAGCTATTCTCAGCTGCAACGAAGGAATCCCTCAAGATCCAGAGACTTCTCGCTAATGACGGCACTAAGTGGATCTTCAATCCTCCAGCAGCACCACATATGGGCGGAAAATGGGAGGCGGCGGTGAAATCAATCAAGTATCATCTTAAACGAACCATCTCGGATACGTTGCTGACGTTCGAAGACTTCTCCACGTTTTTAGCTCAAGTTGAGGCGGTTCTCAATTCTAGACCTCTCAGCTCTCTCTCGGATGACCCTGATGACATCAGAGCATTAACACAAGGGCATTTCATCAGAGGGGAGGCATTGACAACCATCCCCGAGCCTTCTCTAATAGACATCTCAGATTCCAGCGGATTCAAGAGCGCTTCCAGCAATTTTGGAGAAGGTGGTCGACGGAATGCCTGCAAGCGCATCAGACCACATCCAAATGGCAGACATCGCAAAACGATATCAGAGAAGGGTCTCTTGTCCTCATCACCGACGAGCGACTTCCACCGTCGAAATGGCCTCTTGCCAGAGTGATACAACTACACCCAGGAAAGGACGGTCTCTGCAGGGTTGTCACGCTGAAGACCGCCACCAGCACTATCACTAGACCTATCGTCAAGCTCGCACTATTGCCTCTTTAACCGCACACGGAATCATATTTGTATCAGCAGCTCAGCACATCTCGTCAAGTTAAATTCTCGATTCACGCTCGAGAATTGGGGGGGAGAATGTTCGAAAATTGCGCCCCTCAGGCTAGGTAGCAGCACCTCTCGGCTAGCCTGATTAAGACGCCGTCTGTTATCGTTGAAAAGAAGACATATCGATCGTTTTTATTGATCAAGGGATCACGCCACTTAACGTGTCAATAGGTTATTGGTCCCCTGTGGCGTCATCCTCTGCGTGTCATTTTCCTATTGATTGATTGTCATCTCTTCCTAGCGTGGAACTCGGTAATTGGTGTATTATCTTTTTCCCACTTCCGCTCTGTTTCTCTACTCTAACCGAAAAGTGGCGTGGTCCAGGCAGAATCGTTTTATAATTCAATCTGTGCGGACGCATACTTAGAAATCTCAGGAAAAATCGTACCTCATCTCATTGTCTACATCTCACTTCGTTCTCATCTCTAACCGTTTTTCTCATCTCATTTTCGCCTTTTCTCATTTAAACCATCCTGGTGCGGTGTCTTTATATCTGGTCATCTTGTTAAATTCTCCCTAATTAAAGACTTCTCAGGTAACCATACAACCTTTCATCTTCAATTTTGAACCTCTCGTTATACATTCTGACCTCTCACTCTCGTATTGTCCGTCTCATTATATCTATCTATATTCTAAAAAACTAAAGTTATTATTTTCTCTTCTAACGGCTTCTTTTACTACGTACTTCCGGTACACGTGGCGTGATATCCGGTACACGTATCATAGTCTATTCAATTCTATTTGTTTAATTGTAATATAATTTTGTTATCTCTAATTTCTGTTTATACTTTTCAATAAATATAGTTACATATTAATTCTACCAGATATTAAAAATAATACAGTCCACTAGATCATATCGTCCATCTCCCTGTCCTCTCAAAGTTCATCTCGTTCTCGAACATAGTCAACCTAAAATATATTCTGTTTAGTTTCTAGTAGCCCATTTTTACTGTTGCTAAAAATTTTTCCATATATTTAAAAAGAAGTTTTCGCTACTTTCTGGATAAAATCGTAGTTAAAAACTATAAAATTTCTGAAAAAGTGCTATCTACCAGAAGCTAAAAAACGTTTTCTTCAAGCTGAAAAGCGTATACTTAAAAATAAGAAAAGATAAGTCCGAAAATATTAGGTAAACATCATATATATTTCGACTACTGCAGTCAAAGAAAGACAAAAAATCATTTAGTTACAAATTTTTTTAATAAATTATCGTCAAGAATTAAATTCTTTTTTGAAGAAAATCAATTGTAGTCAACCGGACATCCATTCTACTTAGTTTCTAAAAGCACATTCTTATCGTCGATAAATATTTTTCCATATATTATAAAGAAATTTTTCCTGCTTGCGGATTAAATTATTTTTCTAAACTATCAGATTCCTAAAGAAATGCCGTATAACGAAATTTATAAAACTATTTCTTTTAAGTTTTAAAGAGTATACTTACAAATAAAAATAATTAGGTCTAAAAAAATTTGAAAAAACTCATTTATATTTTGAAAACATTAATCAAAAAAAGAGAAGAAATCATTTTTTAAGAAATTTTTTTTGTTACTTTACGTTTAAAAATCAATTTTCTTTCGACGAAAATCGATTGTAGTCAACCTGACATCAATTCTTTTTAGTTTCCAATTGCACATTTTTTCCGTCGCTAAGAAATTTTAAATATATTTAATAGAAATTTTTGCTGCTTTATGGATTGAACAGTATTTAAAAACTATCAGATTTCTATAGAAGCGCTATATAACAGAAGCTATATTAAGGTTTCTATTAATATTTAAAGCGTATACTTACAAAAAAAAAGTGTTAAGTACAAAATATTCAGCAAAAATCATTTATATTTTAACAACTCTAGTCCAAAAAAAGAAAACAAATCGTTTTATTACAACATTTTTTGATTACTTACAGTGTAGAACTCAATTATTTTTCATAAAAACTCAATTGTAGTCAACCTTATATCCATTTTGTTTAGTTTCTTGTAGCCAATTTTAGAAAAAGAAATTTTCGCTACTTTTTGGATTAAATAGTAGTTAAAAACTATCAAATTTCTGAAAAAGTGCTTTGTAACAAAAGCTATAAAACGTTTTCTCCTAAGTTTTAAAGTGTATACTAACATATAAAAAGTGTTATGTCTAATAAAATCTAGAAAATACCATTTATATTTCAACAAATGCAGTCCCAAAACAAAGAAAAAATTATTTTATTACAAAATTTTTTTGTAATTTTACGTGAACATTTTATTTCTTTTTCAACGAAACTTTATTGTAGTAAACCTGACATTAATTCTGCTTAGTTTATAGTAGCCCACTTTTACCGCTGCTAAAAATTTTTTAATAAATTTAAAAAAAAATTTTCGCTACTTTCTGAAATAAATAGAAGTTAAACAATATAAAATTTTTTTCAAAGCGCTATAAAACTAAAGCCATAAAACGTTTTCTTTCAAGTTTTCAAGCGTATACTAACAAGTATGAAATGTTATGTCCAATAGAATCTAGCAAATATCTTTTATATTTCTAGAACTTCAGCCCAAAAAAAGAGAAAAAATCATTTTATTACCAATTTTTTTTGTTACTTCACGTGTTAAATTCAGTTTTATTTTGACAAAAATCGATTGTAGTCAATCTAACATCTATTTTTTTTAGTTTCAAAAAACACATTTTTACCTTCGCTAAAAATTTTTCAATATATTTAAGAAAAATTTTCACTACTTTCTAAAATAAATCGTAATGAAAAACTATAAAAATTCTACAAAAGTGCTTAATAACAAAAGCTATAAAATTTTTACTTTTGAGTTTTAAAGCGAATAATAACCAATAAAGAGTGGTATGTCCAATAAAATCTAGAAAATACAATTTATATTTCAACAAATGCAGTTAAAAAAAAGAGAAAAAATCATTTTCTTACATCATTTATATTTTGATAACTGCAGTCACAAAAAAAAGAAAAAATCATACTATCTCAATTTTTTTTGGTTACTTTAAGCAAAGAATTAAATTCATTTTCAACGAAACTCGATTGTAATAAACCTGATATCCATTTTGCTTAGTTTCTAGTTGCCCGTTTTTAGTGTCGCTAAAAATTTCTTACTATATTTAAAGAAATTTTTGCTATTTTCTTGAATAAATTGTATTTAAAAACTATAAAATTTCTAAAAAAGTGCTATTTTACAGAAGCTGTGAAACGTTTTCTTTCAAGCTTTAGAGCGTATACTTACAAATAAATAGTGATAAGTCCAAAAAAATTTAGCAGACATCATTTACATTTTAACTACTGCAGTCAAAAAGAAGAGAAAATATTATTTATTTACAACTTTTCTTGGTTACTTTACGTGTAGAATTCAATTCTTTTTCGACGAAACTGTATTGTAGTTTACCAAAAATCCCTTCTGTTTAGTTTCTAATAACACATTATTACCGTCGTTTAAAATTTTTTAATTTAATTAAAAAAAATATTCGCTGCTTTCAAGATTAAATAATAGTAGAAAACTATCAGATTTCTAAAGAAGTGCTATTTAACAAAAGCTATCGACAGTTATCTTTCAAGTTTTGAAGCGTATAATAACAAATAAAACATAATAAATCCAATAAAATCTAGCAAATATGATTTATATTTTAACAAATGATGCCAAAAAAAAGAAAAAAAATCATTTAGTTCCTACTTTTTGTATTTACTCAATGTGTATAATTCAATTCTTTTAAGACGAAATTCGAATGTAGTAAACCTAACTTCTATTCTGTTTAGTTGCTAATAGCATATTTTTACCGTCGCAAAAAAATTTTTTAATATATAAAAAAGAAATTCTTGCTGCTTTCTGGATATAATCGTAGGTAAAAACTATAAAATTTTTAAAATAGTGCTTCTAAACAGAAGCTATGAAACGTTTCCCTTAAGCCCTAAAGCGTATACTTACAAATAAAAAGTTTTAGGGCCAAAAAAATTTGGCAAATATTATTTATATTTCGACCACCAAAGTTATGAATAAAGAAAAAACCATTTTAATAAAAATTTTTAAGGTTAATTTACGTATAGAACTCAATTCTCAATCGACGAAACTCGACTTAAGTCAACCTAACATCAATTCTTTTAAATTTTTAATTGCACATTTAAACCATCGCTAAAAATTTTTTAATATATTTAAAAGAAATTTTTGTTAATGTCTGGATTAAACAGTCGGGGAAAACTATTAGATTTCTAAAGAAGTGCTATATAACAAAAGATATAAAACGTCTTCTTTCAAGTTTTAAAGCGTATACTAATAAATAAGAAGGTTTATGTACGATAAAATCTAGCAAATATCATTTATATTTTAAACACTAAAGTCCAAAAAAAGAGAAAAAACAATTTTATTACCACTTTTCTTTGTTAATTAACGAGTACAATTCAATTCTTTTTCGAAAAAATTCGATTGTAGTCAAACTAACAATAATTCTGTTTAGTTTTTAAAATAACATTTTTACCGTCGCTGAAAATTTTTAATATATATTTAAAAAGAAATTTTTACTACTTTTTGGATTAAATCGTAGTAGAAAACTATAGAGTATCTAAAAAAGTGCTATATAACAAAAGCTTTAAAACATTTTCTTTCAAGTTTTAAAGCGTATACTAACAAATAAAAAGTGTTAAGTCCTATAAAATTTAGCTTATATTATTTACATCTTAAAAACTGCAGTTTAAAAAAAGAAAAAAAATTATTTATTTTTACCTTTTTTGGTCACTTTACGTATAAAATTCAATTTCTTTTTGACGAAACTCGATTGTTGTCATCCTAACTTCCATTCGTTCTAGTTTATAATAAAACATTTTTAACGTCGCTAAGAATTTTTAAATATATTTTAAAGAAATTTTCGCTACTTTTTAAATTGAACATTAGTAAAAAACTATCAGATATCTAAAGAAGTGCTGTATAACAAAAGCTATAAAATGTTTTATTTCAAGTTTTAATGCGTATACTACGAAATAAAAATTGTTAAGTCCGATTAAAATCTAGCTAACAACATATACAATTTACCAACTGCTGTGTAAAGGAAACCAAAATTCTTTTTATTACAACTTTTCTAGGTTACTTTACGTAAATAATTTAATTATTTTTGGACATAATTTGATTGTATTTAACCTAACATCTATTCTGTTTATTTTTTAAAAGCACAATTTTACTGTTGCTAGAATTTTTTTTAATATGTTAATAAGAATTCTCGCTACTTTGTGGAATAAATAGTATTAAAAAATTATAAAACGTCTAAAAAAGTAATACTTTACAAAAGCTATGCAGCGTTTTCTTTCAAGCTTTGACACTAGATTTACCAGAGCAGTCATTTTGACTGGTCGTACAATTTTAATTCAAAATTCCTACTACATATAACATTTTATTTCTGAATTGATGTTACGACTTTTGTAGCTATAAGTAGAGAATACATTTTATGAATTTTTTTTTTTTTTATATATGCTGGTAAAAAAATTTTTTTTTTTTTTGACATTTATACCAGTACCAGTCAAAATAACTGGTGCATGTTTCCACAAAGAAATGTATAGTTTTGGGTGAATCACAAGACCGGTGCAGATCAGTCAAGTAACAGTAATTGCGAAAATAATTCAAACAAACGTACAAGACGATGCATGCGATTCCTTTCTCGTTCTAAAGACGTAGTAACGTACCAAATGTGCAAACTGAAATTGCTTCAGATGGAACTATTTTGACGAGAATTGAAAAAAAAGGTTTTGCTGGTAGACTACCAGTTCATAGTGATTTCAAAGATGTACATGGGCTAACAGCACATGCTAAAAGAAACATTATTGAACAAGAATCTAAGTAGTGCGTTCATATTACTGATTGACAACCATATGTTGGAACATATACGAATTTGTACAGAGTTAGAAGCCTCTCGAGTTTTGGGGAAAAACTAACCAATTACGCAAAAAAAATTGAAAGCATTTCTTGCAATATTGTACGCACGTGGGGTGTACGAAGGAAATACTTTGAGGCTTCAATATTTGTGGAACAACAAGTGGGGACCATCAGTTTTGTCCAGCACTATGATAAACGTAATTTTACTGAGATTCTGCGATACATTCGTTTCGACAAAAGAAATCAGAGGAGTCAACTTTTGCAAACAGACAAATTCGCTTAAGTCTTAGCAGTTTGGGATAAATTTCTCGAAAATAGTCAAAATTGCTTCAAACCGGGAGCTTATATTACCGTGGATGAGCAATTTTTTCCATTGAAGGCCAGATGCAGATTTACTCAATATATGCCGAACAAACCTCATAAATTTGGCATAAAATTTTGGTTTACGTCTGATGTAGAGACGAAATATGTGGAAAATGGGTTTCCGTATTTAGGAAAAGAGGAGACTCGAAATGCATCAACCCCCTAAGCGAATTTGTCGTAATGAAACTTCTTGAACCGTATACTATGATGGGTAGAACTGTAAAAACAAATAATATTTTCCAAGTGTTTCTTTATCGTTAAAATTAGGATCTAAAAATACTTCATTGCTTAGAACAATACGCGTTAACAAAAGGGAACTGCCGAAAACTTGCAAACTGAAAAAAGACAGCATTGCACTTTTCTCAACGTTGAACCAATCTAATTGATGCACACTTACTGTTTATAAGAGCAAGCTGAATAAAAAAGTACTTATACTAAGTAAAAAACATAAACACATTAAAAGTGAAAAAGCTGCCAAGAAATTACCTGAAACTGTATCGCTTTATAATAATACTAAATTTGGCGTCGATGTCACAGATCAAATGGCACGAAAATATACGGTGAAATCAGGTTCTAGAAGGTTGCCTCTTCAAGTGTTTTTCAATATATTAGATTTAGCTGGAATAAATAGCTGGATATTTTACAAAAACACAACAAAAGAAAATATCTCACGTAAAGACTTTCTGTTTCGTTTAGCAGAAGAACTTGCTTCAGAATATCAGACTTCAAGGAAAAAACCCGACAAAGCTGACATACCAACTACAAATGCCACGGTTTCTGTACGCAAATAGTGTCAAATAGAATATTGCAATTACAATAAAACTACAAATATTTGCAATAAATGCAAAAAAATCTATGTGGAAAGTGTACACACAGCAAAATTTACATATTGAGAAATTGTGAGCGACAAACTGTAAAAAAATAAGTATCTTGTTATTTGATAATGTCTATAAATCCAATTATCTATTAAAAATAATAATGTTTAACTTTTTTTGTCATTTTTTAAGAGTGAATACGGGCTGAAATTCACAATAAACATGTTTTATTATACACCAGTCATCTTGACTGGTTTGGTAGAAATAGTTATAGCTAAGTTGCTGATATATCTAGTGTTATAGCGTATACTTACAAATAAAAAGTGATATTACCAATTAAATATAGCAAATATTATTTATATTTCAACAACTGCAGCGAAAAAAAAGAGAAAAAATCATCTTATTACAACTGTTTTTGGTTACTTCACGTGTTGAATGCAATTCTCTTTCATAAAAACACGATTGTAGTCAACCTAAAACCTATTTGTTTAGTTTCTAATAGCACATTTTTACCGTCGCAAAAAAATTTTTATTATATTACAAAGAAATTTTCGCTAATTTGTAAATTAAATCGTAGTTCAATATTAGAAAATTTCTAAAAAAGTGCTATATAACAAGAGCAATAAAACATTTTCTTTCAAATTTTAAAGCGTATACTAAAAAATATAACCTTTTATGTTCAATAAAAGCTAGCAAATATTATTTATATTACAAAAACTGCAGTTCAAAAAAAGAAAAAAATCATTTAAATACAAATTTTTTTGGTTACTTTACGTGTAGAATTTAATTCTTTTTTGACAAAAATCGAACGTTGTCAATCTAACGTCTATTCTGTTTTGTTTAAAAAATCACATTTTTACCTTCGCTAAAAATTTTTTAAATATATTAAAAAAAATTTTCGCTACTTTGTGAATTATGTCGTTGTTTAAAACTGTACAATTTCTAAAAAAATTCTATTTACCAGAAGCTATGAAACGTTTTTTTTCAAGACTTAAAGCGTATATTTACAAATAAAAAGTGTTAAGTCTGCGAATTTTGGGCAAAATTTGTTTATATTGCGACTAATGCAGTCAAAAAAAAGAGAAAAAATTGTGTTATTACAACTTTTTTGGGTTACTTTACGTAATAAGTTTAGGTATTTTTTGACGAAACTTGATTGTATTCAACCTGACATCCACTCTGCTTACTTTCCAATAGCACATTTTTACCGTTGCTAAAAATTTTTCAATGTATATAAAAAAAATTTTCGCTACTTTCCAAATTGAATAATAGTTAAAGACTATCAGATATCTTAAGAAGTGCTCTATAAAAAAAGCTGTAAAACGTTTTCTTCCAAATTTTTAAGCGTATACTTACAAAAAAAATGTGTTAATTCCGAAAAAATTTGGCAAACATCATCTACATTTCGACTAGCGCAGTCACAGAAAAAAAAAAACTTTATTTTATTACAACATTTTTTAGTTACTTTAGGTAAAAAATTTTATTTTTTTTTCGACGAAACTTGATTACATTCAACGTGACATCCATTATGTTTAGTTTTTAATAGCACATTTATACAGTCGCTAAAAATTTTTCTATATATTTAAAAGAAATTTTCGCTTCTTTTTATATTATATCGTAGCTAAAACCTATAAATATTCTTAAATAGTGCTATCAAACAGAAGCAATGAAACGTTTTTTTAAGCTATAAAGCGTATACATACAAATAAAATGTGTTTAGTCTGACAAATTTTAGCAAACATAATTTATATTTTTAACACAGCAGTCAAAAAAACAGAAAAAATCATTTTATTACAATTTCTTTTGGTTACCTTACTTGTAGAATTCAATTATTTTTTATAGAAATTTGATTGCAGTCAACCTAACATCTATTGTGTTTACTTTCTTATAGCACATTATTACCGTTGCTTAATATTTTTTAATATGATTAGAAGAAATTTTTGCTACTTTTTAAAAAATCGTAGTTAAAAACTATAAAATTTCTAAAAAAGTGCTATTTTACAGACGCTACAAAACTTTTTCATTCAAGCTTTGAAACGTATACTTACAAATAAAAAATGTTAGGTCCGAAAATTTTAGCAAACATCATTTATATTTCGACTACTGCAGTCAACAAAAAGAGAAAAAATCATTTTATTACTACATTTTTTTGTTTTTTCTACGTGTAGAATTCAATTCTCTTACACAGAAACTCGATTGTAGCCAACCTGACATCCCTTCTTTTTTTTTCTAATAGCACATTTTTACCGTCGCTAAAAATTTTTTATTATAATACTTAAAAATTTCTGCTACTTTGTAGAATTATTTGTAGATAACAACTATAAAATTTCAAAAAAAATGCTATATAACAAAACCTGTAAAACGTTTTCTTTCAAGTTTTAAAGCGTATACAAACAAATAAAAAGTGTTATGTCCAAAAAAATGATTGCAAAAATAATTTAAATTTCTAAAACTGCAGTCAAAAAAAAAAAAGAAAAAATCATTTAATTACAATTTTTTTTTGTTATTTTACGTGACGAATTTTATTCTTTTCCAACAAAACTCGATTGTAGTAAACCTGACATACATTCTATCTAGTTTCTAGTGCCCATTTTTACTGTAGCTTAAAATTTTTAATATATATTTAAAAAGAAATTTTTGCTACATTCTAGATTTGATCGTAGATAACAACTATAAAATGTTTAAAAAAGTGCTATATAACAGAAGCTATAAGTCGTTTTCTTTCAAGTTTTAAAGCGTATACTGACAAATAAAAAGTTTTATGTCCCACAAAATGTAACAAAAATAATTTATATTTCTACTACTGCAGTCAAAAAAAAAGAGCAAAAATCATTTAATTACAATTTTTTTTGGTTATTTAACGTGATGAATTTTTTTCTTTTTTAATAAAACTCGATTGTAATAAACCTGACATCAATTCTGTTTAGTTTTTTGTGGCATATTTTTACTGTCGCTTAAAATATTTCATCATATTTAAAAAAAAATTTTCGCTTCTTTCTGGAATAAATTGTACGTAAAAACTATATAATTTAAAAAAAAATGCTATATAACAAAATCTATAAAACGTTTTTTAAAGTTTTAAAGCGTATACTAACAAATAAAAAGTGTTATGTCCAACAAAATGTAGCAAAAATAATTTAAATTTCTAAAAATGCAGTCAAAAAAAAGAGAAAAAATCATATAATTACAATTCTTTTTTAATTATTTTACGTGATTAATTTTATTCTTTTTCAACAAAACTCGATTGTAATAAATCTAACATCTACTCTGCTTAGTTTTAAATAGCCATTTTTACCGTCTCAAAAATTTTTTTAATATTTTTAAAGATAAAATTTAACAGGGAACTTGGACATGAAAGAAGAAGAACTTAGTTTGATTTAGTTGGACGTTTCGTCTCTTTTTTTGGGACTTCTTCAGCATCTAGAAATTTTATTTTATTATTATTTCTTATTTACGAAATACATGAGGCTAATACAATATATAATTTTTTACTGATAAATTTCGTAGGGAATTTGGACATGAAAAGAAGTAGAACTTAATTTGATTATGTTGGACGTTTCGTCCCTTTATTGGGACTTCTTCAGCAACTGTAAATTTTATTTTATTATAAATTCTTGATACGATACATGAGGTTCATACAATATAATTTTTCATCATATTACCTTAATCTTTAAAGTTCAGTGTCTTTTTTCTTTATTTTGACATACATTTTTCTTTTTGTTAATATTCCAAACACAACACATTTAAACTTCGTTAATTCGATCGTTATTATTTAAAGTCCTCAACAAAACTGTTTCAATCTAAACTAGTGTTTGTTAGCCTAGATATCATCAGTGTAAGGTGTCCTCTATTGTTTATTATGGTTAAAATTTAAAAATTCCGTTATAGATGTGATTTAGATTGTTTGTGTCTGTTCTAAAATTCACCGTGTTATTATTCGATATATGATACATTTCGCTGATATTCCTTTTGTACCAATTTTCTTCCAAGTCTAAGATAGTCGCTGCGTCAAATTCGAAATTATGTCCTGTTGTAAAATGATGTTCAGCTAACGCTGTGGTATTGGTTTTATTTATATTTATGGGTTTACAATCATTTTTATGTTGGTCTAATCTTTTTTTTAATTTCTGTTTCGTTTGACCAATATAGCTTTTTCCACATTTACATGGTATTTTATACACTAAGTTCGACTGGTCAAATTTGTCAACTTTATCTTTTAATTTAGTGTAAATAGAATTTATTTTTTTCAGATTATAAAAAACCAGTTTGATATTAGTGTTTTTAAAACATTTATTTATTTTGTTCGCCAACAGCTTAATATATGGGAACTTAATGTATTTTTTATCTTGCAGAATCGGTTTTTTTACACGATCTTTGTCAATTTTGAATTCATTAAAAACCATGTTTATGAGACTCTTAGGATAGTTATTATTTTTTAAAAGGGTCTCTATTTTTTCCTTATTTTCTCTGTGAAACTTCTTATTGCTTAATGTTAAAGCTCTGAATAGTAAACCTTTTATAGTTCCAACTTTTTGACGTAAAGGATGGTTCGAATAGTAATTGATACATCTTCCTGAGCTTGATGGTTTTACATACCAATTCGTTGATATGGTTCTGTCTTTATTTCTTATAACTGTTACATCTAAGCATGGTAATGTTCCGTCGTCTTCTATTTCAATAGTAAACTGGATTTTTTCGTTTATCATATTGAAGGTTTTTAATACTACTTCAATTCCATCATTAGGTATTGCAGTTAAGATATCATCTACATATACTTTTAAGAATGGAACTGTAAAGGGTAAGTTGCCTTCAATTTTTTTTAGCACGTGATTCATTACCAAATTAGCTAATATGTTTAAAAGAAATTTTAGCTACTTTTTGGATTATATCGTAGGTAAAAACTATAAAATTTCTAAAAAGTGCTATAAAACAAAAGCTATAAAACGTTTTGTTTCAAGTTTTACAGCGTATGATAACAAATAAAAAGTGGTATGTCTAATAAAATCTAGCAAATATTATTTATATTTCAACAACTAAAGTCTAAAAAATGCGAAAAAAACCTTTTATTACAACTTTTTTTGGTAACTTTACGTGTAAAATTTAATTCTTTTTCGACAAAATCCGATTGTAATCAACCTTACATTTATTCTGTTAAGTTTTAATAGCAAATTTTTACCGTCTCTTAAGATATTTTTGTATATTTAAAAGAAATTTTCGCTACATTGTGAATTGAATTGTAGTTAAAACCATAAAACTTCAATAAAAGTGCTATTTACCAGAAGCTAAAAAACGTTTTCTTTCTAATTTTAGAGCAGTACTAACAAATAAAAAGTTTTATGTCTAATTAAATCAAGCAAATATTATTTATATTTTAACAACTTAAGTCCAAAAAAAGATAAAAAATCATTTTATTACTACTTTTTTTAGTCACTTCACGTGTAAAATATAATTTTTTTCATAAAAACTCGATTGTAGTCAACTAAAATTTATTCTGTTTAGTTTTTAGGTTCCAATTTTTACTGTCTTAAATAATTTTTTAATATATTTGTAGGATGAAGAAAGGAAACTTTCTCTTAGAGATTATCCAGCGAG
>JACGWG010000060.1:227294-244982 GCA_023678865.1 Polistes exclamans
AAAGTTGTACATATCTTTATTTAAAAATTCTCTACCGTTATCACACCTTAATTTTTTTAATCTTTTTTCGGTTAAAATTTCAACTAGATTTACGTAGCTTACAATACAGTCATAAACATTATTTCTTCTTTTCATAACATAAATTTCTGCTACTTTACTATAATCATCGATTAAAACCAGAAAATATTTTTCGCCCCTAAACCCTATAGTTGTATGTGGTCCATTTAAATCCGCGTAAATTATTTTACCTATGTCTTTTGATTTGTGCCTTTCATTTTTGAATTTAGTATTTGTCATTTTGTTTTGTATACAGGTACCACATTTCAAAAATTCCTTTTCTAAGTTATTTAGCAAACCTACGACTAAGTAATTTTTGCTTGAAGTATTCAAATAATTAAAATTTACATGTACGAGCATTCTATGGTATTTCTCTTTCAATGTCATACCATTAGGTATACTTTCAGTTACGTAATTTTGACTTTTTGTGAACATAGTATTTATTTTATATAAATTATTTTCTTTGATTGTAACTCCTATTAATTCATTTTCTTTGCTATAAATTTTTGAAGTATTTCCTGACGATATAATTTTTCCATTTTCGGCGACTTTTCCGAAACTCATTAAATTCCTATCCATTTCTTTGACAAAAAATACATTTTTTAATATGATTTCAGTTTCATTAAAATTTGTTACTAATTTAGCTTTAACATCGCCTACAATAGTTGCTTTAAGTGTACGACTATCTTCTACTTTTACATAAATTGGGTTTTCTAAAGTTTCTGATTTTACGAAGTATTTATCACTATTTATTATATGGTCGAAACATCCACTATCTAAAATCTATTCTCGCTTATTTTCGCAAATGTTTACCTTAATGCTGTTATTATCGCTAACCTCTGCTAATGATGTAAAGACCTTGAGTTCAAAGCGATCTTGTCGTTGTTGATTACCTCGTCCTCGGTTGCCTCTGCCTCTGTTTTGAAAATTGCCGTTTCGTTGTTGTTCATGTATTTGCCATCGTACATTTCCCCGCGTTTGCTGTCCTCCTCGTGTACATTTCCACGAATTTCTATCACTATACTGATTAGTACACTGATATTGGAAATGACCTTGCTTTCCGCATCTATAGCACGTTCTATCTTTTCCTTTTTCAGCTTTGAATACGTTTGAATTTTCGTAACTGCTTCTAGGATTTTGATTCTCACTTTGTCTTTTCCTAAATTCTAATTCTAATTTCGATTTAACAAATTCCACTGTTTTTTCTTTTTCTGGTAACGCATCTATAATATCAACTATATGCGACCAGCTTCCCGGTACTGTTAACAAAAAATAATTCAACTTATCTTCGTTTGTTACCTTTTCTCCATCATTTTTAAGTTCGTTTACTAGTTTTTCAAAATTGTTATAAAAATTTGTTGGATTCTCATTTTCATCCATTTTCAAATCAAGTAGTCTTCTCTTACATAATAATTTTACTGCACTACTTTTTACTAAGAAGTTTTCATCTAACTTATCAATCATCTCTTTGGCACTTCTTTCAGAAATAATTAATTCTAGTTGTGTATTTGTTACACTGTTCACAATATAATTCTTTGCTTTTATTTCTTTTTTCTTCCCTACGGCTTCTGTGATCGTTGGTGGCCTTTCATTAAGTTCAATAACTTCATTGCATTCTTTATGTTTCGCGAATAATTTTAATTTATACCTTCATTTTTCGTAATGAGTCCCATCAAATACTTGTGATAGAAATCCTTTGTTTTCGGACTCTCTTTCGTCCGCCATGTCAATTCGATTCGCTTTGCGTTTATATTCTTCAAACGCTTTCACAATATTATTCAGAATAACTAACTTCTTGAATATACTTACCTTTACAATCGCATATAAACATGGACTGCTACCATGTTAAATTAATGAGGAAAAATATCTTATAATAAGGGTGGTAAAGGTTTAATAAATCTATATATTTTATCTATTAAAAGTTCTTCCGTGCCACGGGCTATTACTTTTACTTTAACTATGTAATTCTTCGAACAGAGAGCCCTATACAGCTAATCGCTGTCCCTTATATACTAATCTTACATGGACTAGAGTGGGTAGACTTACATGTGTGCGTCTCTCTCACGAACAGTAGTACACCAACACATGCTCTTGCGCTACAGCACATACATTTAACCTAGCAATAGACAATGTACACATCTCAACAGAGATAATTGATGATAATTATTCACCAGTTGTGAGGACACAAACATTAAAAATTTTACTAAATTATTATGTACAAAATAATTTTCAAATTGACCAAATGGACGTAGGGTCAGCGTTCCTTAATGGAAAAGTAAAGTCAGACGTCTATGTGAAACAACCTCAAGGTTATGAAGATAATTCAGGAAGAGTATGTAAATTAGACAAGGCTTTGTACGGACTACGCGAAAGTCCACGCGCATGGTATAAATGTTTAGCTAATTATTTAAGCGAATTGGGTTTCGTGAAAAATAAAATTGATTATTGTTTATATTTTATGAAAGTCAAAAGTGAAAAGGTTTATTTAATTTTTTTTGTTGATGATTTATTATTAGCAAGTAAAGATAGAAAGTTAATTGAATATATCAAAAGACAATTAACTTAAAAATAGCGAATGAAAGATATAGGACGAGTTAAAACGTACTTAGATATGAATATTAATTATGATTGTAGTAAAAATTACATGATTTTAGATCAAATGGACTATATTAAGTCTTTAGCGAGAAAATATAACCTAGAAAATGCGAAACTGTATGGTACTCCAATAAACTAAACTTAAAATGTGAGCCTGCTTTAACAGCATCAAATGATATAAAATATAGAAACTTAATTGGTGCACTGCTATATATAAGCTCAAGTACTAGACCAGATATATGCTATTCAGTAAATTACTTTAGCAGATTTTAAAATTATTACGACCAGAGTCATAATAAATATGCTCTAAGAATATTTAAGTATCTATACTATACGAAAGAATTAAAATTGGTTTATGAGAAAAATCAAAATGCTAATACTTTAGAAATTTGTGTTGATGCTGATTGGGCAGGAGACATAGTTGATAGAAAATCAACAACAGGATATGTAATTAAAATGTATGAAAACACTATTTATTGGAAATTGAAAAAGCAGAATATTGTAACAGAGTCGTCTACCGAAGCTGAGTATGTTGCATTATCAGCATGTGTGAGTGAATTAAAATTAAGTAAACATTTGCTAAAAATATTTGAAATAGATATTAAATATAAAATTGAAATTTATGAGGATAATGCAGGTGCGATTATTATTAGTAAATATGGAAATCTAACAAAAAATTCAAAATATATTGAAACACACTATCATTTCGTAAATGAAAATTATTTAGAAGGTATAATTGATGTAATTAAAATTGATACAGATAAAAATTTTGCTGATATTTTCACTAAAACATTAGGACGAATTATTTCTGAAAAATTTAGAAAAGAATTACAATTAGAATAGGACTAAGTAACTAAGAATTATAAAATCTATGGCAATATAAATGTAAGGAAGCGTGTTAAGATGTGTACATTGTCTATTGCAAGGTTAAATGTATGTGCTGTAGCGCAAGAGCATGTGTTGGTGAATAACTGTTCATTAGAGAGAGGCACACATGTAAGTCTCCCCACTCTAGTCCATATAAGATTAGTATATAAGGGAAAGCGATTAGCTATATAGGGCTCTCTATTAGAAGAATTACATAGGTAAAGTAAAAGTAATAGAACGTAGCACGGAAGAACTTGTTATAGAAAAAATAATTAGATTTGTTAAACTTTTACTACTCATTTTATAAGATATTTTTCCTCATTAATTTACCAGTAATAAAATGATTTTTCTCTTCTTTTGGAATGCAGTTGATGAAATATAAATGAGATTTACTAGATTTTATCGGACCTAACACTTTTTATTTGTAAGTATACAATTTAAAGCTTAAAAGAAATTATTCATAGCTTTTGTTATATAGCAATTCTTTAGAAATCTGATAGTTTTTAACTACTATTACATCCAGAAAGCAGCGAAAATTTCTTTTAAATATATTAAAAATTTTAAGCGACGGTAAAAATTTGTTATTAGAAACTAAACATAATTTATGTAAGGTTGACTACAATCGAGTTTTGTCATAAAAGAATTGAATTCTACACGTAAAATAACCAAAAAAAGTTGTAGTAAAATTATTTTTTTTCTTTTCTTGACTGCAGTAGTTGAAATATAAATGATTTTTTCCAAAATTTTTTACACTTACTACTTTTTATTTGTAAGTATACGCTTTAAACCATAGAAGAAAACGTTTTATAGCTTCTGTTAAATATTACTTTTAGATATTCATTAGTTTTTAACTACGATTTATTATAGAAAGTAGCGAAAATTTCTTTTAAATATAGAAAAAAATTATTTAGCGACGGTAAAAAAATGCTATAAGAAACGGAACAGAATGGATGTCAGGATGACTACAATCGAATTTCGTCAAAAAAGAATTAAATTCTACTCGTAGAGTCTGTAAAAAAATTAGTAATAAAACGATTGTTTCCCTTTTTTTGGACTGCAGTTGTTTAAATATAAATAATATTTGCTAGATTTTATCAGACTTAACACTTTTTATTTGTTAGTTTGCGCTTTAAAACTTGAAAGAAAACGTTTTAAAGCTTTTGTTATATAGCGCTTCTTTAGAAATCTGATAGTTTTTAACTTTTATTCAATCCAAAAAACAGCAAATATTTCTCTTAAATATATTGAAAAATTTTATGCGACAGTAAAAATGTGCTATTAGAAACTAAACAGAATAGATGTCACGTTTACTACAATCGAGTCTCGTCAAAAAAGAATTGAATTCTACGCGTAACGTAACCAAAACAAGTTGTAATAAAATGATTTTTTCTCTTTCTTTGTCTGCAGTGGTCGAAATAGAAATGATTTTTGCCAAAATTTTTTGGACTTACTACTTTTCATTTTAAGTATACGCTTTAGGATGTAAAAAAAACGTTTCATAGCTTCTGTTAACTAGCACATTTTTAGCAATTTTATAATTTTTAATTACAAAATAAGCCTAATAGTAGCAAAAAATTCTTATAAATATATTGCAAAATTTTTAGCGACAGTAAAAATGTGCTATTAGAAACTAATCAGAAAGCATATCAGGTTGACTACAAACGAATTTCGTCGAAGAAATTGTATTCTACACGTAAAATAACCAAAAAAAGTTGTAATAAAACGATTTTTTCTCTTTTTTTGCACTGCAGTTGTTAAAATCTAAAGGATATTAAGTAGATTTTATTAAACTTAAAAGATTTGTATTTGTAGGTATACGCATTAAAACCTGAAAGAAAAAGTTTTATAGCTTTTTTTATATACTACTTCTTCAGAAATCTGATAGTTTTCAACTACTATTTAATCAAGAAAGCAGCGAAAATTTCTTTTTAATATAATAAAACATTTTAAGCGACGGTAATAATGTGCTATTAGAAACTAAAAATAATGGATATCAGTTTGAATATAATCGAGTTTCGTCAAAAAAGAATTGAATTCTACACGTAAAGTAACCAAAAAAAGTTGTTATAAAATGAATTTTTTTTTTTTTTGACTGCAGTAGTCGAAATACAAATGATTTTTGCCAATGTTTGTTGGAATTAACACTTTTTAATTTTAAGTATACGATTTAAAGCTTGAAAGAGAACGTTTCATAGCTTCTGTTTAATAGCACTCTTGTAAAAATTTTATAGTTTTAAACTACGATTTAATCCGCAAAGTAGCAAAAATTTCTTTTAAGCAAATTAAAAAATTTTTAGAGACGGAAAAAGTTAGCTACTAGAAGCTAAACAGAATGGATGCCAGTTTTACTACAATCGAGTTTTGTTGAAAAGGAATTATATTCGTCACGTAAAGTAACCAAAAAAAGTTTTAATAAAATGATTTTTCCCCTTTTTTAACCTGCAGTTTTTGAAATATAAACGATATTTGCTAGATTTTATTGGACATAACACTTTACGTTTGTTAGTATACGCTTTAAAACTTGAAAGAAAACGTTTTATAGCTTTAGTTATACAGCTCTTTTTAAAAATTTCATATTTTTTAACTACGATATAATCTAAAAAGTAGCGAGAATTTTTCTTTTTTATATATTGAATAATTTTTAGCGACACTAAAATCGAGCAACTAGAAACTAAACAGAATAGATGTCAGGTTTATTACAATCGAGTTTCATTGAAAAAGAATTGAATTCTTTACTTACACTAACTAAAAAAGGTTGTGATAGTATAATTTTTTTCTTTTTTTTTTGACTGCAGTAATCGAAATATAAATGATGTTAGCTAAATTTTTTAGGACCTGACACTTTTTATTTCTAAGTATACGCTTTAAAGCTTAAAAAAAAACGTTTCAAAGCTTCTGTAAAATAGTACTTTTTTAGAATTTTTATAGTTTTAATTTATGATTTAATCGACAAAGTAGCGAAAATTTCTTTAAAACGGTAAAAAAATTTTTTGCAACGGCAAAAATTGTCTATCAGGAACTAAACAATATAGATGTTACTTTGACTTCAATCGAGTTTTTATGAAAAAGATTTAAATTTTACACGTTAGGTAAAAAAAAAAAATTGTAATAAAATGATTTTCTCTCTTTTTTTTGACTGCAGTACTAAAAATATAAGTGATGTTTTTACAGACTAAAAACTATTTATTTGTGAGTATACGCTTTAAAACATGAAAGAAAACGTTTTATAGCTTTAGTTACATTTCACTTTTGTAGAAATTTTATAGTTTTTAACTTCGATTTATTCGAGAAAGTAGCGGAAACTATTTTTTTAATATAAGGAAAAATTTTTATTGAAGGTAAAAATGTTTTATTTGAAATTTAACAGAAAATATGTTAGGCTTACTAAAACCGAATTTTGGTAAAAATACATTGAATTCTACACGAGAAGGAACCAAAAAATATTTTAATTATATGAGTTTTTCTCTTTTTTTGGACTGCAGTTGTTTAAATATAAAAAATATTTGGTAGATTTTATAGGACATAACACTATTTATTTGTAAGTATACGATTTAAAACTTAAAAGAAAACGTTTTATATTTTTTGTTATATAGCACTTTTTTTAAAATTTTTTAGTTTTTAACCACAAATTTTATTTAAAAAAGTGAAAATTTCTTTTTAAAAAAATTGAAAAATTAATAGCAAAAGTAAAAAGGTGCTACAAAAAACTAAAAAGAGTAGATTTCAGATTTTCTACAATCAAATTTCGTTTAAAAAGAATTGAATTTTTCACGTAAAGAAGCCAATAAAATTTGTAATAAAACGATTTTTTCTCTTTTTTTTGACTACAGTAGTCGAAATATAAATGATGTTAGCTAAATTTTTTAGGACGTGACACTTTTTATTTATAAGTATACGCTTTAAAGCTTAAAAAGAAACGTTTCAAAGCTTCTGTAAAATAGTACTTTTTTAGAATTTTTATAGTTTTAATTTATGATTCAATCGACAAAGTAGCGAAAATTTCTTTTAAACATATTATAAAATTTTTAGCGTCAGTAAAAATGTGCTATTAGATACTAAACTAAATAGATTTTTAGTTGACTAAAATCGAGTTTTTATAAAATATAAATAAATTCTTCACGTAAAGTAACCAAAAAATGTTGTAATAAAATGATTTTTTCTCTTGTTTTGGACTGGAGTTGTTGAAATATTAATGATTTTTGCTAAATATTTCGAAATTACCACTTTTTATTTTTGTTAGTATACGCTTTAAAACTTGAAAGAAAACGTTTTATAGCATTAGTTATATAGCACTTTTGTAGAAATTCTATAGTTTTTATCAACAATTTGATCCAGAAAGTAGCGAATATTTCTTTATAAATATATTGAAAAATGTTGAGAGACGGTAAAAATAGGCTACTAGAAACTAATCAGAATTGATGTCCGGTTTACGACAATCGAGTTTCGTTAAAAAAGAAATAAATTCTACACGTTAAGTAACCAAAAATAGTTTTAATAAAATGATTTTTTTTCTTCTTTTGGGCAGAAGTGTTTAAAGTATAAATGATATTTGCAAGATTTTATTTAACTAAAAACTTTTTATTTTTTAGTACAGGCTTTTAAACTTAAAAAAAAAACGTTTTATAGCTTTAGTTATATAGCACGTTTTTAAAAATTTTAAAGTTCTTAACAACGAATAAATCCAAAAAGTAGTAAAAATGTCTCTTAAAGTATAATAAAAAATTTTTAGAGACGGTAAAAATTTGCTATTAGAAACTAAACAGAATAAATGTTAGTTTTACTTCTATCGAATTTTGTCAAAAAAGAATTAAATTCTAAACGTAAAGTTAAGAAAATATGTTTTAATAAATTGATTTTTTCTTCTTTCTAGGACTGGAATTGTTGAAATATAAATATTATTTTTAGATTTTGATGGACATAACACTTTTTATTTGTCAGAATATGCTTTAAAACTTGGAAGAAAATGTTTTATAGCTTGTGATACATAGCACTTTTTTAGAAATTTTATAGTTTTAAAAAACGTTTTAATTCAGAAAGTAGCCAAAATTTCTATTAGATATATTAAAAATTTTTTAGCAAAGGTAAAAAAATGTTATTTAAAACTCAACAGAATAGATGTTAGATTGACTACAATCGAGTTTTGTTAAAAAAGAATGGAATTCTTCACGTAAAAATACCAAAAAATTTTGTAAGAAAATAAATTTTTCTCTATTTTGTGTCTGCAGTAGTCGAAATATAATTGATTTTTGCTAAATTTTTCGAAATTACCACTTTTTATTTTTGTTAGTATACGCTTTAAAACTTGAAAGAAAACGTTTTATAGCATTAGTTATATAGCACTTTTGTAGAAATTCTATAGTTTTTATCAACAATTTGATCCAGAAAGTAGCGAATATTTCTTTTTAAATATATTGAAACACTATTTATTTGTAAGTATACGCTTTGGAGCTAGAAAAAAAACGTCTCATAGTTTCAGGTAAATAGCACTTTTTTAGAAAATTTAGAGTTTTAAACAACAATTAAATTCGTAAAGTAGCGAAAAATTTTTTTAAATATTGTACATTGAATAATTTTAAGCAACAGTAAAAATTAGCTACTAGAAACTAAACAGAATGGATGTCAGGTTTATTACAATCGTGTTTCGTTAAAAAAGAATTGAATTCTTCAAGTAAAGTTACCAAAAAATGTTGTAATAAAATGATTTTTTCTCTTTTATTTGACAACAGTACACGAAAAATAATTGATGTTTGCTAAATTTTTTTCAGACTTCAAATTTTTTTTTTAAGAATACTCTTTAATGCTTAAATGAAAATGTTTTATTGCTTCTGTTAAATAGAACTCTTTTAGAAGTTTTATAGTTTTCAACAACGATTTAATTTACAAAGTAGCAAAAACTTTTTTTAAATATATTAAAAATTTGTAGCAACAGTCAAAATGTGCTATTAGAAACTAAACAGAATAAATGTTAGGTTGACTAAAGTCGAATTTTGTCAAAAAAGAATTGAATTCTGTACGTGAAGTAACCAAAAAAAAGTTTTAATAAAATGATACTTTATTTTGTTTAGGACTGCAATTTTTGAAATATAAATAATATTTGCAAGATTTTATTAGACATATCATTTTTTATTTGTTAGTATACGCTTTAAAGCTGGAAAGAAAACGTTTTATAGCTTTAGTCATACAGCACCTTTTTATAAATTTTATATTTTTTAACTACGATTTTATCCAGAAAGTAGCTAAAATTTCTTTTTTAATATATTAAAAAATTTTTAGCTACTGTAAAAATAGGCTACTAGAAACTGAACAGAACGGATGTCAAGTTTGTAACTACCGAGTTTCGTGGAAAAAAAATTAAATTCTTTCTGTAAAGTAACCAAAAAAAGTTTTAATCAAATTTTTTTTTTTTTTGACAACAGTAGTCGAAATATTAATGATTCTTGCTAAATTTTTTCGGACTAAGCACTATTTTTTTTTAAGTATGCGCTTTAAAACTTTAAAGAAAACATTTCATAGCTTTTGGTAAATAAAACTTTTATAAAAGTTCTACAGTTTTTAACTACTATAAAATTCAAAAAGTAGCAAAAATTTCTTTTATATGTATAAAAAAATTTTTAGCGACGGTAAAAATGTGCTTTTAGAAATTAAAAAGAATAGAATTTAGCTTGACTACAATTATATTTTTGCAAAATAGAATTAAATTCTATACGATAAGTAGCTTAAAATTTTTAATTAAATGATTTTTATTTTTTTTTTTGACTGCAGTAGTCGAAATATAAATCAAGTTTGCTAGATTTTATTAGCTATCACACTTTTTATTTATGGGTATACGCTTTCAAACTTGAACGAAAACGTTTTATAACTTTAGTTAAATATTACTTTTTTAGAAACTGTATAGTTTTTTACTACGATTTAATCCAGATAGTAGCAAAAATTTCTTTTTAAATATATGTAATGTTAATATCTATCTATCAGGTTGAATAGTATGGAAATAACTCGAATAACGTGTTGCTCTGTAAAACAAAGATTTATATTTTTAACTAAAACTACTAATTACAATTATTACCAATTTATTAATACCTGTAAAGCAAAGAAACGACAATTTAGGACGGTTACTTCTAATGCTTTTTTGAGGTCACTTATATTATTATATTTGTATTATTTTATTCTTCTAAGTATATCTCTTTGTAACGAACTTTGGTAACTAGTTACTAATATTACTACTCTTTTTCTTATATATCCTCCTAGTAGCGCGCTAAGTTACTCAGCTACTAAGCGCGCCAAATTTAAAGAGAATATATTATCTTTACATCTCCCCTCATAGAGAATAAAATTGCACAATATTTCAATCATAGTCGTCCTTTAATAGTGGAATTAGTTTCGTTACATGGAATAGACTCTTATCCTGATTTCTTCTATCAGTTTTTATTTTATAAATTGAGTTTAAAACCTTTTCTTCTATTGTGAACGGTCCGATTCTTAGTTGTTCCAGTTTTTTTCTATTGAGTTTGTTTCCATTCTCTATGAATACCTTATCTCCTACTTTAAATTGATGATCTTTTCTATTTTTGTCAAATATATTTCTATTAGAATTATGCGACTTTAGTGTCCTCTCGAGTGCTAACTTTTTGTCTTTTACCCAGTCTTTTCCATTTTTTTTCCTTCTTAACTCTCTTGGTATGTTACTGGTGTCTGTGCCGTGTAATAGATATTCTGGTGTAAACCCTGTAATTGTATTTTTTAATCTATTATACCTATTCACACATTCTCTCGCTATCGTTGTCCATGCTCTTTTCTTTTCTTCCTCATTTATTTTACATCTTTTTCTATTTAATAGTGTTTGGTTCAGTCTTTCGTTCAGGCCGTTAGAGAATGGTGAATTTATTGCAGTAAAAATTATTTGCATGTTTTTCTTTTTTACATAATCTTTAAACTCTTTTGAATTTAAAACGGGATATTGGTCTGTTAGTATTGTTTCGATCTTATCTATTTGTAGCACACTTTCGACTAGTTTTATGAAGTCATTAGCATTCTCGGTCTTCGATGTAAAAATAAATGCGTATCTTGTGAAATGGTCGACAAGTAAATTTATGTATTTTTTTGTTGATCTAGTGCCTCCGAATCCCCCTATTGTATCTATGGACACAATTTCGAAGGCTTTAGTCGCTGGTCCTAATTGTGACATCAATCCAAATTTACCTTGTCCCCTTGATTTATTTTTAACGCATATATCACATTCTCTGCATATTTTTTTTATATTTTCCTCTAAATTTTTAGCAGTATAATACGGTCTTATTTTCATTTTCGTTTGTATCATCCCTTTGTAGCCCCATTCTTTGTGCATTTCCTGAATGAATTCAATACTGAATTTCTCTGATAATATTATTCTCTCTTTCTTCCTTATTTTCCTATAATATATTCCATTTTTTTCTATTAGTTTTTCTTTCTTGTTCTGTAATAACGCATTATTTATCTGATCTAATTTTATTTCATCTATCTCAATACAATTTACCGTTTTTAACATGTCTTCATTTTCTTCTACATCTGCATCTAGCACGGAGTTTCTACTTAAGCAGTCCGCTTCTGCATTATCTTTCCCCGGAACGTATATAATTTTAAAGTCGTATTGCGATAGGTAGTGTGTGAGATCACCTAATTCTTCGTCTGTTTGTGCTCTTATGTTCATATTCTCTAGTGGTTTGTGGTCAGAGTATATTTTGAAGTGTCTTCCTATCAACCAGTGTTGCCAATATCTTATTGCTTCCCTTATAGCTAAGCATTCAAGATATATCGCTTTCTTCTTCTTTTGTGTTTCATTAAGTTTCTTTGAGAAATAAGCTACCGGTTTTTCTTTTCCATCACTTTGTGTTAGCTTTAATACTGCACCTATGCCTTCAAGAGATGCATCAGTATATATTTTGATTGGAAGATCTTTGTCAAATATCTGTAGCACTGGTTGAGAGTACAACCATTTTTTTATCTTTTGGAAAGCTTTTTCGAAGTCCTCTGTCCATGTGAATTTTACGTTCTTTTTTAGCAGTTGATGTAAGAGACTTAATAATATTGAGCTCCTCTCTATATATTCGTGATAAAAATTTATTTTTCCTAAAAATTGTCTAACCTGTTTTTGTGTGGTAGGAGTTGGGAAATTCTCTATTAATGTTATGTTATCTTTTAATGGTGTGACTGTATTCTTCCCTATTATATGTCCTAAATATCTGACCGACCCAGCTGCAAACGTGCACTTCTTAAATTTTAACCTGAATCCTTCTTTGTTGATTGCCTTTAATACTCTCTCAATGTGGTCTAGATGTTCCTCGAACGTTGGTGAGTGTATTAGCATATCATCTATGTAGTTTATTGCAAATTCCATTAGTCCATGTTTTCTCAATATATTACTTAGAATTCGCTGGAATAGACCTGGAGACGTTTTTAAGCCGAAGGGTAAGCATGTCCACTGAAAGTGCTCATTTTGCGTCACAAATCCCGTTTTCCTCCTATCTTCAATTCTTAGTGGTATTGACCAAATAGCTGAGTTTATGTCTAGCGTTGTGAAATATTTACAGTTTCTTGCTCTTATTATTATATCATCTATTAAAGGGAATGGTTGTGCTTGAGGGACAATGTTTTTATTCAGGTCTCTGAAGTCTATGCACATACGTGTCTTCCTTTCATCTTTCTTATATGCTAGTGTAACAGGTGCCGCAAATGGGCTGTAAGATTCCTCGATTAATTTCCTTTCCAATAATTTATTAATCTGTTTTTCTATTTCTTCTCTATCTTTTATATTACATCTGTATGGTCTTTTACTGCAGTATTTCTCTACCATTAAGTCAATTCTGGCTTCGTATTCGCTTGCAGTTCCAACGTCGTATTTGTCTCTTGCAAATACTGATTTGTTATTATCTATTAATTTTCCTATTTTAATTTTTTTATCTTTATTTAAATGTTGTACGTTTATTTAGAATTCATTTTTTTTTACGTGTTCATTAAAATTAACTGAATACTTTACCATATTATTTTCTATGTTGTTTTTCGTTTTTTGTGACACTCTTATGTTTTCATCAAATCTCAATTTGAACATAGGAATTAAATCTAATCCTGTTATGAAGTCTACAAAGTCCTCTTTCTCAATTATATGCACTTCTACTTCTCTTTCTACATCAAATATTTTTATTTTTAATTTTATTAACCCATTTGTATGTTTCACACCATTGACCGACCTTAAAAATATTTTATTTACGTCCTCTTTGTTATCTTTTATTTTATCCACCTTGAGTTTATTAAGGAGACCTGAGAACCTGGGTCAGATGTTCCCATTATTTCCATTTGATTTTCAATTAACATTTTTACCTTAATCATTAGTGTGATTATTCGATTTTTTTTTTTGTGTAATCAATCTCGTCTCTATCACTGAAATGTTTTCTATAATTATAGGTTTCTCCCTTTCTTTTTGTTTAAACAAACACTTCTCCCCGGGGTGATATCTTATGCCTTTACCTATTTCTCTACATACTTTACATGGCTTTCTATCTTCATTTCTGAATCTATATTCTTGTTTAGCTTCTTTTTGTAATATACTTTGCTTTTCTACTGTCCTTTTTAATTTCTGCAATTTATATATCAAATCTTTTATATTCTTTAATTCATCTCTATCGATATTTTCCCTTATGGATTCTGGTAGACCTATTGCGATTCTATCTATTACTGTGTCGCTATCCATGTTTCTATTTATCTCTAATAATAGCCGTTCTTTTTTTATTGCGTATTGTACTAATGATCCCTCTTTGTATCTGAAAAAATGAGCATATGTTCTAGTGCCCCATCCTTTATTTGCCCACATACCTACTAATTCTTGCTTCAATCCAGACCAATCATTTTCACATCCTCCTTTTAATATCGTAGAGGTATACCAGTCATTGCATGTTCCATCTATAACACTCCGAAATAATTCGATTTTGGTTTTATCTTTTTCTATATTCATTTTTTCAAATTCCTTCTCGAATGAGTCTAACCATTGTTTAACATAAGAGGTCTTAAAATTGAACTTTTCTAGTATAAATATGTCTATAATGCGTTTTAAATTTATTTCTTTTTCTTTTCTCTCTGAATTCTCTACAAATTTTTCCAATATCTTTTCCAAATGTGAATGTTTTTCAGTTTGTTCTTGTATTACCTTTACTAAATAATCACCTCTAAAGCAAAGGTCCCCCTCCTCGTCTGAATATATTTTTTTTAGTTCCTCTGTTAGTGGTATCCATATTTTTAATTCATCATGTCTCTTTTTTAAAGCTTCTTTTGCTTTTTTTACCTTATCTATGTTCATTAGTTCCTCATGAAATTCTGTATAAATACATTCATTTGGTATCACATATTGTTCTTCCTTTTCCGTAGTAATTGATGTTACAGCTATTCCTGTATAACTGGTGTTTTTTTGAGAAGCAACAGCTTTCAATTCAAATCTGAATCCCATGTTGACACAAAAATTGTCATTTTGTAATGTTAATATCTATCTATCAGGTTGGATAGTATGGAAATAACTCGAATAACGTGTCGCTCTGTAAAACAAAGATTTATATTTTTAACTAAAACTACTAATTACAATTATTAACAACTAATTTATACCTGTAAAACAAAGAAACGACAATTTAAGACGGTTACTTCTAATGCTCTTTCGAGGTCACTTATACTATTATATTTGTATTATTCTATTCTTTTAAGTATATCTCTTTGTTACGAACTTTGGTAACTAGTTACTAATATTACTACTCTTTGTCTTATGTATCCTCCTAGTGGCGCGCTAAGCTACTCAGCTAATTAGCGCGCCAAATTTAAAGAAAATATATTATCTTTACATATATATTAGAAATTTTTAGCGACAGTAGAAATAGGCTACTAAAAACTAAACAGAACGGAAATCAGGATTATTACAATCGAGTTTTGTTGAAAAAGAATTGAGTTCTATACGTAAGGTAACCAAAACATGTTGTATTAAAATGATTTTTTCTCTTTTTTTTGGACTGCAGTAGTCGAAATATAAATAATGTTTGCTAAATTTATTCAGACTGAATATTATTTATTTGTAAGCAAACGCTTTAAAAATTAAAAAAAAACGTTGACAGCTTTTGTAAAATAGCACTTTTTAAGAAATTTTATAGTTTTTAACTACAATTAAATTCACAAAGCAGCGAAAATCTTTTTTAAATATATTAAAAAATTTTTAGCGACAGTATAAATGTGCTATTAGAAGTTAAACAGAATGAATGTCAGGTTTAATACAATAAAATTTTTTCGAAAAATAATTAAATTATTTACGTAAAGTAACCTAGAAAAGTTGTAATAAAAAGATTTTTGGTCTCTTTTGGGACAGCAGTTGGTAATTTGTATATGTTGTTCGCAAGATTTTAATCGGACTTAACAATTTTTATTTGTAAGTATACGCTTTAAAACTTGAAATAAAACGTTTTATAACTTTTGTTTTATAGCACTTTTTTTAGAAATGTAGTAGTTTTCCAGCATATTATAATCAGAAAAACAACAGAAATTTCTTTTAAATTCTTTAAATGTTTTTCAGCGACGGTGAAAATATGCTATTAAAAACTAAAAAGAATGGATGTCAGGTAGACTACAATCGAGTTTCGACGAAATAGAATTGTATTCTTCACGTAAAGTTACCTAAAAAATGTTGTAATAAAATGTTTTTTTCTCTTATTTTAGACTGCATTTCTTGAAATATAAATGAAATTTGCTCGATTTCTTCATACTTAACACTTTTTATTTGTTAGTATACGATTAAAAACTTGAAAGAAAACGTTTTAAATCTTTTGTTATATAGTACTTCTTTAAAAATCTAATAGCTATTAACTATAATTTAATCTAGAAAGCAGCGAAAATTTCTCTTTAAATATATTGAAACATTTTTAGCGACAGTAAAAATAGGCTACTAGAAACTAAACAGAATGGATGTCACGTTTATTATTATCGAGTTTTGATAAAAAAGAGTAAAATTCTTCACATAAGGTAGCCTAAAAAAGTTGTAATAAAATGCTTTTTCCTTTTTTTTTGACTGCATTAGTCGAAATATTAATGAGGTTTTCCTAATTTTTTTGGACTAAACATTGTTCATTTGTAAGTATTCGCTTTAAAGCTTGAAAGAAAATGTTTCATAGCTTCTTTAAAGTAACACTTTTTTAGAAACTTTATTGTTTTTCACTATGATTTAATCTACAAATTAGCAAAAGTATCTTTTATACATATTAAGGGGGTATTCTGGTCTAGAGACATAAGTTTTAGGTCATTTTTGGAGTGCTGTAAAAAAAAGCAATCAACATTTTTACTATCCATTTTGTTATACATTATTTATTAACATTAGAAGAATGCAAAAAAAAATTAAAAAGTCAAAAAAATCCAAAATCCTGTTAGTTAACAGCTAATGAAGTGGGGAGTCTAAAAAATTTAATGCGTGACTATACCCACGATTTTGACCCTCCTAGCAATCTGAAACCAGAAAAAAATAAGATTCTTAATCTATAATAATGTCGCAATGTCTAGAACTAATAAAAAAATTGAAAAAAAATTTTTTTACAAAATGACGACTTCCTAAAAAATAATTTTTTTGTACCACTTTTTTTAACTTTCTTCAATTTTTTAAAAATAGTAAAAATAAAAATTTGGGAATAGGCGTAATTCCGGACATAGACAAGTTTCTGAAGAAGACTCTCATAAAATTTTAAGTAAATCGGTTTAGTAGAACCTGAGAAATCGTGAGTATCGTATTAAAAAAGAAAGTTCTGAGAAAAACGCGTTTAAAGTTTTAAGTAAATTTTTTGCAGTCTAAGTAATACAATTATATTTTAAACTTACATTTATTTAATCTGCCATTCCTGCTGCATACATTGGACCTTCCTTGACTTCGAAAAAACTATTTTCGGCATTTCTCTCTTCCAATCGAGCAGTTCTGGCCCCCTTTGATGCGATGGATGTTCATATCTCGGAGCGGTCAATCCGGGCGTTGTCTCGTTTGACGGCACATGCATGAGCTTCTGGACCAGTTTTCACACCCATAATCGTCATCATTTTTAAAATCGGAATGAAGCCTTCATTAAAAATACACACAGCAATAAATGTGGCAATCTCAATGATCTCAGGCCCGGAATGGATATGTTTTGGAGC
>JACGWG010000061.1:5260-24903 GCA_023678865.1 Polistes exclamans
ATCATATTTTAGCATTCAGAAAAAGAACTTTCCTCTCTCCCCCTCTCCCCCTCTCACTCTCTCTCTCTCTCTCTCTTTCTTTCATCCTTTTCCTTTCCTTCTTTTTTCACGTTTATCCTCGAAAACTCGAAGTACAGAGACCGCCTATTATCGTTGGAAAGATAATTAAAAAGGCAGGCGCACAGGAGAGATATTAAAGCGTCAAAGAGAGAGAGAGAGAGAAAGAAAGAGAGAGAGACAGATGGTAAACCCTTATCAGTGGGCCGTTATCGCTCGACGACGGCCATGTTGGGACCAGCTTTGCATCTCTCTCTTACTCACTCACTCACTCACTCATTCTCAACATTATGATACGACCGAAAGAGAGACCAGGAAATATATTTGCGCGATGTTGCTTCATAACGACCACACGATGGGGTTGTTTGCAATGCTACTACTGGCTTCAGCTTCAACATCAGCATCAGCATCGGCTTCTGCTTCAGCTTCTGCTTATGCTTATGCTGCTGCAACGGACATACGAGAGTTTCGAGGAGGAGCCAAGCAGAAAGGAACAGCAAGGGAAAGAGAAAGATAGAAAGAGAAAGAGACAGATAGAAAGAGAGAAACATATGGTGGTTGTAGGTTTTGAAGAACGGGAAGGGGGATGTTAGAATCACTCGAGTGACGTCACTACTCGACATCTTATTTCCTACGTGTCTTAGCAAACTACCAACCAACCAACCAACCAACCAACCAACCAACTGATACCACCTACGACGTGTTCTAATCTACAAAAGGAACCAACTATAACCCACAAGACTGTTTTTCTCATCATCTTTACACCTTTATCGTTCACTTCGAATTCCCCCTTTTTCAAAATACATATATATGTGTGTGGTGTGTGTGTTTGATCGTAGCCTTTTGAAAAGGATGGAAAGAGAAAAAAGAAAAAAGAACATATAGAAATGAATCGGAAGTTCTTCTCATACGATGACGTACACTTCCGTTGGAAAAGAAGATCGATCAAAACAAAAAAGTATATAAAATGTGCGAACGAGTTATTTATATATATATATATATGTGTGTGTACATATACTTATACATATACCGGATGACGTTCTCTGATGTATTATAGATTGTGCACATATACGATTTCACGATTTATCTCTCTCTCTCTCTCTTTTTCTGTGGCGGCAATGCATAATACAGTCATTTTGATTTGATTCTTTTTATTTATTTTGTTTTATCGCCCAAAGAAATCGCGCATTGCATAATAAGAAGACTTTTATTACATTTATCGCATGCTAATACACGCGCGTATGTATTTACGCGTTTTTTTCTTTTTTTTCTTTTTTATTTTATTTTATCCCCCCATTGATTTTAAACGATGAAAGAACGGAAATGCGTCATTGATTTGAATTAACGGTCGATCATCGTCGTTGTTGTTGTTTTGTTGTTGTTGTTGTGTTGTTAAGTTCCGAAAATAATTCCGCTGACTTTTTATACGTTTTTTTTCCTTTTTTACCTCTTCGATTAAACTCGATACCGTTAATGGTGCATAATTTTATACCGTTATTTACTATTAAATTTAATCGTATAATATGTGTGGAAAAGTGAAACCAATTTTTTGTTCATATTTTCTTCGAATTATTTCTAAATTTTGTTTGTGATTGAAGTGTTTAGTTCTTTACCTGACGTGATGTACAACTGTAACGATCTGTGTGTAAGTGTGTGTATGGAACAGATAGAAATATTTCGAAAAAAATAGAATTTGATCGAGAATAATCAGCACACAAAAAACCAATCGGCTGATCGGAGAATCGAATGATTCTTCTTCGAGTTAAAACTGCAGCCAATTTGAAAAATGTAGTTTTGAGAAAAACGCGTTCAAAGTTAAAATGATTGTTTTCTAATCCCTTAGAAGACTGTAACTCTAAAACTATTAGAAATATTTATTTGAAATTTCGGTATGTTATTTTTAAAGATATAGACTATCAAAATATATTCAACAAAAATAAAAATCAATTTTTTCGAAATCTCACACTAGTAGGTGTGCCCCTTAACGTGCCGAATTTAGCCCAGTTCTTTATCAGCCAGTGCTCATACCTCGTGCGTTACTTCTCCGCCTCCGGGGGTAGCATTTTACGAGGCACCGTTTGTACTCCAGCATCCATCCACTCACCCTTACTCACCCTTACTCACCCCTCACCCCCCTTCATCTTTCTGTTGGTGCGCGCGCGAACTCACTGTACACGAATACATATTGCCTCCTGGCGGTAGCAGTGCAATTAACATCACTCCGTGTTCAAACCAACCCTCTGTGTCCAGCTTACAGTCCTAGGGATGCTATGTGTATGTGTGTTTGTATGGGTGTGTGTGTGTGAGAGAGAGAAAACTATTATCTTCTCTCTCTCTCTCTCTCTCTTTCATCTCCATGGTTGTCTTGGCAACCAACCCTCTCTCTCTCTTTCTCTCTTTCGTCATCTAACCGTCCCAAAAACATTGACCTTGTCTTACCATCATGTGGAAACCTCTTTTACGATCGATCGATCCTTCGTTGCATACTTTTATTTGTCTTCCTTATTGTTTTCTAATGAATTATATTAGAGATCAGAAAACTATTATAATGAGATAGATTTTGTTATTCTGTTAAGGTGAATCAAAAGTTCGTATTAAATATATATTTTCTATTTAAACAGAGTAGTGGATTGTTTCTTTGTTTAAAATAGGATATACACGCATATAGAAAATATATTGATATCCTCAAGACAAAGAGGATAATTGTAAGTGGATTACTATGTTCTTTGTCTTACTCCAAAGCTGATATATATATAGTTATACATTCATATTATATATATGGAACGAAACAACGCGTCTAACACACGTCATCTACTTTAATTATTTTCGATCTAATAAATTTCTAATTGATCTCGCATCTGTGTATTATCTGTTAACGAAGAAATAGTCGTTGAATAATTAACCAAGATGAACTAGTAGTTAACTTTCAAATCAAATATACATATACATCAATCTATCCCGTATATATACACGATCTTAAAAGTATTATATTTAAAAACTCATGAATACATAAAAACCTATCCCCTATAAGTAGGATAACGTGTATATCCCTAGAAACAACTGACACGTACTTTGTTCCAAAATTGTCCTTGGAAAAGTCGATACGAGAAAAAGAAAGAAAGAAAGAAAGAAATAAAGAATAAAATGGGGAGGATTGGGGGTTTTGTGAGGAAAGCCGGAAAGTAGAGTAATCTGATTAGGCAAAGTTTATCCGATCGTTAAATGCCTACGTTCGTTTTAGCTAGTAACAAGTAGAAAAGAGAGATTGAGCGAGTACTACGTGATGGTAGTGGTGGTTGGTGGTGGTACATGGGGGTGGGTGCGAGATGAAGGTGAAAGAGGAAGAATCGTAAGGTACGGGTGTGATGTAGGAAGGGTAGGAAGGGTAGGTAGGAAGGGTGGTGGTGTTATCGGGTCGTGGCACGACTCAGTTTGCTTTTGCCTCCGCTTTTGCATACCCGAATGGACCGAGGAGTGTTCCTGAATCCCATTAACCGCGATGGTGATGGTGGTGGTGGTAGTGGTAGTGGTGATTCGGCTCCTAGAGTTTACTTAACGCCATTGACTATAACGACGACTACTACTATACCAATGGAGGACTCTGTGCGAATCTTGCCAACAAAGCAAAAAACTTTACAAGTATATATGTGTATGCATATATATATTATTATATATGAGTAAAAATAATTAGAAAAATTGGAAATAATCGAAAAAGTTGCCAAGTACATTATTTGCTAGAATTAAATAAAATAAAAAACGTTTTAACACGTTTCAAAATGTTGATGCTAATTTTCGAGAAGATTTACTTGTATTTGTTATCTCAGTATAAATAATTTCATGTTAATATTAAAAAATCATCACTTTATATTACGGTAAAGTTACTTAAGCCACTTTCAAAATAAATAGTTTAGAAAAATGATTGACTTATATTATATTAAGTTCATTCGTTCTCTGGCATACAATATATTGTATAATGCATTATATATGTAGGATTTGGTTTTGGGGAAGAGATATTGATTAACTTACACCCAAAATCAATTCTACTTAAAATAATATATTCGATATATATATATAGGATAGCCTTATAATTATGCTTCACAAAGGTATTTAAGTCACGTGATACACTCCTTCTATCAACCGATTGTACAACTAATAACCGACACACTCACTCTCTATCAACTTTTATAATAACTCTCCGTAATAATAATAATAATAATAATAATTTAATTAGTTATTTCTCTCGTCCAAAATTATATGCATATATATTATTATATATGAGTAAAAATGATTAGAAAAATTTGAAATAATCGAAAAAGTTGCCAAGTACATTATTTGATAGAATTAAATAAAATTAAAAAGAAAAGTGAAGATATCTAGATTAATAAATACTAGTCTAGATTGAAACTGTTTTGTTGAGTATTTCAAATTATAACGGATTAATACTTAACGAAGTTTAGATGTTTTGTGTTTCGAATATTAAAAATAAAAATAATAATGTATGTCTACTTAAAGAAAAAAAGACGCTGAACTTTAAAGATTAAGTTGCTGAAGAATAAAGTCCCAATAAAGGGACGAAACGTCCAACTTATTAAAGTTGAGTTCTAATTCTTTTTTTTGATATCCAAATTCCCTATGATACCTTCTTATTAAGAATTTTATTTTTCGACGAAAGAAACAATTGATTAAAAAGAAAATATTTTTCATATTTAATAGATATAATGATTTCAACAAACAAACAAAAATAATTTTATTCTATTAAGAAATATATGTATTTCCTTTTCTATATCCAATTTATTATAGAAAACTTATCTACGATATTCTATGTGTATGTATATATTTCTTTTTCTTTTCTCTTTCTCTCTCTCTCTCTCTCTATCAAAGATTACTTTTTTCTTAAAGAGTAAAGGGAGTGGGGGAGAAAAAGGAAAAAAATTAGGATGGAAAATGTAAATGCAAAGTTTGAATATCGAAATTGGATTGCTTAGGATTAAATTATTGGATAACGGTAAATCCAATCGTGCATAGTTGGAATGTAAGTTTCTCGTATACAAATATGTATACATTTCATATATGTTTAATGTATATGTATATAATAGGATGACCAAAAAGTTTAAAAGCAAACTTATACTACGTATTACTGAAGTTGAATAGACGAAAATAGTTTGTATAAATTGATGTCCGAAAATGCTTTATTGAAAAGTGTGTTGTAATGTATAAATCTAAATAATTTAGTTAAACTGAATTAGATTATATATTATTATTAGATTTATATAAAATTGCACAGATATACAAATGAATAGAAAAGTTTTTTAAAATAAATTGTGGTTGTTTGTAATTTTTAAATTTGAAAAATAGAATATGTAATTAATTGAAGAGAAAAAAGAAAAAAAAAAAGGAAAGTTTATTGAAAAAATCATTTGGATAATGGCATATGTATATTAATGGTGTCGAAATGCTAGAAGGAAGAGAAGGTCATCATTCTGACCCCCCTATGAGCAAAAATGGAAGGGTCAAAATGACGTGTGACTATGGCTCGGTTCATTAAACGAATTTACATACGTAATCGCATTCCTACTCGGATCCTAGGCTAGATGTTAACTTATGCGAACAGCAGTCAGTAACGAACACGAAGTTTACCTGTTGCCAGTATTTTCCTAACATTGTGTGCTGTTAACTTTTCCATTATCATTATTTTAATCGTTATACGATTCCAATCAAATTCATCTATCCTATATTCTTTCTATATTTTTTTTGTTATATCATATAATATATTAAAAAGAGATCACATGATTATTTTATTAATATTAAATTCTATTACGTTCAATTAAATCATCCTTACACGAGAAAATAAATATTTTTATATATAATATATATTATTATATATAATTATATTAATTATATTATATTTAATATATAAATATTTTCATCAAATGTGTTGCATACATATTCAACATGACGTTCCATCGAAGTGCGGTTTCAACAGGTGACTATTTTATTTAATTTTATTTTTCCTTTTTTCCAATATATACAAGTAAATGATAGAGAAATAAGGAAAGGAAAGAAGAAAAATATTATAGTTGCAATACGACACAAGAGAATACAAGAGTTTTAAAGTGAGGATACCAACCGCGACATCGTAATATCGCATTCGAATACAATGGCTTGCTCATTAGCATTTCGTGGCCCCTTTTCAGGGTCTTGTCACCTCGGTTGACCCCTTTGAACGGTTTCCCGACCAACGTGTACGCATTTGTGGTTACGTAAAACTCTCCTTCCCTACTCTGGATTTTTCTCATACACACACACACGCGCAAAAACACACATATACTTATCGGATCGATCTTTTAGGTCTTTTCGTGCAGCTGCTTTTGCTACAAGAAAAGAAAACCAAATCAGAGACCTTCCTCTATTTATATATGTATATATTCTATTTATATGTACATATATATATATATGTATTTATGCAAGTATATATTCAGTCGAGTAATAAATAGTTTTTTCATATTTTAGTATGTTAAAGAGTTAAATGAAATTTTCTAATTAAAAATAAATATAATTCAAATAAAATCAGATTAGCATAAGTGTTATGTTAAAGAGTTACATGGGTTTGGGACTTTCAAAAAATTTTCTTTTTTATCTTTTTAAATTCTACAACTCATCTAGAATATTGTATTGAATTTTGAAGTCGATAGGAGTAGTAGTTTTAAAGATAGAGCCTTGGGAAGTTGCACTTATACCCACCACTCAAATCTTTAAATGCGTTTTTCTCAAAACGCTTTTTCTAAAGTCGGTTGTCAAGATTTCTCGATAACTATTTAACCGATTTTCATGAAATTTGCTACACGTCTTCGTGATACTATTGACAAGGACTTGGACGAAGGATTTTCGTTTTTTTTCATAAAATCGAATTTTAAGAAACCAAAATGTGGTGAAAATTCTAGCGAAATTTGAATGGTCTTGCTAAAAACGTTGCCAAAAATCTAAATTTCAATTTTTTTCTTTTTCCTTCGTCCAGTTTCTAGTTTCAAGTATTCACTAAAAGACCCTATTTTTTCAACAGAAAAACCCCCACCGTTTATAAGTTCTGCTGTCAACGCGAAAACACTCTTTTTCGGTGGGGTTACCGGAAATGACGTCGCAATGGCTGAGTTTAAAATATTTTTCAACCAAAATTTCAGAAAATCTTTTTTAAACATGTATCTTAAATACTATAAAAAGTTTGAATAAGAATTCTATTTTTTATATAGAAAAAAAAATTGTTGAAAATATGCTATTTTTTCGCGGTGTAAATTCATGTAACCCCTTAATGAATTTTCTTTGAACGTAAACGATATGTATTAGAACGTGCATGCGTATATGCAAGTATGCATTTTTCGTCTCGTTGTTTGAAAATTAGAAAAAAAAAATAAGAAAAAAGTTAAGAAGAGATAAAATGTATCTTTCTTTTTCTTCATTTTCGTCCTTCATCGTGAGAAGGGGGGTACTTAACTCTTGTCTCTTTCGCGATTCTTTCTAAATCCAAGCAACCACCCGGCACTTTTGAGCTCCTTCGCAATTTTGTATTTCGAATTATGCTAATTAGCGCGTACTCTGAGTAGCAGGAGCAACGCAAGCAAACGAAACTACTTAGAAACGTTTTCGTGTGTGGCTATACGCAAGCAAGCGGTGACGTTATTTCGACCAGAGAATGTAGAAGTAAGAGAAAAGGGTGCAGAAAGAAGAGGAGGAGGTGGAAGAGGGGGAGGAGGAGGAAGAGGAGGAGGAGGAGGAGGAAGAGGAAAAAGGGGGAGGAAAAGGTAGAGGAGGCCTCCAGCGTTAATTTGTCTCGATGGAAAGGGCAAGTAAAAAAGGAAAGAAAAAGAAAAGAGATAGAAGAGAGAGAGAGAGAAAAAAAAATAATTAAAAAAAGGAAAAGAAGGGAAAAGAAAGCTGAAAAAAAAATCGATTTATCCGAGCTTTTTTTTTCTGTTGAATTCTCTCGAAGAGAATATCCTTTGTAACGATGCTTCGACTTGCCTCCAGACAAATTGGAAATGACGATTACAGAATGTGCAACGAAATAATTTAATTATATAAAAATAATCTATTAAAAAAATAGACAGGTATATATATATAGAGAGAGAGTGGATTATCTTATGGATTTTAATGGAAAATTATTTACTTAGGATTTCAATATGATCCCACTTATTGTTAAATACATTTGTCTTGTTTTCCAACTATAAAATTATATTTTCCTGTTATAATTATTATTGCACAAAGTGAAAGTACAAGCTAGATTTGTTATATATATACGTGACTACTGAATGTATCCATGCAGCAAAATTAAGAAAAATGAATAATAATAACAATGAGGAATAATTAAAAGGGGAAAAAAGAAAAAGTAATATATAATAAAAAATAAATAAAATAAAAAATAATAAAAAAGAAAAAATATATATACGCTACAATCCCACCACATCTCTGCTGTGAATAATTACATTTGACAGGAATCAATAAAAAAAAAAAAATAGAAAGAAAAAAACAAGAGTGCGAAAATTTCTACTATTTCTCTTCATCTCGAATAGATAGATAGATAGAGAAAAGAAAATCTAGTTTCTGTCGCCCCGATCGTCGTGAATAATAATGATACGAGTGGATGTTAAAAAAGAAAAAGTTAAAAAAAAAATAAAAAATAAAAAAAAAGGAGAAAAAGGGAATGAAAGATGCGAGATGGTTCGATATCTTGTTAACGAGAGACAGTAATGTGCAACGGGCCGAGCCAATAATTTCAATCTGCTGATTGGAGGAGGGAGATCAAGCACAACATACACGATATTTGTGTATGGTGGTATCTCATATCATGTAAAGAAGAGAGAGAGAGAAAGAGAGAGAGATAACCCGAAACATGAAAAGGGTCGTCGCATTGCATCGTATTCGCGAATACACGAGCATGTTTCATGCGAATAGTATAATCATCATAGTCGTCAGGGCAATGGGCCACCACCTCTTCAACCAAACCACCCTTTACAAACGATACCAGAAAAAAAAAAAAAAAAAAAAAAGGAAAATAAAAGGAAGAGGAAGTGGAAGGGTGTGAGTATTTTAGCTTCTCGAATGTAAATTCTGTGACATAACGCGCAAATACGTCAACTCGAGGACTCGGAATTATCGGCCCTTTCGATTCCACCACTCGGAAATCCTCTCCCTTCGTATATCTCTTCTTCTTCTTTTTCTATTTTCAAGTAAATTCGTTCGGGAAATGTAGATAATAACGAGAAGAAGTAAAAAAGATATGGTAGAGATGACGATGCTACTAAACCCCCCTCTTTTGCAATTCGTCTATCGAAATTCAATGTATTTCATATTCTAATTCCCATATTGATTTACATTCATTTCTATTTTGATTTTTTTTTTAAGTTTTTTTTTAACCCTTAGAATGCTATGGATGTGCATATATATGCGTTTATCAATTTTTCTTTTTACCTACTACTACTACCACCACCATTTTGGTTGTTCGAAATTCTTGTCTCTTTTTTTTTATCGAAATAATGGGAATATATATATATATATATATATTGAAATCCGGAAGTAAATGGTCTCGAAGTTTGGTATCTTCTTGAATATAAAACGACGAAAGCGTTTCAATGGTGCGAAAAGCTATAAGAAAAGGGCTAGGGGCTCATTAACGTATCAACTTGGGAAATCGGTATTATCGTTATCATCTCCTTCGGTTCTTGCCGTAATCAGAGCAATGGCGGCAACGTTCTCGTCCTCGTCCTCGTCCTCGTCCTCGTCCTCGTAGTCATAGTCGTCTCGGGATTACCAAATCCGCGCGTCATTAGCTGCAAAATTCGTATTCCCCTTGAGATAAAGAAAGAAAGATACATATATATATAGTGTATGCATATAAAGTACAAACGATGAGACTGCGAGAATCGGAATTACAAAATTTATTTTCAAGATATAAAATATATAAATATATAAGATTGCATGATAATATGTGGGAATATATGAGCCGTATATTTTGAAAATGGCATAAGTCACTTTGTTTTCAATTCGAGATATTTAAAGGTTTGCGTTTTATACACGTTTAAAAATGTTGATGCTAACTTGTATTTGTTATCTTAGTATAAATAATTTCGTGTAAATATTAAAAAATCATCACTTTTTATTAGGGTAAAGTGACTTAAGCCACTTTCAAAATAAATAGTTTAGAAAAATGATTGACTTATATTATATTAAGATAGTCATTCGTTCTCTGGCATACAATATATTGTATAATGCATTATATATGTAGAATTTGGTTTTGGGGAAGAGATATTGATTAACTTACACCCAAAATCAATTGTACTTAAAATAATATATTCGATATTAAATATATATATAGGATAGCCTTATAATTATACTTCACAAAGGTATTTAAGTCACGTGATACACTCCTTCTATCAACCGATTGTACAACTAACAACCGACACACTCACTCTCTATCAACTTTTATAACAAGTTTAGATGTTTTGTGTGTTTGAATATTAATAAAAAGAAAAATGTATGTCTACACAATAAAAAAAGATGCTGAACTGTAAAGATTAAGTTGCTGAAGAAGTCCCAATAAAGGGACGAAACGTCCAACTTAGTTAAATTAAGTTCTACTTCTTTTTATGTCCAAGTTACCTGTGATATCTTATTAAGAATTATAATTTTGGACGAGAGAAATAACTAATTAAATAATAATAATAATAATTTATTCCCCCCAATATATACAATAGTCCCCACCATGCACCTACTCGCTTTTTCGCGTCTTCTAGAACATTCGATTATTTCCCATTCCTACATATATATATATATTCTTTTTTTTGTTTGTATATATAAAAGAAATATTCTTAGGAAAAGTTTTAACGAGCCGCGTTAAAGATATCCATTTTGTATAAAAATGGTAGTCGTTTTTGTTTCGTGGAGGGGTGGTAGGTGGTAGCAACACCATCGTTCGTTCTCGCCATTAAATCCACACAGGATGTCCGCTCGAAGTTCTCGTCCCGTCAGGATGGGATAATCAAAGCGGTTGGGTCATCGGGAAATCCCTGGAGAAAGGAAGAAAAAGGGGAAGGGAAATAAAGAGAGAGAGAGAGAGAGAGAGAGAGAGAGAATATCGCACGGTCGTGTAAATAGAAAAGGATGATGGGAGGGTGTCGTTGTCGAGGGTGCTGGTGGTGTCCATGAAAAAGCAGCTTTTATTCTCTCTCTCTCTCTCTTCCTGAACACGCTTGGTTTTTTTTTGAGAGAGAAGCGACATAAAAAAATAAAGAGGATAGAAAAGAGAAAAAAAATCAGACAAGAAAGAAAGAAATAGGATATGGCGAATGAGAGAAGAAACACGTGTATAGGGCGCATATGGGGGACTGGTGGAGGAAAACAGTAACCTTGACCCTCTCCTACGTTGTTGCCTGCGACCCGCTTTTCTCTATCCTACCCATGGAAAAGTGGGTTCGTATATTATTCCGAAAGAGATGCGAGAGAGAAAAGGGAGCTTATGGTGGTAGCATTTATAAACCTGCCTTCAGGATTCTACTTCATTCCAATAGGAGAGAGAAATGATTAACTAATTGATTAACTAACTGGGTCTTGTAAGATAATGAGAAAAGATAATATTCTAATTATATAAAGAAGATAATATCGGTCAGCTGATTTGGTTTTTTTCTTTTTGGTTGAAATTGTTAAGTTACGTGTTCTGGTATTTCCAAAATCAATGAACTAGAATTATTTCTAATTTTTCTTTGCAATAAATGCACCTATGTGCAGTAATGAAGTTACGAAAATGTTGATCATAAACGATCTGACAAAAGTTTTCCATAGAATGAATGAACGAACGAACGTGTCGGAGCATGACAAAAATGGTGTCTCTCTCTTTTTCTGTTAAATCTTTCCATCGATGGGAGAGAAAGAAAATGATGAAAAATAAGGTCGACCTTGTTCTCCTCCTCGTAGATTATAACTCCCTTCCTTCCTTCCTTCCTTCCTACCTACCTACCTACCTATCTACTTCTTTTCACTTAGTCGATGGAAAGAGCTATTAGTACGAAATTAAAAATCTCTCACTTTTGCAATTATTATAAGAGTGAATGAGAGAGAAAGAAAAGGTATTCTCGTTTCCACACCCCTCCTTCTATTATTCTGGAATTTCTATCTTATTTGAAATGTATCCACGTACTATATATATACCACCCCCTCGCCATTTTATTCTCATCTTCGCTTGTCTCATTCTAACAAAAATATTTCCTTTTTCTTTTGCTTACAGAAACTAAACTACCAGTAAGAAGAAAAAAAGAGACAAAAAAGATAAAGAAACGACTCGGGAAGGACCTGACATGGGGACTAGAAGATTAACAACAGTCACAGGGGGGGTAGAATCGGTCAAGCCATGACACCATATTTAAAAAATCAAAGAATCCAAACGGGGGGTCGGTCGACCTCTTTTCTTACAAACAAAAATTTTCCTTATTCTTTTTCCTTTCAACATTTTTCTTTTTAACCAAAAAAATCATCGTTCCTTACGAAAAACAATAATAGAATGATATACTATAATGATTTCTAATATCAATTACATCATTCCTTCTTCTTCTTCTTCTTCTTCTTCTCTTTTACACTTAACTTACACTTTAGAAAAGGTGTAAACTTTGTTAACAACGAGGACACACGGATTCGTTGTTCGTCTCGTAAATCGTAAGGCTATCTAGCTGTGCAGTAATTCCTAAGAAAAAAGAAAAAAAAAAAGAAAAAAAGGGAGATAGAATAGTAGAGGGGATGGTAAGGGAGATAGTAATAGTAATAGTAATAGTAGTAGTAGTAGTAGTAGTAAGAGTTTTACCGAGGACAAACGTGTACGCTAGAAATTCTTAAGGACGGTTCTACACTTTACGGGCGTGTTCGTCCCACTCTATCCTCCGGTAATGGAGAATTCCCGTCCTTCTTTATCCCCCTTACACCCCCTCACACCCCCTCACACCTCACTCACCCTTCTCTCTTCCTCTCTTCGTTGAAGGAATTAATTTGGTGCTAACGCCAGGACCACCACCAACCCCCCTTGCCCCTTTTGCCTCCTGATATCGGCCTTCTCTCTTACCCCCACCCCCCCTGCCCTCCCCCTTCCCTCTCTTCCACCCCATCTTTTTCTTTCTTTCTTTCTCTTTCGCTCATTTCATAGTCGAGGCGTTGGTAACAACTCCGACGAGCTTTTCGTTTGACTTTTTACCTCGGTGTGAGATGTTTTAGCTTCTACGCAGAGAATTCTTCTTCTATTTCTACTTCTTCTACTTCTTCTGACTTTACGAAATTGTCTTATACATTTTTCTCCCATCCTCTCTTTTCTTTCTTTCTCTTTCTCTCTCTCTTTCTATCCATCTATTTCCTCTTTTCCTTCTTTCCTTCTTTCCTTCGCTAAGGGAAACCTCTTTACTCTTGAAGAATAAAGATTGCCAAGTTTCTTCTTCGTCATATTTTAAGTTTGTGGAAAAAGGATCGATGTGAGAGAGAGAGAGAGAACCTTCCAAACCTTTCCAAATCTTTCCTTTCCTACCTGCCTACTTTCCTTTCTTTATTTTCTTACATTTGAGAGAAATAAATTTGATTTTTGTTATACGTATCGTGTATATAATAATATTAGACTGAATCAAAAGTTCTTGAATATTTTTTTTCATATAATATTTCATCATTTGCATATGATAAAGTATTTTTGTTGGCTACAAACAAAAATTCCCCTGCACTATTTCTAAAAACAACAAACGCCAAAAAACAATAAACTAAAAACAACGCAATAAACGTGGAAACTTTTAAGGAATTTATTTAAGTTTTCGATTATAATTAAATTAAATTCGAACGATAATTAAAATATTAGCAGAATATTTTTGTATAATAAAGCTAAATAATTTATAAATTGTGTGTGTCTAGTTAAACCGAAGAGCCAGGCATATTTTACAATACACACGGTTTCCTCTCAATAGTTACGAGTGAAGAAGAAGAAGAAGAAGAAAAAGTGTGGAAGGACGAAAGAAAGGACCGGCAGGGTTGGGGCGGGTTGCGGGGGTCAGGTAGGTTAGGGTAGCAGTATGGAAAAGTAAGGGTAAGAATAAAATGTAAGGAAAGGGAAGGGGGGAAGAGGAGAGAAGAGAAGAACGACGAAGGGTCCGTGAAATTCCTCTGCCGTTAAAGTCCTGCACACTCTTCTTCTTATTCTTATTCTTCTTCTCCCTTTTCTTTATATTCGTGTCCCGTTTCTCCTTTCCTTACCCCCCCCCGCCCCTCTCTCTCTCACTCTATACACATTTCTTTTCTTACTTGTTCTTCCTACAGGAGATGAACCAGAAAGCAAAGTTAAGGGGGGGGGGGTATATATAAGGGAAGTATAAACTCGTACGAAAAAGATGAAAAGAGAAAAGAAGAGGAGTATAAGGGCTTTGCTGAAGGGTGGTGGAGGAGGGCTGAAGAGGAGAGAATAAAAAAAAAAAGACCGTTAGGAAGAAAAAAAAAGCATAATGCATAAAGAAGGAAGAAGGGACACGTAAGAGAATTCAAAGATGGCGCGTAGATGGCATGCAAGTCGTGCGTGGTGGTGCTGCTGCTCTTGGTGATGGTGGTGGTGGTGGTGGTGGTGATGATGATGATGATGGTGGTGGGGTTACAAACTAACACCCCCACCATGTAGCACACGGCGCAGAAAATTCTCGTTGAAGCTGAGCAAACGCGAATGAAGAATCAGTCGCGCGCCGAACATCGTACGTATAACAATTTTATGCTTTCTTTTTGTTCTTTTTTTTTTTTTTATTTCTTTTCAAAACTAATTGTGACTTTTTTTTTTTTTAATCTACTTTCTATCTCATCTTATATGTGGCATCTTTCTTTTTTTTTTTATCTCTTTCTCTCTTATTATCTTATTTAATAAGTGATCCTTTCGATATAAATAATAATACATGTCCGGGATCGTCACGATATAATAATTCCGTTCTCTTTTTTTGTGCGTTGTGTGTTTGGTTGTTGTTCCTCTTGTGCGATCGAGCGCGTAAATGAGAAATTTCTTTTCTAATAAGAATATATTAGATTTTTTTCCTTTACCCTATATAAATCTTTTTCATTTTTTCTTTTCAATTCTTTTTATTACATCAGGAAATAAAAGATATGCATTATTTTCGTGCTTACGTAATATCGCGATCAAATAGTATAGTTTTAACATTGAATGGAATTTATTTATATATATACTTGTTTGAATCGATTTATCGATTATAGTCGATTTTCTTTCTATTCGATAAGTGTAATAATAATAATTCATTTAATAAAAGAATATCTCGAAAGAAATATCTTTGTTATTTTTCGCGGATTGTTATTTTATTGTGTATCTCATATCGGTTGTGTAATCATTTCAATGAGAAAAGATAAGAAGAGGTTTCTAGCCAAATATATATATAAATTGCGTACGTTGTGTTAACTTTGTTTAAGGAAAAAAATAAAATAAAATAAAATAAAAGGAATTAGAATGAGGAAAATAGGATGTTCGTCATTGGTGTATATTGTAGTCGCGTATTTTCGGCGAGGAAGATCGATAGATGCTGCCCGGCTTCTCTTTCTATCTCTTTCTTTCTCTTATTTTCTTCATTTCTGTTTCTCTTACTTTTTATCTCTATCTTTCTTTGCTTTCGTATTCGCGCGCGCACACCATGTGACTGAAAAGTTTGGTTCGTAGGAAAATAGGAAAATGTTCTCTCTCTCTCTCTCTCTTCAATTTCCATTGTTTCTCTTTCTTTTTCTTCTACTTCTCTTTCAAGAATAATTTTCTTCTTTGGTACACTTTGGAAATTTGGATTTAATCGCGATTCAGAGATAATAATTTAACATAATTATTTTTTTCTGCTATTGAACGTCGAATGAACGTTTCTTTTTTTTTTTTTCGTCATCGTTATCATCATTGTTAGATTTTTTCTTACAAATGTGTGTCGAGTAGTAGTAGGTATATTTTATTTTTTACTAATTTCCAAATGTGCAGTAGAATTTTCTTTTTCTTTTTAAACAAGATTGAACATTTTTCATAATTAGTGTTGATTTTTTTGACTGTGTTAAAATTGATTAAAGAAAACACACATACTAAGTGTGTTGTATATACTTTAAAAGATTGAAAAAGTGAAGAAAGAGAAACAAAAGAAGAAGATTAATTTGAAAAGGTGAGGATATTGAAAATGAAATGAAATTAAAGTCACTTTTTTTTATCCATACAACAAATTAACATAACATTTTAGGGTTAATTAATTCGATGCTTTTTTTTACACAAATTTAAAGTCTACTTTTGTTTGTACTTCTCGTAACTTATTTTTCATAGATCTTTAATCTATGAATTAAATTCAATGTAAAGCACCAAAAGCACGTCTTCTAATTCCTCTTCTTCCTCATCGACACGTTTGTTTCGGCTCGAATGTAAAAATAAAAGGAAGAGAGAACGAACGCGTCTCAAGGCCAACACGCCTCGCGTATTTGCTTCCTTCATCTCTCTCTCTCTTTCTTTCTTTCTTTCTTACTCTCTTGTTCTTGTTCTATTCAATATCATTATGTTCTCTTTTTATCCGGTCTCGTGCAACCATTCTCAGTGTTAGAGTACCACTCGAGCATTATATACAGAATTGATACGAATAATTTTCATATACATATATATATGATATCTAATTTCTTATATTTTTTATTATAACATATATATATGTGCTTAAAAAAATTTTATATGGTGTACGTACATACATATACTTACATATACTTACATATACATGCATATACATGCATATACTTACATATACATGCATATACTTACATATACATGCATATACTTACATATACTTAACCTCGATTTTTTTATAATAAATATATATTTGTTTTCCTTATAGAGTGTTAATCTATTACATGCACACATATGGTTTCTCTAATCAGATAAAAACGGAATTTGTAATCTTACACGTGGTTATTGTTCCTCCATATTTTATTCTTTTTCTTTTTTTTTTTTAAGATTGTATGCCCCCCTTCCTCTCTTATTTTCTCTATTTTTTTCCTGTTTCAAGTTTTTGTCTTCTTTGTATTTTAATTTCCTTTCTTTTTTTTTGTCACACTTCCAACATTAAAAACCGAAGGCTATAATAAACCGATGTCGAAATGAGATGATAAAACTTGGCCTAGTTTTCGAAAGACGAGAATATAAGAGAGAAGATTATTTTATTCTTCAAGGATATAAATCAACTTTTACGTTTAAATATCCAAAAAAAAAAAAAACAAAATAAGTTGCATTTTAATTTGCTATCAATAATAATAATAACAATAAGAAAAAGAAAAAGAAGTTGATGGTTGTTGGTGGTCTTCTTCTTCTTGTATGTACCTTTTTCAGAACTCTGTTTCTCGAGACGAGAAGAAGAATTTCACGGTGAAAATCATGAAGCAGGACGCGAATGGTGTACGGTTGAAAGAAGAAGTAGAAGAAGACGAAGACGAAGGTGAAGGAGAAGGAGAAGGAGAAGGAGAGGAGGGGTGGTTTGAAACGCGGCTTTTCTCGAACGGTGGGTATAAATATAGTTTGGTCGATGATGGTGGTGGTGGTGGTGGTGGTTCGTCGTCTCCCTCGCCTAACATTTCCTCGATGTATTGCCACGGAAATTGGCTCTCTCTGTAAAAGAAGTAAGATAGAAAGAGAAAAACAAAATGAACGTGCAAGAAAGGAAGAAAGAAAGAGAGAGAGAGAGAGAGAAGATAAGGAAGGTTCGTATCGCAAATAAATGTGTGTGTGTGTGTGTGATACACACGATCCACCGCAAAACTCGTTCTTTTGAATTAGGAAAACACGTGTGATTGTTTCTCTCTTTTACGGAAATTGAGAAAAACAGTTTACGTGTAATATGTGTATGTGTGTGTGTGTGTATTTGAGAGAGAGAGAGAGAGATGGTAAAAGATGGAAAGGGCAGGGGTAGAGGAACATGTGAGTTATTCGTGCATGAATCTCTATCTTTTTCTTTCGGTACTTTTTTTCAATGGTTTTACCTTTCCATTGCAAAGCAAAAGAATGTGCAGCAGCAGCATGGTGTGTTGTTAAAGGAAAAAGGGTAGAAGGATACAAAACGGTGAGATGGTGGTTGCAGTAGTATTAGTGGTGGTAGTTGCTGGTGGTGGTGGCAACTTCTTGGCGGTTCCGAGAAGGAGATAAGCCGGTTACCAACCCCCGACGAAACGTTTACTTCGGAAACATCGTTAGGAAGACGCGACGAACCCACGTTCCTTTATATACTTTCGATGAGACTACACTTTTTTCTTATTCTTCTTATTCTTCCTTTTTTACTTTCATTTATTTATTCATCCCCTTTTTCTTTTTTTTTTTTATTTATTTATCGGAGAACGCTTTTCATCATTCTTTTCGATTTTATTTACTCCGATACTTGCATTTACCTTTTGTGTCATACAAATAAATATGGATAACCAATGAATTTATTCTAATAAAATTAAACTCTATTAACTATCTGTATTATCTATTTATCGATAAATAGATAATCGTTTCTAGTATAAAAATCCTAATTGTTATTTATATCGATAATTTGATTTTTTGGGGTTTTTTTCTCGTTCTTGTCACTCAAATTCGATATGACAAAAAATATATTGTTATACGTTTGACGATTTCGCGTATGTATATGAGTAGTAGTATATGCGTGTGTCTATCGATAGATACGAGCTATTTCTCTTTGGTTTGATTGGTCTACAATGAATTTTCTCTACCTAGTAACATCTCTACCATCAACAACCATCCCTCGTATCTCGTAAAAAGCGATGTTGTTCTCTTGTCCAAAAAACCGTAAGAGAGAAATAGAAAGAGAATGATGATACTACTACTACTACCCCACTACTACCACCACCACTATCGTTATACTCTTTGAGCTGTTTGAATGAGCACTGGACTGTTTCGAATAACCATTTGTACCGATATCGTATCGTTCAACGCTACCTACAGTTGTAATATTCTCTTTGAAATCGCTTTTCCTGATCTTTTGCTATAGGTGATTTGCTTTCTCTAAACTCCCAACCCTTCTCTCTAGCTTTATCTCATCCAAATGGTTTTCTCTCTCTCTCTGTAAACATAATAAATTCACAATGTCTCGTTAAATAGATGATATTTTTATACAATTCGTTATTTCTCTCGTCCAAAATTATAATTCTTAATACGGAATCACAGGGAACTTGGACATAAAAAGAAATAGAACTTAATTTAACTAAGTTGGACGTTTCGTCCCTTTATTGGGACTTCTTCAGCAATTGGAAATTTTATTTTATTATATTATAACATATATGAGGCTCATACAATAATTTTTTACTTTTAAAATATTTTTATACTTTTAATTGAATAAATTATCTTTTTCTCTTTCTCCATTTTGTGTTCTTCTATAGTGTTTCTTAGATTTCTATTTAAACGATCTGAGAAAGAAATGAAGTTTCAACGATAAAATATTATCAATATAATGTGTTTTAATTAATTCATAAAATCACGTAAAAACTTCTTTAGGTCATTCCTATTTAATATAAAAACAAAAATTGATCAAAGTTGGTTTTCCACG
>JACGWG010000061.1:24913-42981 GCA_023678865.1 Polistes exclamans
CCTATTTAATATAAAAACAAAAATTGATCAAAGTTGGTTTTCCACGAATACTGAGATTCGCCATTTTGGATGATTTTGTGGTCATACAAATAAGGTCAATCAATTTCTGAGAAGATATATATATATATGTTATACACATACGTGTCATCGTTTTACTACTCGTGACTCATTATAGATTTTCGACAGAGATGTTCCCTGAGAGAGAGAGAGAGCGAATGACGTCACGCGAAATTTCGAATCGCGTTTATCGGAAAGCCAGCAACAGTTCGCCACCACCACCAGAGTAGTGTCCTTTCCGATAAGATACAAGCTGAATAATACCGTTGTACCGATCTCTTCGTTTTAGATGATATATATCCCGCACAGACAATGATAGGTCTATGATGATGGTGGTAGTGGTGGTGGTGGTGGTGGTGGTCGTGGTTGTGGTATACGTATTTGTTAACGCTGTTCTATTGTTGTATCGATGTTGGGGGTGTGTGTATACGTGTGTCTAGGTAACAATAAATTTTCTCGAGATTTGTATAGGCATTTTTCTCACACATTTCATAAATTCGTGTTTGCTATGTGTAAGTGTATTTCTAGGGATGTATAATTTTCGAGCACCTGCACCACTCTGACGTTGTTCTATTTTTGTACGGCTGACCCATTGCGACCTAACTATATAACATCTTTCTCAAAAGAAATACGATTGAATAAAAAAAAAATATATATATATATATATATTTTTAACAATGTTACTGGTTTGAAAAAAATATTACGAATAAAGAAGAAAGGTAAAGTAAAATTATTAAGATAGTTGTAGGTAAATACATTGTTTGGTTACAATACGTGTTAGAATTTGTACATTTATCTGTAGTAGAAATGCGTGTGCGAGTCCACGCTTAGGTTTTTTTTTCTACTTGCCTCTTATTTACTGTTATCGAATATGCGTTTTATCTGTATATAGGAAAGGCATTGACAATATTTACAAAGTAGCCGATAGTACGGTAAACCACGTCTCTCTTTCTTCAGTTGGTTCCTTGTACTCGGAATATGAGTCACGTATTTAGTGCATGCGTATACGTGGCGTGCGTGGAGGTAAAGGAAGAAGAAGAAAGAAGGCCACTTTGTTCCTTTTGGAATTGTCATTCGAATGTACATAACAAAATCCTTGATAAGATATCTTTCTCATTCAAAGTAAACTATATATAGATACACGTATATATATATATATATTAAAATCGTACTCAACTTTCAAAAAGAACAAAATTAATCAAATCTACCGCACACTTACACGCACACAGAAAAGAAATATTCCACGATAAGATAACTTCCTCCATCCCTCCTACCACTTCTTAAAAATATATATATTATACTAGCATATAATATGTAGAAAGAAATGAAAACTATATTTTAAATGATTTTATTATACGATTTGATATTTGGTTTTGCTTTTCTTTTGTTTGTACAGGCTCGCAACCGCAAATGATGATGATGATGATGATTCGTCGTCGTCGTCAACGAGAGAATAAACTTCGGGTTATTTCCGGTTCTCTGAGTGTTCACGTTCTTTCGGAAATTAAAACGCGTGCCCAAAGCCCCTTATCATTCTCCTGTCCGGTGTACAATCGTCAAACGACTGGACGGAGAACTGATAAGGGCCCGAGGGTCACAGAATCATCACATGAAGAGAAAGAAATTCCATAGATCTTTAAAATGGCGTCGTACGTGTTCCCGGAAGAAATACACGAAGAAGGGTCAAACTCTAGTATCGGTTAAGAATAAAGAAAAGAAAAGAAATAATCTACATGTAATAGTAATATATTATATATTTTTTATATTAATAGTCCCAATAAGATGAAGAAGGTTCATCGATAAACTATGGCAGAAAAATTTACTTTGTTCATTATGTACAAAATGTTCATAGGAAATTAAATTTGAAATTAAATTATCATATATGTCAAATTAAATATAATTGTATATAAAACTAAACATTGTATATATAAGTAATATAGGTAACATCTAATAATAGTAGGGGATAATCTATTTAAATAATTAAATTATTATTATATATAAATAAAAAAAATTCTTTTAACACATTATTGTGTGTGTGTGCGTGTGGGGGACCGTTTACGAATATACTCGTGTTTTCATATATATGCAAAATTTTATTTTATTGTAATTATTTCTTTTTCTTTTTTAATTTTATTAACAATTGTTGCGCATATACATAATGAGCTATCATTTGCTAGAAAAATATAACGATATATTGTCTGCAACGTGATGTTTTTAATTTTTTTCACGTATCAACATAATAAAATATATTAAATATACTATGAACATGCAGTTTCTCTTTCTTCTTTCTCTCCTTACATATTAATTTCCTATTCTTTTCTTATCAATCTCTTGTTTGATAATTCAGTTAATTATAGGAAGAATAAAGTTTCTCTTCTCTTTGTTTAACGCTTATACATGATTTTCTTTCTCTTTAAAGTCAAACTTTGAAATACACTTAACCGAACTTATACTTATTAACAAGCGATTTACTAAGTTTCTGAATGATGAATGTTCTACGTTTATTAGTATCATTTAGTTGGCCAATGAGTAATGTTGAAATGTTTGATAATTTATATGTAAGATTTTGTTTATAGTTAACACTTATTGTTAGTATTTATAATCGAACATTGTTAACCCTTGGCTCTCCGCATGTTTTTGTTCCACTGCCTACCAGCAACTCTGGCACATTTTCGCAGCGAAACGAGTGAAACGAAGGATTCTTATTTTAAATGAGAAAAATTACACGTGCTTGTAAATGTTTGAGATTTTATTTATTATATACATTTGCAATCTCTTCTTGTCAATGAGAAATAAATTTTAAATTTTATAATTCACCATGGTGTGATACCTTTCGAAACAATCTCCCATGTGCATTCTCGGTTTACTTGGGCAAATGTCACAATATTCACTCGTATCACTCAAATCTATATTCTCATCACAATAATTATTTTTCTCCATACTGCTAACAGCAAAATGGGTAAAAAAATTATTCAATCGTAACAGTAAAGAGACTGAGCACGTTTTAACAACAGATAAAAATTGCCATCGCCAACAACAATTGCGTAACATCTTAAGTGTATTCATTATAAAAACATTTCCGCAGCGGAGTCTGCGGAGTTACGGAACAAATGACCGACGGCTCCGTAGCGGAGCCAACGGAGCGCCAAGGGTTAATATTTTATATTTAAATAAAAATATATATATATATCTAAAATAATAAATAAACATGTACAAAAATACTTATATATATTATATATATATATATATGTATTATTCTCTAATGTATTAATACTTATATATATATATATATATATAATATGTCTTTATCTTCTCATGTCTGCCTCAAGAATTGTTAAGCTTTTCGTTAAAGAAAAATTAGTATTACACGTTGTAAGATTATATAAACTAACAGTTAAGAGGCATACACTACTGCTAAATTATATCAAAATGATGCATTAATAAAAATATTTACAAAAATAATTTAGGCACAGTTGACATACTAATAATTAATAAAATCTCGATAATAGTTAATAACAATTAATATATATATATATATATATATATGTCTCTTTGCACTCTCCCTTTTATGGGTTTTGAATCACCTTTCTACGAATACCTAATATATATCCAATTCTACCAAAGAGGTCCTGTCTTTTTACCACCCCTCTGGAGTTAACAACACACGGTTTTTATTTTTTTCGAACGAGTAACCCTTCCATTTAACTAACCGTGCCCACGTTTCTTAACTTTAATAATCTGACGGGAACTAATAAACAAACGTGGCCAAGCCACGTTGACTTATACAATAATTTAATTAACTTTTTTTACGTGGTCGTACTTTTCGACCAGATCTGTCTAATTTCGTAATTAGGATTAAGTCGTATAATTTTTCTTTTCGGTGATCCCTCGTCCAATTTCATAGTCGGATTTTGAACGATCATTATTTGTGGTTGTTTGACATCATTGTCTTTCTCTGCCATGAAATGAGTTACCTCAATTAATTCTATACCAGGTATATTTTTTACTATAGTCCCATTCGAAATAATAGGAGTCATTGTTACAGGTCGTTGTTCAACTACTTTTGGTAAAATTATTGGATTTTTTATACAATTGGAGGCTAATTTTTTATTTGCTATATCCGGAAGTATGGTTGGCAAAGTTTTTATTGAAAGAGTATTAGTTGATCTCGTTGTATCGACCGAATCATTATTCACAGATATTATTTTGGTTCCTAATACCACGCCATTGCCTAAATGAATAAATAAAATAAATTAAACATTTAATTACTAAACATAGAAATTAATAATTTCGTTTATCATCATACCTTTTTGCATCTCTTTCGTTACTGGGCAATCTTTGTGCGCGAGTAATAAAGTTTTCAATCTTGTTAACTCGTTACGCAAAGCTTTAACTTCCGATTCTAAAATTGAATTAGTTTCATTAACCTTGGTCATAGTTTTTTGTAAATGCTGAACCCAAGCTTTACGTTTCTCCCTAGCACGCATCGAACTTGCGCGATTACGTTCAAGAAGATCTTTTTTTTTATGTTGGTCAATGTTTTGCTTGGAATTTTCTTCTTTAGAAGGTTTACTGATATTATCTCGTACAGCCGTAATTTTTTCGGGAGATTTTTCATTTTTAGTGTTTACTTTCTTCGTTAGAATTTGCTGTAGTTTCTATAATTAAGTAAAAAATATATACCTTCGTTTACTTAATTATTAATAATTTATATATATATATATACACATTATATATTTTTTTTGCGTAAATAAATTATATATTACCATTTTCGCAAAAGTCATTTTGGATGGTAGAGCTTTTTTAGATTCCGAAATTGGAATATTGATTCGTGGAAGTTCTGATCGCATCAGAACGTTTTGTTGTTTTGTGTGTTCGATTGTAGAAACATGAGAAGAAGGAGATGTGTTAGACGATTGAGAAGATTCGTATATTGGATTGGCAGAAAGTTGCATTAATTTACCATCCGCTGTTTTCAAGAGTAATTCAACTTCTTCTCCGTTTATTGATCTGTATAAAATGTTATTCGATTATTAGAGTTGATTTTACACAGTTATCGTATTAGAATCATAATAAATTTTTTAATAATAGATCGTTTCTTACAATTTTGAAGAAGATTGTTGCATTTCTCTTTTAGGAGTAACAGACACATTTAAATGTTGCAGTACGATACTCTCTGCGTGTAGAGCTGTAGTTTTGGAAGATGCAAGCATATTCTCCTTTATAAAATGAGATTCGTTTAATTGTAGACTTAAATCGGAATAAGTTTGAGTTCCCACTGTTGATTTTTCTTTGGACATCGTAGGCTTCCCTATTACTGTTATAGGAGTAGAACATTCTTGGTTAGTTTCAGAAAGAATATGAGTACCATCGGACAATACATCTGCGATATGTGGAAATATGTGAGGTGTATGTAACGTGTCATCAGTAGTTTCCACCTAAAAGTTACTTTAAGTTAAGAATATGTCTAAAAAAAATAAGTCTATGAATGTTTTTACCTCTCCTGGTACTGTAAGCGTTCCAGTATTCCTTGCTTCGACTGCTCTTCGAAAAGTCTCTTCGAAAGGATTAACATTTTGTAAATCTTGAAATAATCCAACTTCTTCACAGTTACGAATGAATCTAGTTGGTGTCGGTGTTTGATCAACTGCATATATGCATATAATAAAACATTAATGCTAATTTATAATATTATTTGTCGACATATGTATACCTGATAATATTATTTTATGTATTTCTCCTATAATATTCAAACTTTACCTACAAATCCTGAATTTTTGTCATTGTTTTCTAGATTTAATACCATGTCGTGCTTCTTTCTATGAATTGCTAAATGATCTTCATCAGAGAAACTCTAAAAATGAGAATATGTAATATGTAAAAAAATAGGAAAATTGAACTGATATTATTTTTAGCATTTACATAAGAATTGTTTATGCAACTTCTCTTATTGAACTTACCATATTGCAACCTGGTGACGTACAAATAAAATGTTTCTCAACATCGCTCATAATTACTATAATGACTTTTTTTATTTTTATCTTAAACAGATTTAAACTGTAAGAGTTAATAAAACAACGATTTAACATTCACAAGTGATACAACGATACATCGATAACAAATAAATAACGATATCTTTGAAGAGACACCGATTATTGTTTTATTTAAAATCGTATACATTTTAATTGAAACTCGAATAATACGAAAGTAGTAAGGATACAATCAAATATTCGATAATAAAAACTTGGATTTAAAATATTCATCACTGATCTTTTTTGACAGAACACTGCAAAGGTTATGATCATTTTTAAATACGATATAACAAACATTATCGTACTGCCATCTAGTGTCTATACAAAATATTAATTATTTTCAGTCGGTAAAGAAGAGAACTTAAACATTTATCTTAGGAGTAAAATCCATCTTTAAAGTTGCACTATCGATCGCTAGAGTGCGTTACCTATCAAGATCGATAAAAACATTGGCGCGATCTACATTACCGACTTTTATGGAAAAAAATGTTTATCTATTATATGACAAAAAAATTAAATCCAGTTAGTCGATAAATATTATAGAGAGTAAGAGAAGATATATATATATATATATATAATGCTTAATAAAAGATTATCTTTTTAATGTATCGTTAAATATACTATAATTTCCATTGGACAAATTGACCTATCTTTCGAACGAAGTGAAACCGCATGTTGAAGAAAACAGATTGTTTTCTTCGAACGATTCTGACTTTCTATGAAAGTAAGTTTCGGGATTTGCGGGCTCGCGGTCAGTGTATCAAATAGACACGATCGTATTACAAAGTACAGTAGAAACTAAAAATAAAATAAACAAAATTAAAAAAAAAACGACAGAAGAAAAAAGATCTTGTTACTATATATAAATATTTATTAGGTCAATAATTGGATAATAAATATTCTAAGTAATATAATGAATATTTTGTTTAAAAAAAAAAATAACTGACCTAATAAATATGGAAAGAAATTTGAAATGATCATCACGCGTGAAAACATTTAGAAATATCCAGATTATTGCTGGATATTTAATAAAAAAAAAAAATAGTAAAGTATAATTTGAACGATAAACGACTCAGATATATATACGTATAAATAGAAATGTAACGAAATAAGAGAAAATAAATGTTCTGTAAAGTCCTGTTTTGGTCCATCGATAGAGAGTGAGGAGCTGGAGAAGGGCCCATGGAAGCTACATGGAGACACATAAACTACAAACACACACACATATACACATAGACAGATAGAGAACGAAGAGAGTGGTGTCTCGGATGCTGATGTGTTTCTGTTCCTCATCAGTAGTCACTCGCGTTTCGCGGTGGTCTATTCACAAATTCCTTCGTTCATTTGTTGAGAGAACATTTTTATCCCTTCCCTTCCCCCACCATCACTTAAGAAAAAAGAAAATCAAATTAATCCTTAATTCGATCGTAATAATTACTCATTTTTTTTTCCTAATATAATTTATCGTCACAGTGATCTCGAATTCTTACTTCATTTTACTTAATTTTTGAATATCACACACGTACACGTACACATACACAATGTACGTGTAATATAAGCAAGTATACTAAAGTACATATCGTAAGTAAGAAAAAGAAAAGTGTTCGGTGTGAAAACTTAACGAGAAAGTGTGCGAGAGAGAGATTAGAAGATAAAAAAACGATGATTCGTCTATCATCTTTTGTTTTTTGCGTAGGATTGTGAAAAGAGAGAAGGATCACTAAAACGCTTGAGTTTGGCCGTGATCTTGTTAGTTGGTATTTCTTTCGATATTCAGTTCCCGTGTCGGCGACCTTGATCTCGTTAGAAATCCAGGTGAGACATTACGAGAAGGCTTTAAGGTTTTATAGGATTATTATACTTCGCATTTTTGTACTTTGCGTGCGGCCTTATGGACATTTATTTCCTTTAAATTAATAACAATCTAATGGTTTTTTAATTCGGTATTTATTTAAAATATATGTGCATAACTTCAAGGGGGATAGTTTTAGAATACGCTAATGATATCTATAATTAAATAATTAATTTTTCTTGAATGTGCGACTAGAAGAATGTATTAGAATACATTGTTTAAAAATCCAAATGTTGTTGAGAAAATGCACGTGTATATTAGTGTAAAGTATTTTTGTTTCTTACGAAGAATATATGAAGATTGTTTCGATAATCAGGTTTATCGATTATTATCAATAATTTGTGATTTTAATCAAAGAATACCTAATTATAAAAATTGTACGAGTTTGTGTTTAAGGTATATACTTAATTTTTCCAATGTCGAACAACATAGAATTGGGAAACGTCATACTTCCGTGAACAAATTATAATTTATTATAAGAGAATAGTTAGGTTTAAGAGGTAATCAAAAAAGGAAAAGATGAAAATTATCCGTAATTCTAAGTGTGCGGTTTTTGTTACAGTTCAATAAAACAGGTCGATCGATATTAATCGCGATATCGTTGCGTACGGTACAATTAGATTAGTGATGGGGTCGAACAACGCTCGATATATTATTATTTTCTAATCAATTTTGTCTCTTAAATACTTCCAACAAATATTCATTAATTTATATTATATGAAAAAAATATTACATATTCCTTAAACACAAACACTTTCTTTCAAATCCATATATACCAAACCGTAATTATTATGCTCGAATAAAAAAAAGTTTCTTTCGTATTTTTTTTCCTGATAAATATAATAACTTTAGAAAGAAAGAAAAGAATAAAATAAAACTTGTTGCACTTTTCCATTAAAATGGGAAGAAACTTTTTTATTCGACTACTTTAAAAAAAAAAGATAAAAGGAAAAAGGAATGTTAGCGCGCGTATTAGATTAAATTCATTAGACAAGTTTGGAAACTCTAAGATTGGAGAAAGCCTTTTCCTTCCTCTTTCGTTAGTTCTAATAAATAAACAATCAGAGACACTTCGAATTTACATTGGACGAATTGCAGAGAGAAAGAGATAGATAGATAGAAGGTGGAGGATGAAAGGGTGGGGTAAAGGGGGGTGGAATCATTACAAACGAATGGCTTCGTTGTCAAAGTCGAAAGTTACCGGTTAACTTTCACTAATAACTAAAGGTACATGAGACGAGGAAGGTCTGGATGGGAGGGGGGTTGAATTGAGAAGGGAGAAGACGATTTGAACGTTACGAAGCATTAAAAGGCGTGCCACTTGTTTCGGTGGCCTGGTTTCATGTCCCACTTTTGAATGGGACTGTACCTGAACGGCTTCGCCACGGTTCGTGAACTCGGCCGGTTTTAACGAGGAAGTACATATGTATAATAATATATACTTAAATTTAAATTTTATTTTAGAATATATATATATATTTTTGGTGTTAGGATTATAAATAAATTCTTCCTATTTCTTTTTCTAATAGATAATAAGTTGCAAGAAAAACGATTAAACGATTGATCATAAATATTTATACCCGATCGATATAATAAATGAAGAACTTTCTTAATCGCAGTGTTGTTTTCAAACTCGACAGAAAATCATTAGGAAGTATAGTGCGATAGTGTTCTTCAGTTTAAAGAAGAAACGTGTAAAGGTGTAAATCGGTAATAATTGAGAATCGTGTTTGAAGAATAAATAAAACGAACGAAAAGTAACATGTTCGAAAGGACGTAAGTGAAAAAATAAAACACGGTGAATGAGAGTGAATTGGGAAATCTTCATCGGTTGTTGGAGGAAAGAAATGGTTGCGTCCACATCGTCCTTCTTCATCCTTTTCGTCCTGATTGGTTTCGGTTTTGCTAATTATAGAAAAAACGATCGGTATCTCGACAAATTTGGTAAGAAACATTCATCAAAATCTATATTTAAAATATAAAGTATACGTGGACGGGTTGAAAAGTACTGAAAAAAGCAGAACTAATTTTTTGAATTACTTGAAAATATTTGAATAATATATATATATATATTAATTAATTAATATAATATAATTTAAAAATTAATATATATATATATATATAAATAGTCACACATATTTATAATAAATTAATTAGGTATTTCTATTAATCAGATTTTCCGGATAACGAAGAAACTTCGAACAATGTTAATCATCTTGACAACAACAGAAAAACGAGATTCTTCGATGAACTTGGTTGTAAGTTAATCATATTAATCTTTTTTCTTAACACCTTCTTTCTTTTTCTTTTATAATATCCTCGTATCAGATGGAAGAATTACGTGATTCGATCAATCATAGCTCGAATACCTACTACCTTACCTCAGTAGTATTTGATTGGCGTGAATTTTAAAATGTGTTTCACCGAAAGAGAAAGGCTACTCTATACTACTCGTAACTCTCTTCGAATGACAATGAATCTTCTCTTTTACTTTCGGATATGAGCCAACTATTCTCGTCAAAGGAAGAAAAGTAACAGAAAATTAAATAGAAAAAGAAATCTAACATGTCCGTGAACGAAAAGAATTTATGTAAATCTCTTTAAAAATAATTAATATGAAAGAGGTAAGATATATATAACAGGGTGTCTTAATGTTGGAACCAAACGTTATATAACTAACTACGTTACTGACAATGAGGATTAAATGAATGAACAAGTTCACATAAATTTATGCCTGAAAATGATTTTCTTGGAAACATAATCAATCCATATACGTATTATAATTCTCAATGAATTCAAACATATAGTTTACTACCGTCACTTGACTACTAATAATAATATAGGTGTACACACACCTCTGGATTTCCCTAATATAAAACCTTTCATTCATGCACATTTTACTAATCCACCCACGTGGGTACATAAATGATTGTTCCTCCCTTCCTGATTGCAGCTATAATGAATTATTAATTTGCTGAAGACACATTCTGTGCTTAAGTATAATACTCGTAGTTACTTTTTCCATCCCCCATCTATCCTGGTTTCCCCTGGTTCATTTAAGAAAGTCTTTAAACCTTTATTCATTTCGTGGAACGATTAATGAGATAGATCATGAATCAATTAATAATTTTCTTATTCCCTTTGATGACTAATGAGTTTCCAATATTAGTTACCTGCCAAATTATTTTTATGATATATTGTACGAGCTGAAATCGGATGTACTGCAAGACCGATTCAACCCTCGGCAGAAGCAGAGCAAGCTCTACGTATCCACCATGTTACAAAAATCGAGCTAATATACTGGCAGTTCTATGAACTGCGTATCAGATATTAAGCTGATAAGAACAGATACTACACTTTGATCTTAGCTCAATGAGCCGAGAAGCGATATCGAAATGCATAAAATTCGATTTCATAAACTTTTTCATGTAGGAAAATGATTGGGAGAATAATGCGACACACTGCGGTTGTTAGGAAGACTACTATTGTTTGCGGGAACGGGAAACTACCCTTCTATGCTAAACAGGGTGTCCAAAAAGGTTAGGATCAAACTCTAAATAGTTCATATAAACTGTTCGAAAATGCTTTATTGAAAATATATATGTTTTTAAAAATATATTTATATTTTATTATGCTAGTTAAAAGATACGTATGTATTAAAATCATTGAAAACTATTATTAAAATTATCGTCATCGTGTCAGAAGTATTGCAAAAATAAATGATTTGAAATATAAAGCGACAATATATGTTTATAGAAATCGAACCACGATTGAGAGAAAAAAAAAAAAAACGTTGAAATTTCGCGGTTCACAGTCGAGTTAACGAGGGACAACGAAATTGGAATCGTACTTGAAAGGCCACTTACCGAACGTTTACTTTCTACGAGAACTTATTTCAGGTATATTATAAATGATTTTGTTTTTTAATAAAACACGTACACAATAACCTAATCGATACGATCAAAAAAGTTAAACTAAAATTAATAATTATAAAATACTTGAAAAAGTATTATTATTAAAATCAATCATGAGAAAAAAGTAATAAAAAAAGAAAGGAACAGGTTGTTAAGAATGAAAGAAGCTAGTATTTAAGTAATACACTTAGGAGTCTCCCCATGAAAAAAAAAATAAGAGTGGGGAGCCAATGCAAGACGAAGAGGTGACATCGGTTTGTCTTTGAGAAAGCCGATGTTGGTGAAAGCAGAGAGCAAGAGAGCACCAACAGCAGTAACAATAGCAGCAATGCCAGTCGTAGTAGCTTCCTTGGTGTTCAATCGAAACTCGAGACAGGAACGAGTCGTCAGTCCACGTGGAATATTCCCATAAGTGTTAAAATTAAAAACCTTTAACGTAGGATTATTTGGTGCTATTTAGTGATTAAATTACTTTCTACTTTATATTTTGAAGAAAAATAAAATCAAAGAAAAAGAAACAAAAAGACAATTTACTTTAAGAAAGTTCTTCTTATTCTTCGAGAGAGAGTTTTGATTAAAATTCGTCATGCATAAACCAATGAAAAAATATTTAGATATTATCTTACAGATAGAAGAATCGATCTGTTAATTTATCTATGATAAGAAAATCTATGATGAAGTCGAGTAACGAATATTTTTACATGAGATGAAGTTTAAAGAAGGATCATCGAAGTGAGGAATTATTGTCGATTCGTGTTCTTCACTTTCATTATTTCCTTCTATCTTTTTGTTTCTTCTTTTTTTGATCATGAAGATCGTTGGATCGATCCTTTTAATTATCGTAACAGTCAATGCGATCGAACAGGTTCGTTATGACCTGCAGAACAAATTTTACAAACGTCCCAGTTCGTCCACGACTTGGAAACGGAGTCAATTGGATGTTAGATTAGACGATAGACGAATTAGTACAACTCAAAGATCGATCATCTATCGACAAGATAAACGAAATAGACCATCGTCGATTATTTTCTTAGAAGACGACGACGTGAAAAGTGAATTGTTAGAAAATGGTAATAATCAAATGAAAAGAGAAAATTTCGAAGAAAGTGAAAGTAATAGTTTTATCGGTGATTCGTCTCAGAATATAAGAAAGTTTGTACGCGAACATCGTGCTATCGAGAGTACTTTGAAAAATGTTGTACCATTGCCAATATCGGAGAAAAATAATTATCAATACGTTTCTAACTTTCCTTATTCGTCACGTCGACCTGTTAATGAAGAAAATCAAGAAGAAAATGATGATGACGATGATGAAGAAGAAGAAGAAAATAACGAAGATCATGATAATAATTATTCGTTGACTATCAACAACGAGGAAAGATATAATCGAAATCCAGTTGATAATTGGAATGTTAATAAATTTTTAAATTCTTACGACGAACCTAACGTTGAAGAATTTTTAGAAGAAATTAAACGTAGAAGGAATAACGGTGATTTGGATAAGCTTTTTGGAAGTAATTACAGACAAGGTAGAAGAAGGAAGTTGACCAGTCAACAACAAGGTGTCCTGTTGGTGGAAACACTAAGAAAGAAAAGAAATCAGAGCGACACTGATGATTATCGGGGACACTCTTCTTCGGATTTACAAAGTGGAATTATGGACATGTTAGGCAGAAGTATGTTTATTATAAAACAAAAAGAGAACAATTATAATAATTATTCTTTATTATGCATTTTTATCTTTGAAAATTAGAATTCATTTTAATATTACTCAATTGTTTCTCCAGACATTATTTCAAAAACTAAATCATATTTATTAAAATATCATTTGGGTTACTTCTGACATATAATTTTCTGTTCGAACGAAAAGTTAACAGGAAACGGATTCGAATTTCTATTCATAAAGATTTCGTAATTAGGAGAGAGGATAATTAGGCACACCTTTAAGTAAACAATTGAATAAATCGATATATTATTATTATTATTATTACTTAAGCTTTTGAACTTTCGCGTTTGGTTACCGTTTGTCGAGAGTTCTAAATTTTCACTTACGAAATTGTGCTTCGAAACGAAAGCGTCTAGTGACTAGCATTTAACGAGTGAAACAGAGCAGAGGGAAATGGGATCTCTTAAAATGATGAACGAGATGATGAACGAAATGATGAACGAGATAATAACGTGACCATCTTTGTGTGAACAAGGAATACGAGAATTATTTTTTATTTTTTTCAATATATATATATATATTATTTCGATTTAAACAATATATTAAAAAGAAAAACATTTTCTTATGGTCATTGGTGAAATTATTTTTGGTTGATATTGCAAATAATAATATCAAATAAAATTGTCTCTCTTACTATAGTATTATAATACTATATATACTGCTATAAATTATTAATTTATTTTGTATTATTTGTTCACAGTGATACCACAAACGTGTAAATACAAGGGGACCAAATTTGAATGCGGATTGAGTATAAGTTGTGTCCTGGCAGGCGGTAGACCAGTCGATTTGTGTTCAGGTGGATTAATTTGGAGTTGTTGCGTGGACGACGATGATATTCCAGAGAAAATACCAAAACCAAGTGTTGGATTACTTCAAAATGCCAGTGAGTTGACAAAAATTTAGAATTATTTTTTATTAAATAAAAGAGAGTATTTTGAATAAACTTGATCGCATTAATAATGAAGTCATTAGCGACCACTTTCAATAAATAAAATCATACAGCTATTGACAATATGATTATCCAATGAGGATAGTCAGGCACGAGTGTCGTTAAGAAAACTTCCATTAAGAAATAAAACAAGCCAGGTAGCCTGATTTCTAGAAGTAGTCACATCCGAAATTGCACAATCGAATGTAGAGAGCAAACGGCCAGGTGAGACGTACCTGGCGACACTTTCAAAGACGGTCATTCACGGTTAGTTTCAGACGGAGGAGCTTTTTTTTCTGTCTACCATAAAACTTTGTGCGTGAATTTAATCGGAGAGCTCGCACCATGAAGTTATTTACTTCCTTGTGTTCCTTTGGTGTTTATTTTATTTCTTTATTCCAGATCCAAATTTAATGTTACTCTATTTTTATAATTAGATAATTTATTTCTTTAATAATAATTTTTTTTTCCATTGCTATTTACTGGGTCAGTATTTATAATGAGTTCTTTTCCCTGTCTACCATAAAACTTTGTGTGTGAATTTAATCGGAGAGTTCGCACTATGTTTATTTGAAAAAATATTAAAAAAAAAGAAAAATAAAGAAAAAATGAGTTAACTATTATTAAAAAAACATCGTTTATCGACAAATTAAAGAAAAATTCAATATTGGAATTAATAATCGAAAGAGAAACGTCATGGTCGAATGTGTTTGAACATAGCATTTTCGATAAATCTGGCGCATCAGCAACCCTACGTAGAAGACAACGTGCATATTTATGGTAACAATTTGAGACCAAGCAAGCCCACGTACATGGAAGATGTTCATAGACCAAGTTATTCCTACATCGTGAACAATCCAAGCAAACCGAGTTGGCAACATCAACAACAACAACAACAACAGCAGCAGCACGATCACGATCGTCCCTCTTACGTGACACGTCCCACAGTTTATCGACCACCTACAGTTCAATTTGATTATCCTCAGGACGAGTACGATTCGTCTTACCCTCAGTCCAACACTGGAATCCATGTGCCTGTCGATGATGTCTCAAACTCATTGGATTATTCACAATATCGTGGTAATCGAGAATCCGTATAACAAACAAATTGCAAGTGCACCCAATGCACAAACTATACCTTCTACTACCAAATATTCAAATATATATGTGTATAAGATTTTATTTCTTATTTTTCTTATTCTGAAACCAAAGACTGAGACCTATGAGACATATGAACAAAGACAATAATAAAAGAAAATGGACAAAAGAGACGATATGAACATAATGATCACGCTCGAGCACTAGTACTTTTTTTCTTTTCTTCGCAATTTTTCATAAAAAGTTTCCAATGCACGAAAATGCACTATTAAAGAAACCAATGACAAATACGATATATTATATAAATATGGGACGATTCTTTGCACGCTCTATTTAGCACATTATGCTGCAACTGCACGAAATATTTTTCCGATCGAATGGAATGAGAAAAGTTCAAGAGAAACGTTTTTAGTATTTACGGAAACACACTGATGGATCGTTTTAATTTGTCAAGCCTTTTTTTTATTTTTTAAATAAAATATTATCATATTGAATCAGTTAATTGTTTATTTTTATATTTGTTTTTTTAGGTTGTGGAGAACTTTACACGAGAAGTAATAGGATCGTTGGTGGACATAGTTCAAGTTTTGGAAGTCATCCATGGCAGGTTAGAAGAAAATAATTGAAAAATGTATTTTTTGCATAGATCCAAAATTTGTTTCTACTATTGTTTAATTAATTTTTCTAGGCTGCCATTATAAAGTCGGGATTCCTTACGAAGAAATTATCCTGCGGCGGTGCCCTATTGAACAACAGATGGGTCGTAACTGCAGCACACTGTGTTGCAACGTAAATATCTATTTACTATAATTTGTTCTCTAATACAGTATAACGTATACGCACTATAATGTCTTTCTTCATTCAGGACACCGAACAACAATTTGAAAGTTCGACTAGGTGAGTGGGACGTGAGAGACGGCTCGGAACGTTTGCTTCATGAAGAATTTAACATTGAAAGGAAGGAAGTATGTTAGAATATTTTTTATCGATACTGATACCAATATTAATTATTGGATTGCAACTAAGTGATTGCCAACCAAAAAATCCGCAATCATTTAGTTGTCAACCCAATACATACGCATATATACATATATATATAATATCATATAACAGGTTCATCCCCAATATTCACCTACGGACTTTCGAAACGATGTTGCTTTAGTGAAATTATCAAGGACTGTAGTGTTTAAGCAGCACATCGTACCAGTTTGCCTCCCGGCTAGAAATCTCAAGTTATCAGGTCGGACAGCAACCGTTGCTGGATGGGGAAGAACCAGACATGGTCAGAGCTCAGCACCTTCCGTTTTACAGGAGGTCGACGTAGAGGTAAATTCAAATGACAGAAAGATTGGATCATTATTAATATGTTGACTGCCGTGAAGATCACCGGTGATCTCCAAAAATAATGCACTAAACACAATTATACAACTCCCTTTATCTGGTGTAAACAAAATTTCAACAAAATATGCATTCTACAATAAAAAATTAATGTAGCCGCAAAAATTCACAGGCGAATCACATGAAATGCGTGCGGCAATCAACGTATTAATAGTATTATTGAATTGAATTATTTTTTTTTTCTTAGGTTATACCTAACGAAAGATGTCAAAGGTGGTTCAGAGCAGCTGGTAGACGTGAAACCATACACGATGTTTTTCTATGTGCCGGTTACAAAGAAGGTGGTCGAGATTCGTGTCAAGTGAGAAATTATTTTGTTAATTACAATATCTGAATGATTTTGTTAATAAAACTTTATTTATATCATTTGTTTCCGTTTCAACAGGGAGATTCAGGTGGACCATTAACCATGTCCGTTGAAGGCAGACACGTGTTGATTGGTTTAGTGTCATGGGGTATTGGTTGTGGCCGCGAACACTTGCCTGGTGTATATACCAATATTCAGAAATTCGTGCCGTGGATAGACAAAGTTATGAGTTAAAAGATCTCACAGAAAAAAAAACATTCTACCGTTCCTTTAAAAAAAAGACGAAAGGGAAGGAAAAGAGAGAGTGTAAACGAAATACTCGAAAGAAAGATCGTGTAGTACGTAAACGTATGTAAAGTTACCAAAGCTACTACCATAAACTTTCAAAAAAAAAACATACGAATGATGACGTCGAGAAAATCACGACTTTCTTCTGCGTGCGTGCATGTATGCGTGTGTGCGTGAAACTATTCATTTATTTTGAGTAAAAATATGTTTACCCGCGGACGTAAGAATATTTAATGCAAATTATTTACTAAGATGCATTTTTCATCTCGAAATAAAAAAAATTAATCTAATCTTTTATATATTGTTACGGATAGAGTCCAAAAGCGATAGATATCAAATATAGATAAGGTAGGTTCCTTGAATACAAAATTGCTTATTTATCAAGACAAGGGAATACAGAAGTACACAATAGCTCACAAAGTACCCTTTTTTATCTAGACAGATTCATCTTAGTTACTTCTAGGA
>JACGWG010000061.1:62981-84784 GCA_023678865.1 Polistes exclamans
TCCTAGAAGTAACTAAGATGAATCTGTCTAGATAAAAAAGGGTACTTGTGATTTTCTATGTACTTCTGTATTCTTTGTTCAATACCATGGACTGCATTACCAACCGATACTTTTTTTTATTATCAACGAGTTTCGCTTACTTTTGGAAGATAAAATAGATCGATTAACTTTAGTTTTATCTATTACAATAGATCGATTTATCGCGAATTTAAAATAATAAAAATATGAATAATGAATATAGTAAAAAAAGATCCAAACTATAGGTATTATTTAACCAAAAGAGTATTACAGAAAAGGAGATTAAATATTTTATCATAGACAAACTCTCCCAATCCTATCGTATCAATTTGTCATTGGATAAACCTAATTTTTCTTATCCTTTATCAAGTATAGATAGATTAATTTTCCTGTTTAATATCCATAAAATATATATGTTGATTACAAAAAGAGGACTTTTACTCAAGAATAATAACAATGGAGATAACGTATTTCTGGCAAGAATCAAATAATACATGTAGAGTTAGTTGGGGAATGCGAGAAAACTGCTTGCAGCTTGCCAGAAGAAAAAGAAGTGGCGGAAAGATGAGAAGAGTGGTGAGGGGTAGGATACTGAAGGGTAAGTTGCTAATTAGAGCCAGATTAAACGCTTGTCTGGGGAGCCATTTTCCTCCGTTGGGTTGTGAAGAAAAGAGGGTTGGAAGGGTACGGGGGGATTTGGAAAGAAGGGAAGAGAAGAGGTTCTCTCTCGCTAGGAAAGGAGAACGAACGTGGTGAAGGGGGGGTGGTAACTAAGTGTTCTCTCTCTTTCTCTCTCTTATAACCAACCGACCGACTGAACGGAGGAAGGAGAGTGGGCTTAATGAAAAGTGTTTGCCCCGTAAAAGTTAAGATTAATTGGCGCTCGGGGGGTGGTTACCGCGGTAATCAGCTTGAGCCAGTGGTTTTCAAACGGACTCTTTCCCCCTTGTGCTACGAGGGGACTTCGAACGAGGTTATCCATTAGTTTCTCTTACCTTTAACTCTGTGAAATGTGTGTGTGTGTGTGTGCATGCATACATACATACGTACGTTTTTCAAGAACTATGTTTTCCTGACTTGATTTTATTTAGAAATATCTTTTTTCTTTTTGTCAACGGGAACGAATCGAATATACGAGTCTATAGATAATAATAATAATAATAATAAGAAGAAGAAGAAAATTGATATTGGAAGATCAACATCAGAAGATACAAATTTGAAAGGAAAATCGTATGCTATGAATTAGTTTCGATTAGAATTGAAGTTGTATAGTTCGATGATAGTTTGTTCTCGGTTGAGCACTCCTGGAATGGGAGGTTAATTTGGCGACACCTAGTTTCATTAACAACGCCATTAAAAGTAATGGCCGGTGAGGGGGCGAGATGGTGGTGGTGGTGATGGTGGTGGTGGTAGTGGTGCCGACAGAGATGGCGGCTGAGAAGCTTCGTAGGAACGAGGAGGCAGATTCTAATTACGGAAGAGGGCTCCGGATAGGGGAAATTGAGAGAGAAAGAGAGAGAAGGATAAAGGGAGAGAGAGAGAGAGTTTGCGCGTGAGGGTTGAACTAGACAAGAGTGGTGGAAATCGTTGAAGCCAGTGGAAAGACGACGCCATGATATCCGTTAAACGGCATAATTGCACCCTAGACGTGAAATTCGACTAATTGTTTTCTACGTTAGTTTGTTGTCGAGAAAAAATTCACTTCTATCTCTTTATCTCTCACTATCACGTTAACGTACGAACGCCTTAAGTTCAAAACGTTTTATATATACTATTTTCTTTATTTATTTGATTAATATTTTCAAATTTATATTTTCTTATTAGTATTTTTGGTTTAATAAATAGTTTATATATATATATATAAATATTTTGTTTAGAAAATCTAATAATAATTAACAATATATATAATTACAGTATATATTATTATTATATATATAATATATTGACTACTTTTATATTAATCAAATGTAATACTGATAACTTATAATACATATTATAAGTTAATAAAATATATATATATATAACAATTATTTATTTAAATATATTTATCCAAGAAGTAGAAGATTTTGTATATTTGTTGTTTGATAGAAACTAAAGATAGAGAAAAGTAGGGCAAAGTTATTCTTTGAAAAAGGGTGTAATAGATCTTTCGATCTCGTTTTCAATTTATCGCACTAATAAAAAGATCGTTCGAGATATGTATTTGAGAAAGCCACGGTAATAAATAGCTGATTACACGATTAAATGTCATCGGTATAATTGAGTGCAACGCAAATATCCTTGTCGCATGATGCAATATATTTAATATATATATTTATATATAGATTATATACCGATCTGGAGATATCTTTAACCGCGAAAATTCTTCAATTCTGCTAACAAACACAAACATACATTTAATATCTATCAAACGTTATCACTAAAAATTAACTCTTTCTATGTCTTCTTTCCATTTTCCCTGAGTAAACCTTTTTCAACGAAAGAAGAAATATGTCGTATAACGTAACTTGCGTTATATTACGTGAGTCACATATAACATGAGTCATATTATCATTATCGAAGACACGAGGATATAAACTCGGAATTTAAGAAATTTATTAGAACGTCGTGATATTAATTATCGATTGTAATTTTCCGGACAATTTAGAAGAATAAAATAATCGTATTTAAGCTTTCAATTTATTTTACTAATATCTTTTATACCTTGCGATTGTTTTTTCTTTGTTTTTTGTTTCTTTTTTTTCATTTATTTAATATCGCATCAACCACTTGCAAAAGGGTTATTAACGACCGAAAGAAAAAGATTTACAGTTTATTATAGTTAAAAAAGTAATGTTAATTAATTTACAATTGTGTCTTTAGATTTTAAATTGTCCTTTAAGGGGTAGCTCTTGTAATATAATACGAAGAATACTTCCTGCAATATAAAACGATGCAATTTACTCTTACAATTAGTTGCACAGTGTACAGGATGGAGGTGTTCTTCATTTTTGAGCTTTCGCGATTTTGTTATTTATTTAATTTATTATTATTATCTGGATAATATCATTCGTATCGTATATAAATATATAAGAAATGATATCGAATTGGATAAAGGGTAAAGCCCAATTAGTGTCTTTAACATACACGAATTTTTGGATAAAAGCTAACACGACACCAATTAAGATTTATCTCTCCTGGTGATACCTAATCGAGCATTTATCGAACGATCTTATCCATGAGGGATTAAGAGTACGGCTCACGAGCTCTCGGTTTATACAGCTCGGCTTGAAATAGCCGATCAAATCGTTAATTACCATCCTGTATCGCGATAACTTCATTCTTTTATTCGTAAAGTACACGTATGTAATACACTTAACACATTGCGTACGAATTGACGAGATATCTTGTATATTATAGTAAACCGAATGGTTGTGACAAATGATTATGCGAAATATATGTAAGAAAGATGATATTCAGATGATTTCAATTATTATTAACGTTATTTCTTTTATTATCGTTAGCATAAAGATATATTATTATTTTATTTTATTTCTTTTTATAATAGTATTATACTTTTGAAAATATTTTTTATTTCATTCGAACAAAATAGATTTCTTTTTTTTTCCTTAACTTTATGCGATAAGTAGGTATTTTTTTCAAAAGTAAAAAGATACGGAGAAAGAACGAGGAGGATAGTTGAAAAATAAGTTTAACTTATCGTGACAGAGCGTAATCGGTGGCTAAAAATCTTTCAATGTTTACACGGGCTGCAAAGGGTGACAGAGAAGAAGATGTCTCCACGTTTCGTAAATGTACATACATATGTAAATATATTTGTATGTGTGTGTGTATATATGCATGAACGATATACAATACGATATACATGTGTTTACTACCTGCATAGACCCTGATACGTGAATGCATTGGCGTAACATTCAAAATGGAGAAGAAAAATCGGAACAAAATTTTCTAATATGAAAAGTAATGCTAGTAAAATCATACACAAAATTAATTTGTAATATTACATTTAATAAACACTTATTACATTTATATATATATATATATATATTTTTGGAAAATACTTGGAAATATTTTTCTTAAATACAAAATAATTTGTCAATATTTTAAATATAAATGGTCAGTAATTATTAATTGATATTTTATAATAGACATTTTATCGAATAAATAACAGATCGTTTTAATATAACATTTATTAATAATATTAAAAAGTAAAAGAAATATATTTTCATCATAATATTGTTATATTGTAAATTAATATAGTCCGTTATTTACATTTAATATTTTATTACATAAAACTGGCACATAGAAAGATAGTTTGATTGATTAGATTAAGTAATAAGTATATAATTAAGTAGTTAATTACGGTATGTCGACGACAGTGTACATACACACATACATGCATATTTAGGAAACTACCAACGCGTCGTCGCGGATGGTACTCTCTCTGTCTCCCTCTCTTTCTCTCTGACTCTCAAGAGACACGTATCGAAGCAAAGTAGAAGACTATTCCGTGAGTGTGCTGGACGTGCTTCGTCCCTTAAACAAACATTCTTTCCTCTCTCTTATTTGGTTACATACGAAAGAACGAACGAACGAACGAATGAACGAGAGAAGAGGACTATTTAAGTACCGCGTTCGAAACCTACCGCATTAAAGAAAGGTACCACGAATTGGGCGACACTTGGTCATCGGTGATCCATCATTTTGACTGTGTCCATATTTTCAACTGAAATAATGCTACTGCTAGAGTAGAGACTCGTGTAAAAAAGATTTCAAGAAAAATCCTACCACTCGGTGGTTTCTATTTTTTATTCTTTGTATATAGTTGAGTTATTATTCAATTATATTATTTTTTATTATAATTCATTCATTCATACACAATAATTGTAAAAATTGTAAAATAATCTCAACATGTCAATCGTATCAATTAGTATATACAATAATAGGATACGGATATCAATGAATGTTTATCGAATAAAATGATTGAATAATTTCATGGAAAAAACTCTTCTAATATAATGTACTCTCTTAGGGTAAGGGTTATGATAGACCAAACGTAGTAATACCTACTCGTTTGAACACGTAACAGTTTGTCTTTTACGATAACCAAATGCATCGGGGTGATAGGAAAAAGTGTACAGAAACTGATAAACGTTCTGGATTACTACGAAAGTAAGCGTTATAGCTATTACGCAACTATTAGGTTCAATGATAACGCGAGTCTCTGCGATCCTATCTATCTTCATCGTTTAAATGTTGTGTTACGTGTATATATTAGATAAATATTAAACATATTAATTTTTCTGATCTCTTGTCGTGTTGATAAAAATAAATATTAAAAAAAAAAAAATCACTATAATTTCCTATAATAAATTGCACAAGACAATGTAAGTAATACGTATATGTGTATATTCGTATACGTATGTGTGTGGCTTTTTCGCAAATATAAGTCTACTTTGGCAATAAGCATAATCGTTAAAAATAATAATTGACCAGTAATACGTAGAGATAAAATTTGCCGATACGCGATGGCATTTGCAAATGGGTTCGCTGTTATCTAGAAAGATAATAATCTTATCTTGGGATTAGTGCAAAATCGTATTATTATTTTCAAAGGCAAATTATTATTATTACAATTTTTTTTAATTATTCTTATAATTAATTTTTTCTTATTAAAAAAAAGGCCAATATAAAGGAAAAGTTATAATTAATAAAATAAGACATAAGGTATATGATGGTTGATTGTCAAAGAAATTTTTCATGGAAAATATATACTTTTCTATTATTGCTTGTTATGAAGTAATGATTAGTAATCGCAATAAAGTCATTTTTTTGATTTGTTTAAAGATATAAATGTTGTTAGTGAGTTTTGCCTGAACATAGACGATATTATCCTAATTGTCATAATATAAAGAATTTTTATAATTTATTTTTTTGTATAAAATAAACATTAAAATAAATAAAGATAGACAGACACATATATATATATATATACGTATATGCACGAGTATATTATCTCAATCGTTATTACTTATATATACATTTCATCTTACGAAAAACATATAATAAAAAAAGAAGTAAAAAAAAAAGAAGAAGAAGAAGAAAAGTTGGCCAATCAAATTTACGAGACACGTAGACGTAATCTCTGAATGGAGATTCTCCCATTTTGCGCTGGAGCTCGAGAAATAGAAATAATCCAATGAATTATACTTACATTGTGCTCCGAAAGAAGAAACGTATAGATACTGTAAAGAGAAAGAGAAATAGAAAGAAATAAAGAAAGAAAGAAAGAAAGAGTAAAAGATAGGAATGAGAAAAAATATGAAGATTGAAAGAATGAGAGAGATAGAAATAGATAAAAAGAAATAAAGGGAAAGAGAAAGAAAGGGGGATGAAAAGTGATATCGGGTAGGTTGTCGACTAGCTATATTAATGTCTAGCTAATGTCGATTATAATCCGAGGGTATCTCGATCGAGAGGAGAGAAGTACAAACGAAGAAGAAATGAGAAATGAGAAATGAGAAAGAGAGAGAGAGAGAAAAGTTGGGTTGGTACAGTAGAGAGGAAACAGAGTACTCTCTTGGTGCTCCCACTTGAACAGTAACCACCTACCTCTTCATAGGGTTCAAAATTCACTCGCGTTTTCCGTCTTGTCACGTGGACTCCCGAGGACTCCCCACGTAGCTTATTTCTCGAAGGACGGCGAAACGAGTCGGTGATTGGTCAGAATCCTCTTCTTGGTCGTCGAGAGGGTAGAGGGTAGAGGTAGGGTACTCTGGTCTTTCTCTCTCAGTTTGTCTTTACCATAGAGATATATCACCCATCTCGCTCATATTCAGCAGCCAACAGAGAGAGAAAGAGGGAGAGAGGGGGAGAAAGAGAGAAAGAGAGAGAGAATAAGCTTCGGTGCAGCCAAAACTTGCGCCGTATCCAGAGTATCAGAGGGGATCCCGTAGGCGTGGCAGGATTACGACGTTCCCAACGAGAGGCGTGGCAGGAGAACGTTACTGAGTGAGCGAGAAAGAGAGAAATAGAGATAGAGATAGACAGATAGATAGGTAGATAGATAGATGGAGGGGCAAAAGTAGGGGAAGGCTTTTTCGGCGGACACGCGGTCAGCCACGATGTCACTTTGCTACGCGACGCCAAGCTAATAGGCTAGGCTACTACCTTTTCTGTCTTTCAACATTTTCGTTTCGAAGTTATTAAGGATTTATTATCATATCGCTGTGTGGTGTTTTAGGTCATGCTATTATCACTCGCGAGATGGAAACATTTCAATAGATCGTATCAGTGTTATTGTTGTTGTTACCTCGACTCGAATAAAATAAATAATCAGTGCAATTAAAGAGGATTTTTCATTTAGATAATGCGTCAAGGTATTGTTTTTTGAGGAGAGGGTTGAAGTATGGCAGCGATGCATTATAACGCTCAAGTAGTTTCCGAGGATTTGCATCAAACTCATCAGAGACAAATTTATGGGATACAACAAAGATTACAAGATCCTGGATCATCATCCCCTAGATCGGAAGAAGCTAGATCACCTATCGAACCTAGAGTAAGATCACCCGAAGAGATTCGTTTCGTTGGTACGAGATCACCCGATAATTTAGAGGATAGAACGCAAACTGTTAGATACCAAGAGGAACTTTGTCCTAAACGTTACACGAAAGATCATGCCAGTCAGAATTTCTTTCATGAACAAGATAATAATATTACCTCGAGGAAGTGTTTCCCAGACGAGATGATCAATGTTACTACGGTTAATAATCGTTGTCGTGAATCCGGTACGTCACCCGGTAGAACGTTGTCGCCACAAGGATATACTTTAAATTCGACAAGTCAACACAATAATTCGAGTAAAACGTCGTTCTGTATCGATGCGTTACTTGGACGAGCTACTACGGGAAAACACAGTAACGATATTGACGAACAAGATCGACAGAAAATATTTCCTACGAGAAATCACAAAAATGTCGTACAAGAATCCACGTTGAATCTCGCGAACAATTCGGTAGTACAATCTATTCAAGGTAGAGGAGAATCACCACCGTGCTCGATAAGACGTAACGACGATCAAAGAACTGGCATATCCCTTGGTAATCCTTTACATCCGTTCGTACAACAACATCCAAGATCTATTTCACCGACGGGTGTTGAATCCGGCCACGAAAGTCAATCTACTAATCGTGACAATTTTCTTGCTAGTATACACAACAATGACTCGAATATGCAAATAGGCCGTAACGTTAACACAGTTTATCGTAACGATCGTTTGGAAACCGTCGAAGATGACGGCTCGATTGAGGTTGATCCTAGCAGGACTACGGGTAGCACCAGTCCTGGTAGCAATGCTAGTCGTAGTCCAGCATCAAGCCCACCTATTTCACCTGGTTCCGAGGAAGTTACGAGTAACGGTATTCTCGGACATCAAAGTCTAGCACCTGGACCATACGCCGTCGGTGCCGGTGGTGTTGTTAGACAGAATCAAGGACTCTTGATACATCCTGGAGGACCTCTCATTCATCCCGGGGGATTGTATTATCATCCCGCAAGTGGTAGCGCATTTCACTCGATACACAAGGAGGGTCAACCTGTGGTGGGTCATCCACAATCGACCGGTCCTCATCCTCAACATCACATTCATCAACTTCAACTCGAGTGGTTAGCTAGAACTGGAATGTTGTATCCCAGATTACCCGCTGACTTAGCCGGTAAGTGATTATTCGATACAATTTTCCCTTTCTTCTCTATCCTAACCTAAGGATAGAGAGGATGATATATTTTTCATCTCGATAATATCCATCCAATCTACATTGTTTCCTATCCTTTTTTTATGATATGCCAACTATTAATCGTTATTATCGTTAGTACTTAATAGATGTGTTCTTTGATCAATGTCAAGAGTTTTATCTTTTTTCTAACGTTACAAGCATCATTGTGTCATCATCATCATCATCATCGTCGTCATCGTCATCGGCATCATCATTCTCGTAATTATCGCAATAGGCTTCTTTTTTTTACGTATTTTTTTTATTTTTATTTTTTGAAACACTTATCAGTAATTGTTTTACATGCCCTTATTATCGTATCATAGATCGAACAAATTTTTGAAACTATTGGAATATATATTACAAGGATCATGAGATTCGATTATGCGATAGGAATATATATATATGTGTAATCGATTTTGATATGACTACGAATCGACGTTAAACACTTTTACTTAGAAAAATGATTTGCAATAATGTATCCTGTAACGCGTTTAGATAAAAAGTTAATATGTTTATAATCTTACATACCCTAATCCTTATTTCGTACGTTTCGGAACTATACACCTGACCAAGAAATAAATAAAATCGAAAGAGGGGACTAGTACCATTTGCATTTCAACCCTTTTGAAAAAAATCAAAGTAAAATAAGTAGAAATAAAATTCAATTCCTATTGTTTGTTTCATGTTTTTGTTGTTGTTATTGCAAAATTAATTTTGTACAAAAAAAAAATGGAATCTTTTTCTGAAGTTTTTTTTTTGTCGAAAGATTAGACTATCCCTTCTCTTTCAATACAATCTTCCGATAAATTAATGATTTGATAATAATTTGCGAAGAAATCGAATACACACGATAACGGTCGTTAAAGCCGATAACTATCCTCATAAATCGTGTCTCGCTAAGCTGTCATTGATGCGTTCTCTGCCGATCCCAGAAAAGATATATATATATATATACACCTACCGATTGTTATCCTATCTGGCATTAAGATCGACGACAAATATCATCACACATATACATTGATATAAACTAACGTACGTCAAGTATTAATACTTTTCTTCGATACTATTAAAACATTACAAATTACTTTAATTACTGGTATTGTTTTGTTTTACTTTCTTATATTTATTCATCGATCAATTTATTTATTATATTTTATCATTTGTTGCATACATAAAAAATTAGAAAAATTGCAGACAAACATATTTTTCGTATTGTGTTTTCTGATAACTAAAGTTGAAATTTGGAATATAAAGTATTTTCAATAACGGTATAGAGTAATCTAATATATTTGATTAAAATATTATTATAAAGTTGATGTATTTATTAGCCAATCGATGAAACGAGACGAGACGAGATGAGACGATATATGTATTATATTAGCACTCGAACAGCTATTACCAGCTATTAATTCGAAAGAGTGAGACAACCTCGAAAGACAGATTGCTCATATAGGATACACTATATAGATAGATAATAAGTGTTTACACGTCTAATGCATCGCATCGGTTTTAACCATGTGTGTTGCCTGGCTACTCGAATTTTATTAACACGATAAGAATCTTTTTCTCTAATAATTTACAAAACTTAATGATAATATATATATATATATGTAACATAAATCCGCGTATACGACATATTTCAAATATAATTAGTTGTTAGTTGAAAGAAAATTAATGAAACATTTTCGAACAAAAAAAAAAAAAAAAAGGGAAAGAGTGAAAACACGAACACGAAATGATATCGGAATTTGAGACACACGCAGGACTTGTTCCACTTTGATATGCCGATAAGAAAAGTTTTTCGACGAAATTAATGTATCGACAAACAATGAGACAACAGGTCCCTCGATTGTCTTTACTTTTCCTATCTCGAGATCGTACACTTCGTACGATGTTAGATATCCTATCGTGTAACCTTTTCATTATTACGTTGAAAACTATTAGAAAGAAAAAGATGTGAAAACCAATCAATAGATATATATATATGGTGTAACTTTGAAAAATTAAAAATAATAAAACAGAATACAATAAAATCAGTAAGGTAAATGAAAGGGGAAAGAAGCGGGTGAACGATCGATAGAAATTTTTGATTGGCTTTGAAAAAATTTAAGAAAAAATATATGTATATAATGTATATAAATCAATAAGAAGAGTGACAAATCATAAAGACAAGTAGAGAGAAATACCAGGAATTAGAAAAAAGAAAGAAAGAGAGAGAGAAAGAGAGAGTACTGGTTACCACGGTAAATTTCACGCTCGGAAAAAAGAGCCGTGGCCGCGTTGTCAGGCCAATCAGTCGAGGGCTTTTATCGAACAAATTGGTCAGTGAACGTATAGAGTTTCATATATATATATATATATAGATATATATACACTATATACTATATATTATATACTATATATATATATATATGGGAATAGTAGGTAAAGAGAGAGAAAGATAAAAGTAGTGGGGGTATTTCCTGTCAGATGATCCTGATTGGTAGTTGCCGAGCAATCCACCGTTCGACAAAAAAAGGCGAAAAAAAAGCGGTGGCGTAAAACGAGCAACGAGCGCAAAAAGCACACTCGTGGAATAAAATAAAAGGTGCGTCGTCGATAAGCCAGGCCCACCGGTGGCAACCACCACCACTACCACCACCATCATCATACCACTACCATCGCAATATACCCTAACCCCCTCTGTATCTCCCCCTCAACCACCCCTTGCAGTATTTTCGTTCCAACGTTGACACGAACGCGACTTGTTAAAAATTGCCGAACACCACTACGAAGCCACCGATCGTATCGACTTTCCTTTTTTTTCCTTTCTTTCTTTCTTTCTCTCTCTTTTTTAAATAAAATCGTTCGAACCGTGGACAGGTGGAATGGGCTGCTGAAGTGGACTGAAATGGAGTGGGTATGGGAGGGGGAGGTGCTGGAGGCGAGCTTTTATTTGCGGAATATTTGTCGCGCGTTATGCGTTTTGACCAACGATACGAAAACACCATGTTTCATCCACATCCCCGGCCTCCTATCGAAATTTAACTAGCGTTCGTATCGATACACCAGATAGATTCGGTAGGATGCAACGACTCGGACCCAAACTCTGAATCATTCATTTTATATTTTTTATTATTTTATTTTTTCTCTTTTTTCCCTCCCTCCCCTTCCCCTATAAAATGGACGAAGACGAATGTTCTATCATTTTTGTTGTTACTTTTCTTTTTTATTTATTTATTTATTTCACCGAGAATTCGAATTTCTAATTCCTATTGAAACAAATTTAAATAATCGTTAGAAATATTCGGAAAAAGTTAGATAGGCAGATATTTGTTTTCGGTCGAAAGAAAGATTAAACGATCCTGTCGAAAAATTGATATAAAGTATTCCAGTTCATTAGCGAGAATAGGATTATATAATATATAAGAGAAAAATAATGATTAGAGGATACGAACGAACGAACGAACTAACGAATAAACGAACGAATAAACGAAAATAGGAATCGGTTTTATCTGGGCCTGGAACACGTTAAAATGTGCCTGCGGTGTGAATATATTTTGCAAATGATCTGTTGATCTGTGACTGAGGATTAATAGACGTATAAAATACATTTTGCGCGCAGATGCGCTTTAATTAAGCTTAATATTTCAGTGCTTTTCCATCCTGTAGAAATATTCGTGTTGCACTTGTTTTCTATAAACAATATACGTATTTATATATATGAATATACAAATGTTCAAAAGAGACGACATGGTATTTATTGCTCGTTAACGTTTCCACATCGTTCTAGTCGAAAAATGAAAATATCCTTTATACAAATTTTCATATATTATTTGTTCAAAAAAAAAAAAGGGTTAAAAAGTACAGAAGTTTACATTTCAGCGGTCTTCATTTTTCAAATCAAAATTGTCAGCTCTAAATTTCTTAAACCAATTGCGAACACGGTTTTACGAATTAGTCGAAGCCAAGAATGAAAGAAAGAGAAAGGAAGAGTGAGTGAGTGAGCGAGAAAATGTTAATGTAAATTGAATTAGGAATTCTTCTTTAATGGGGTGACGTTAGAAGAGATATTTTTTCAACGTAATAGCGTAAAGTAGGCCCTTTTAAGAAGAAAAAGACGGTACAAACGAAATTAAGGGGGCAAAATTATTTGCTAAAGCCAATGGAAAGGAGACTGAGTAATACCTTTTACCGAAGTGTTCCAGAAAGATATACCTATATATATATATATATATATATATATATATACCAGAGATTAAAAAGAAAAAATAATTACGCCGAGAAGCAGACTGAAAAGGGTACGAACCCCTTCTTTGAATATCTTCTAAGTATAACAGGGAATGTAAAAGTGAATACAAAATATTTGATTGATTTATCGACGAGAAATTATAAATTACAATAATAAGTCGACCAATTAAAATAGATTAAAATGAAAAAATACAAAAATTCACTCGTAAAACTTTCTACTAAATTTAAAAAGATATCGATGAAAGTAAGTTTTATTTGATCGCGAACAAAATTGACGATAGGAATAAGAAAAATATTTGTCGGATTCCAATTCACACACATCTAAGTGAAATAAAAATAATCTCTTGTCTATATGCACACGAGACAAAAGAATTTGTATCTATTTAACCAGTTAAGTGTGTTTGACGGCTATATCCGTCATGGAAGAATGGCAGAATTTTGTGTTTTGACGGCTATATCCGTCATGCGTAAAATTTTCATACAATTTGATATTTAAATTGTAATTCTGGCGAAAACTAAATTATATTCGTAAATATTAATATGTTTAGAATGTTTAGGGGTCAGGACGAAATGAAATAAACAAATGAAAATTATAGATAATTTGAGTTGGACACTAAATCTTTGATTATCCCGATTTTCATCTTGACGTGTCATAACCAAAAAAACAAAGTATATTAGATTCTCCATCTGCGATGATGTCCGCGATGTCTAACCAAAGAAAAAAAAAAAGAAAAATTTTGTTTGTTTGTTTGTTTGTTAAATATTTGATTGTTTTTTAAGTTTTTCGTTAATTATGTGTAAATATAGCTTTACGTTGATCCATTGTTTAAATATTACTTATAAATTTATTCATTTTCTAAAATAAAGTCGTCTTTTTGACCGAATATTTCAACAGCGCCACTTACTCTGTGTTTGACGACTATATCCGTCATCTGTTTGATTATCGCGACACACACTAGGGCGCACTTTGCAAAATGATCGACACAGTTAACTGGTTAAATCGTGTACAAAAAGAAAAGAAATAAATAAAATAAAAAAACAGAAAAGTATCCGATGAAAGAAATCGAAGATTCAAAGGAACCGCAATTAAGGTGATTTCGTTTTCTTATGGGACATACCCCGTGTTCCTGGTCCCTGTCGAATCGTCGTCAATTTGTTAAATCGACTCGACGAACCATAAAAAAAAAAAAGAGAGAACGACGTTAGGTATGCGAGAGGTGAAGATAGAAAAAGAAAAAAGATGGTTTTGGTCCATCCAAAGAATCCCTTTTCTTTTTCTTTTTTTTCTTTCTTCTTCTTCTTCTTCTTCTTCTTCTTCTTTTTTTATCTTTTTTGTCGGTTTTATGGAGGCTCGCCCATACGGAACACGGGGAGAAACAATGGCGAAGAGATGGCGGAAGCTCTGCCAACAAAAGGGGATGATACTCGAGAGACAAAGCTCGCGCGAGGGGTTGGTGGATGATTTAATTAGTTAATTGTGCGTCATTCATCCGTCTATTCATCCCCTTTCGGTCCCCCGTCTCTCTTTCTCTTTCTCCACCTCCTTCTCCTCTTGTGCACCATCGTCACACCACCATTCCCATACTGTTACCATGGTAACTCCGCGTCGACTTATACTCCGTTTAAACGAGCTATTTCCTGACAAAGATCCTTTCACGTGTTATCTCTTCTATTTATCTCTTTCTATCTTCGTATCTTCAAAATGAGTTTATCAAAAGTACATTTAACATTTTGATCGAAAGTCTAATTAAATGAAATTAAAATTCAAACAATATTATATTTAAATTATCAATTTTTCCGTTGCATGTGCATTTCTTATAAAAATATATATTTCGATGAAATATCGCGATAATATATATAATCAATAATCTCATACTCATTCCTTTTTCTTTCACTTTCTTCGTTAGTATGTATATATAGGTCTTATATTTATATATATATATATATATATCCTTGGTGCGACATATGGTGTACCGATTGTGGCGGATTATTCCTATTTGTCTAGGATTTTCGAGTATTCCTATTAATTCAAACGTGGTTTTATAGTAACCATAGTTAATACGATATGATAGCTAACCGCACGTTTTACGATCACTTTGAACAAAAAAAAAAGAATATTACGATCGACAAAACAATATATTTCATTAATTCTAATCTGGATAGTTAAGTAATCAAATCATACATGGATCTGAATCAAAAATAACAATTTTTCGAAACCATACGCAACACCAGTTTCTCGTTCCATCTATAAAAGGGGTAGGAGAGGGATGAAAATCCCCTTTTCGAACGATTGGATCCACAAATTTGGAAGAGGGGCCGGATTAGTTGACAAGAGGAAATCTAGCAAATATAATATATTTTATGTTGAACGTATAACATATAACAGCGACTACAGATACGAACAATATCGGATTAAACAAACCGTCGAAAAGTTTTTAACTTGAAATCCATCAGCGAATGTTAACTTTTTAAGGCATAGTGATATTAAAAGTGTCCCACCTTTTTGATGCACCATAAATGCATGGTGGGATACTATCCGAGTCCCACAAAAAGAACTTTATTGAATTATTATTTCTTTATGTTTTTTTTATAATATATTATTCATTTATTAATAAAAACTATAAACTAATTTTGTGTGCAATTGAAATATAAATAAAATTTCTGTTCAACGCGTGTGAATCTTTTTATTTTATAAAAAGCTTCCGTGCCTCAAAGGGTTAAACCAAAGTACAAATCAGAGATTCCTATTATAGTTCCTAGAATAGAATAGAGGAAGAGAAGAGGAGAAAGGATTTCAAAATCATTCGAATCGCAAACTTTCAACGCCTGGACCATTCACGGTCTCGATGTTATCCGGGATCGACCGAAATTAAAGCTTCCATCGATGGGCTAAAAGCGGTGGCTAGCAGCACCAGGTTGGAGGGGGGTTGGAACGATGAACAGGAGGAGGAGGAGGAGGAGGAGGGAGTAAAGGAGGAGAGGAAACGGAGAAGGGAGAATCGGCAAATTCGCTGATCCACGAGTGCACGTACGGAACGTATACCTGCTGACTGTATACATTATATACATATACATATATATATATATATATATATATATATATCTATGTATCTATGTATATATGTAGATGTATATCGGAAGCAGTAGCATCAGTCTACCTGCCTATAGGCGTATAGGTGGTAATGGTGTTTCTGAATTAGCTGCCAGCTAGTTTGGCCGTCCGCAAGCAAACAGATCTTGGTTAGCCGATGTGTAACATCCCGCGTTCGCTCAAACGCGCTATCGTCTATCTATATGCTCTCTCTCTCTCTTTACCCAAAACCATATATCTTCTCTTTCCTCTCTTTCCCTCTTATTTTTTCAATAAGATTACTCGCGAAAAATATTTTCAATATTTACGAAAAAACAACATTGGGAGACTATTACATTCTTATCGAATTTGGTTAAAAGATAAAAAGAAAGGGATAAAGATAGAAAAGGTTTAGACATTTGGTACGGTGTGGGGGGGGTGGGAATCTGGGGTGGTACACACGGGGCAAGAATAAGAAGTAACATAGCGGATGTTTATGGCGTGATTTGTGGCGGACTTGCGAGCCCCCGGAGTTTCGGGATTAAATTCAGCCATTTCGGGGTAAGGAAAATAGCCTGATAAAAGTTGGCCAACTTTTCTCCCTTCTTTCGTCTATCAGAGAATGGGTAAGAAAGAAAGAAAGAAAGAGGGAAGGGAGATGGGGATGGTTTGGCATCTCTTTGTCGGGATAAGAAAAGAAAAGAAGAATAAGAAGAAGAAGAAAAGGGAGGAGGAATAGAATGAGGGTAAGAGTAGGTGGAGATATCGTAGTAGCAGCAACGGCGTTTCCTTTCCTCTACTCGGGTTCGGCTAGATTCGTTTAGTTCGTTTCCGAGGGGTAGATAATTCGGGGGCGGGACATGCTAAGGGGGTTAGGGGAATTGCAGGCGGAGCTTCTGGCACTACAGACGCGCGTTGAAACGTCGCGAAGAGAGAGGGTATAAGAGAGAGAGATACCTAAACGTCTCCTAGTTCAGAGAACGGGCTGAGAATAGAAGTGAGAGAGAGTAAATGGGGAAAGCAAGAGGAAGGGAACGGGGGGTACCAGGTAGAAGGGAGAAGGATGAATGCACACACCGACACACAACCAAGTCGTTAGCAGCAACCCCTTCGCTTTTCCTACTGCAGAAGCTGAACTCTCCTCTCTCGTTCCTGCTGCTGCTGCTGCTGCTGCTGCTGCTACTCGGTTAGAGGTATACACGCCGATTTAGGACGGTAATTCCAATTTGCAATTCGCTATTGGGTAATTGCTGTCCATTAGAGGGTGGCCATTTTCGGTTCCGGACCTGGATACCTACCGCTTACGGACTACCACCTGTATATATATATATATATATGTATTTATCTTTCTCTATCTCTATTTCTCAATCTTTCGGGTTTGTGTTTGAGAGAAAGGGATAGAAAATTTGGAAAAATAGTTTCAAGTAAATCTAAATCTCTGGATTGTATTGTATTATTAAAAAGTAATATCTATCTCTTTGGATTAAACTGATCGATCCTTTTTTTAGGCATTTTTGTTCTATACTTTTTTTGTTTATTTTGATCGAAAGGTAGGATAAAAAGAAATGAGGAATAAAAAGGAAAGTGTGGCTCTAGTCGTCGGCAACGGAATCGAGTAATTAGCTTTAATTAAGCGAACCCTTCGGGCAGGAGTTTAACGAGGGCAGTTACTCGTTAGTCCGAGATACCCGGTGCGATTCCTCCTTCCTTTGTAATAAAAAGAGAAGGAAAGGGAGAGAGAGAGAGAGGGAGAGGGAATTTGTCGTTTGCAAAAAAAGCTTTCGCGTCACATCGGAACAATTAATTACTCCTCTCTCTCTCTTTCTTTCTCTATCTCATCATTTCTTTTTTATATTATATTCATATCAATCATATACAATAATTAGATTACTATTATTAACCATTTATATTAAAAGTACTTAAAAGAAAAATCTATAAAAGTAAATACTAAATCAAACAAATAACAGCTTATTATATTCATAGGGGTTTTTATTTTCTTCTCTATAAAAGGAGGGTGGAGAGGGACACTATAATTTTATCGAAGGGTAGTTACTTACGTACCTTTACAGATAGGACACACATATATATATATATATATATATATATATAACAGAGAGAGGGTGGTTTGGTTTAAGTAGAGATAATGGCCAGTGTTTACCGGCGTGATGATCGCGCACGATTTTAGGGGTTGTTCTTTAGCTATGGTGGCATGAAGCGGCTAATGGATGCCCAAATAAATGAAATTATCATGATAAAGGTTGCGTCGAAATGAAAACGTGGTAATCGTCACCGGTATGTACCACACATTGCATTTGACGACACTGTACTTCTAATTCACCGATACAAGAGTTTCAATAGTGGTGATTGTCCACTCGATAAAGCCACCCTCCTTGTTTACCAACATCTGTCACGGTTTTGCACCACCATCCCCTTCAATCTTTATTTCTTTTCATAGCTTTCTATTTCTCCTTTTCTCTCTCTCTCTGTCTCTCTCTTTCTCTCAGATCTTCTCGACTCCAGAAAATATACCTAACACATTTATTCCTACCTATATTAGATCCCAAAAGTGTCCTCCTATTGGTCGTCCTTTCCGTTCTATCGGGAATTATACCCCATTTGATAAATTTTCTTTAGTTATCGTTTTACTACACCGTCCTGCCGCGACTATTTAGATTGTTTATTTTACCTTCAGGGTTGTTTGTAGTTAGTTAGCGTCATAGTTAACGCTTACCACCCCATGAACGTGACTAGACCTTATGTCACTTGCTCGAGACCCCCCGCAACCCCCTCTTTTCAGAATGGGGGATGGATTATCCATTTCTCCTTTTTTCTCTCTCTCTCTCTCTCTCTCTCACTTATATTGATTTATACTTATGAATATTATTACGTATGTGTTTAACGAGGATTAAATATCATTTTTTAGGGATTCCACTTGAATTTGTATTATTTTGTGTTTAAACAATAAGTTTTATTGTTCTTTTGTAATAGGACATTTGTTTTTTGTTTTTATCTCGCGCGCGTGTATGCGTTTGTACTCGAATTTGTATTTTTTCTTTCATTTTTTTTTTTTGTTGGCAATAATTTGTCAACGACTCCAATCGATGTCACAGATCGGTGAATTATCGAGAACGAAATTTGTCGACTAAAGACATAAAAATAAATCATACGACGAGAGAGGAGGGAGGGAGGGGGTAACAGGGATAGGAAGAAGAAGAGCACTAGGATGCAACAACGTTCGAAATAATAATCGTCCCAAAAGTACGAGGGGGAAAGGGAAATCATCATTGGGTTCGCCATATGTGCACCACGGGGGGTAAACCGCCCCTTTTCACGAGACGATAAATATTCCGCTAAATGCTACATGTTAAATACCAACGAGCATCAAATGTCCTAGTGGGTATGAAAAGAAGAATCGCGTACGTGTTCGTGAATCCTCTTCAATATAACAAATGTTTAATTAAACGTTTGCAAATATTACTAATTTTTGTGATACAAATAGGAAGAAAAAAGAAAAAAAAAAAAAAAAAGACAAATTCATTTTCAATTAGTTTTTAACGTTGATGAAAAATGTATTAAATGTTACAACGATAAAAATTAAAGACAAATTTTGATTTTAATTAAATACGATTTTATTTATATATGAGCCGTTTATTTTGATAATGGCATAAGTCACTTTTTTTTTTCTTTAATTGAAAATGAAAAGATACCGTTCAGTTGTAATTAGTGTTGCCATTAACTCGGTTTTTTTTTTTTTTTTGAAAAAAAATGACTTATGCCACTTTCAAAATAAACGGCTCATATATATATTTGATTACATGTGGTTATATAAATGTGCTTAGAAAAAAATGTATTGTAAATGTTAAGTATAGTTTAAATGTATGACTTCGAAAAAGAAAAAATGTATATCGACTCGTGAACAATAATGATCGAGTTGCTGATGAAGTCCCAAAAAAGGGACGAAACGTTTAACTTGCTGGAAAAAACAAAAACGTTCGTAAAGAATTAATAACCGTGCAAATTCCCTTTGATACATATTTCAGTTATATATATATAAGATTTCTGGAAGAAGTAATGACCACCGTACACATTGCTGCTAGATTATGAATATGGTAGATAAAATTTCATGGGATTGATAATAAAATTATTCGTCGTTCGAAATTTCTCGTTAGAGATCGAAGAGATAGATTTAGAACGATCGTATCACACGGATCAATGTGTTCGCTTATTTTTCTATCGGCCGTAAAATTGGGCAAAGCTCCTCCGTATCGAAACGTCGTCTCCCCTTTTTCCTAACTACATATATATATGTGTGTTAGTGTGTGTAGTATATATATGTATACGTAGGTAGAGGTACCTGCTCGCAATATCTCGATGGTTAAGTGAATCACACGCTAATCCGAATGCGTTCGCCTAAACGATGCCATGTGTACAAACACTGACAGTCGGTGACGCACTTGCCAGTTAAGTTTTCGGGGGTGCTTTAAGCCAGTGACGCAAAGTTCCTGACAAATCGCGCGAGATTAAAATGACATGAGAAATAATCTGCTATCTTTTTCTTTTTCCCTTATTTCCCAACTCGTTTTATATTCCTTTTTTTCGACATTAATTATCTAATACATATCTTGTTTACGTATTATTTAATTAATAATCATTTTAATAAAAAGTTTGTTTAACAATTATTTCTTTATATTAATAATATTGTAAGTAATTTTTAATGATAAAATTTCACAGGGAAATTGGACATGAAAGAAGTAGAACTAAGTTTGATTTAGTTGAACGTTTCGTCCCTTTATTGGGACTTCTTCAGCAACTTAATCATTAAAGCTCAGCGTCTTTTTTATTTATTTCGACATACATTTCTTTTTATAATATTCCAAAACACAATACATCTAAACTTCGTTAGTTTGATCGTTATTATTCAAAAACCTCAAGAAAACTTAAAAAAAAAGTTTTGTATCATCAAAAATTATAATTTTGGACGAGAGAAAATACTGAATGTATTAGAAATGTTTGAACATTTCATGCAAATGTATCTCTATAAAGTTATTTAAATTAATTTGACATTATAAAATATATATATATATACTAATTATTTGTAATAAATAATATAATTTGATTGAAAAAAAAAAAGAATAAAAATATATATACGCCAATGTATTCGTAAATAAGTTTGGGATACGGTTTCTGAGCACCAAGAGTCGTTGGCAGAGCTAATTGTAGGGGCGGTAGTGGCGTTTCCACCCTAACGTCTAACCCCAAATCATCGCTCCGTAATCCATAGGGATTTACACTCGCGATAATTGCATTAGCATTCGATGATTTCCAATGGATCGTATGGGCTAATGAAATGATTATCGTTGCTATGGTTTAACGATCGATCGAGAATTATCGATCTGTTATCTCGATAGATTACGACTAATTTCGAATATTACGACTCAAATTTATAATTATCATTCATTTAACGATGAACTCATGGAGAGAGAGAGAGAGAGAGAGAGAGAGAGAGAGAGAGAGAGAGAGAGTCTAATCGATCGATCGAGATACGAATTCGTTTCATTCGACGTTTCGAAAATAAAATTTAATATCTACATTTTTCAGTGGCTCGAAAAAAAAAAGAGTATTAATTAGAATTATCATGCATATAATTTTAGAATAATTGTGTTGGCCGATAAAAAATAATGACAAAAAGAAATGTTTACTAATTAATA
>JACGWG010000061.1:91626-102332 GCA_023678865.1 Polistes exclamans
TGTACTAAACAATATTGCATACCTACAGGCGCACGATGAAATAACACGATTTTTATTTTATTTAAATTACTTTAAATATCTATTAAATATTGTATATCAATTTTATTTCCAGCAAAGTGTAAGATAATCAATAATCGTGTTATATCGTTTTATAAATGAAATTATTAGTATTTCTTGTTGAAAAACATAAGCAAATTTCTTCGAGAAGAAGCAGTGATTTCGCGAAAAGCCGGTATATGGAATTGCTGAAAAGTTGTATAATGAAAGAAAAAGAATGAGAGAGATAAACTCGATGGAAATAGACAAAGAGAGAGAAAGAGAGAGAGAGAGAGAAAGAGAGAGAGATGGAGGCGAACATGAGAGTCTCGCGAGACCCGCCCCCTCCATCAGAATTTATGACATGCTAATTCCCAGTTACGAATTCCGCGACATTCCGCGGATGGCTGGATGGATGACGCGTTCACCGAGCGGTAAAATCCACTCATTCGGAAAACGTCAACGAACGAGAACGAAGGAATAGAAGGAAAAGTCATATTTGACGAACGCCTAGCTCGATGTCATAGTCATACCTCGTGTGTGTGTGTGTGTGTGTGTTTCACTATTCACCACGATAAAGAGATAAATAGAACGGATAGATATTTATTAGAAATATTTTATGAAATAAACCTATCGAAAATATTGACCGAATAAAAATAGGAGAAAAGATTTTAAGAGAATTGGGAGAAACGATTTGTACGATAGTACAAAAGAAGATTGGCCGTTATGTTAATTTAAAAAATCGTTAAAGTACAGGGATAAAACTACGCTGTCGTTCGGCCATTTTCTTTTTCCAGCACGTAAACGTGGATATGGCCGAGTGCCAAGACTCGTTTTAGAAATCGTCCTACCTAAATACTACTGCCAGGCAATCCTGAATTTTTCCTTGCAAATAATCACGCCAAGTAAAACGCTCCAACTGTTCGCCGCACGGATTTAACAATGCTTCGATTCACTACAATTCCCTTTTTTTTTTTTATTCCTTCTTTTCTTTCTTTCTTTCTTTCTTTCTTGTCTTTCTGATCACTTTTACGACGATTTCGTTATTCGTGATTTGACAAAATTATCCTTTTTCTTTTTGGAAACTAAAAAATCGATCTTTATTTTTTCAAACACACAGATTTCAAATATTCAATCGGCTAATAAGTAATATCGTTATTTGTTATAACACTTTGTAGGAAACCGTGTTACAGATTACCTGTATTTTCTATTTAAATAAACAATATTAAGTTCCAGTTAAGATTAACTAAAAAGACAAGAGTCACAATATCGCATCTTTGATACGATTCTTATAACAAGAAGAAGCGAGAAAAAAGAAGGAAGACGAAATGAAATAAAGAAAGAAAGAAAGAAAGGAAGGAAGAAAAAGAGAATGAGTAGCTAAACGTAGAGACGAAGAAGCACGGAGGTGGAACACTCATGTTTATATGCATTGTATTGCTAAAACCCTTTTAACCGAATTACATTTAGCGATTCTAGTGCCGCTTCCGTGTCTGCGTTATACCCCTTAACTCTATCTCTCTTTTTCTCTCTGCCTAACGCGATCGTTTCCCATCCCCCTCCTTCGTTTTCTCCTCATCCTTCCCCCCATCCCTCCCCCTCATCCTTCCTCAGCTTTTCCACTCCTTCTCGCTTACCAGGAAGGCAAGCAAGCAAGCAAGCAAGCAAGCAAGCAGCAGGGCTGTTGGAGATCTCATAATGGTGTTGGTGTTGGTGGTAGTGGTGGTGATGGTGGTGGAAGAAGGATAGGAGAGGTTAGGGGAGGAAGGGCTGGGGTAGAAAAGCGATGGGGGTTGGGGTATTCCGAGGACGTGGAACGGCATCTCTGAATTCCTGATTCTCTTGGTAAACAAGTGCTTGGGTGATTCACTGCTTGTTCACTCCTATCGGCCGTCGTTTGTTTCTAGACGCCATTGCGTTCTACGATTCTACCTCGTTTTCCGGTCTAATGGATTTTCGGATGCTCTAACGTAGCAAGCAGCATCTCTCACGCAAACCTGGGAAAGAACTTTCTTCCTTTTCTCTATTTCTACGTATAACTGTCTTTCTTGTATAAATACAAGGTGGCCCATTATTCCGCAAAATTTCACAGTACAACACCTAACATTATAACTCTTATGGGATAACTTGTACAAAGTATTCAAATCCTTTATTATGTTAGATTATTTCTACAAAAAAATATATTTCTATACGGAGAATAAGAAAAGAACACATAACTCTAATTTTAAATAAATAAATAAATAAATAAAAGAAAGGGGTACATATTAGAAAAGTGAGCGAAACATTGTACAACGGCCCTGGCTTTTGACTCGGGCACATTTCGCGGCAGAGTTCGTCATTAGCGCTAACAAGATTAGCCTGGGGCTGATGATGGGCTGAGAGGAGGATGATGTTTGGCACCCTCCTCTTCTTATCCACCTAAAATATACGTGCACGTGAATTCTCTCTTTCTCTTTCCTACACACATACACACACATTCTATATATAGCAAAGCTAGTATGGCCATAGTCTGGTCCTTCTTAGAACAAGTGGGGATAATAAGATCTACGACAATCAACTTCAACGACGAAGCTAGAGGGACCAAGAATGAGAGAGGGTGAGGGTGAGGGGGAACAAGGGGGAGGAGGGAGAATGGACCAAGGAAATTTTCGACGAGCTTCTCGACGAGCTTCTCGACGAGCTTTCAGGCGACGTTCGTCACGTTACGTCCACCTCTTAGTATCCCCCTTCCTACTTCCTTCATTCGACCATCACACGTTTTACTAGTCCTCTAAGAAAGAAAAAGAGAGAGAGAGAGAGAGAGAGAACTTTGCTTTTCTATACGTTACAAATTTTTGTCTAACACCTCTTATCCATTTGTTTAATATTTCTCCAACATTTTCTAGTGAAATATTTTCTATTAAATAAATGATAACGAGTTAATATAAATATAATAATAATAAGGGTAGTAGTGTTGCATTAATGTTTTAATCAAGGATTACTTATCGATATTTTTATTTTAACTCAGAATAGTTATATGATCGATCACCGTAGGACATCATCGTTAACAGAAAATTTGAGTGGTGCCAATATTAATACTTCGAATCATGCCAAAAATCTGATTCTCCGGTCACCTTGATACTCCATTTTAATATATATATATATGTATATATATGTGTAAGAAACGTATAGCAACGATTTTCTGTTGATATCTGAAATCTTAATGGAAGTGATATTTATGGTTTCTCATCGCCTAATGGATAGACATCGTCGATTCGAAAGACAAATCGGAAAAAGTATACTCGAAGTGTAGTAACAAGGGGTAGAAAGAAAAAAAGAATAAAGAATAAAAAGAAATAGGTTGAACTCGTGGTCGGAGTATCTTCAACTATATCACGTTCCCTTATTTCGCGTCGTGATACACCGATAAGCACGGTGGTAACTAGCTAAGAGAACGTAAGTGGGTGGGTGGATATATCGTGTTGGTCGAGTTGATTGTGTGTACAAGTGCGAAGAAAGGGAAAAGGAGGAGAAACAGGTGGGGTAGGCCAGAGGAAAGGGAAGTGATGGGGGTAGAAAGAAAGAGGGAGGTGCCGCAGAAGGAAAGGAGGGGGCCCATAGCATTCGTAGACGGGCCAAGAGACGTGAGTGGCTTTGGGGTGGTGTAAAAGGGGGTTGCAGAGAGACTGGAAGGAGCTTAACCGCATCGTAATCAACGTAAAATGGCGTCGAGAAACAGAGAACGGAGAACGGTGGAGCCTCCTGAGGTCGTGCAGCCATTGTTGATCACCCTCACCTCTTACTATAATACGTGCTCCGTGCTGCTGCTGCTCTTTCCTCTCAGGGATGCATTTTCCTACTAATGGTTAAAAAGATCGAATTTTGTATTCTTCTGTTAGGGTGAAACAAAAGTTCGTGGGTTTATTGTGTTATTAATTGTGTTATAATACTGCATAATGGATTATTTTTTTATGTGTAAAATCTACTTTGTAAATGTTAATAATAACCGATCAGTTGTTTCTCTCGTCCAAAAATTAAATTCTTAATAAGAAGGTATCATAGGGAATTTGGACATCAAAAAAAGAAGTAGTACGACAGATATCATTCCCCATGATACCTTCTTGTTAATAATAACTATTATATGTAGTTAGCACAATCGTTAAAATCGATAAAAAGAAGATAGTACGTCCTGGTAAATGCAATTTCAAAACAAAATTGAATTCAAGCCTGTACGTAAAGTACTTACGATACTCTCGAGAAGTCGTAATAAATTACGCACAAGTGGAACTCAGTGAGGAGATTACTGGCCCGGTTTCTCCCACTAGCATTTGCCAACCCCTATTTCGCTACCAACCACTCCCCTTTTCACCGCCGCTTTTACCAACCACCCCTTCTCTTTATCCATTTAGACGCCTATGATTGTTACATTTACTTACGTTTTATTCTATTCTCTCTCATTTGATTTTTGTCAAATTCTCAGAGACATGTAATGTCAATTACACATTAAATATTTCGTTTGTTTATTTCTATCGGAAACCCATAAGAAAATTAATGATATATATATATATATGTATTATTCGAGTTATTTTTATCTCTTTCTTAAGTTTTATTTAAAAAAAAGAAATGTGTAAGATATAGCCATCGAACTTGTTCAATTTTTATTACTATTAACGATGCCTTCTTCTTTTATATCTTTCCTCGTAATTTCAAATCCAATCGTATTAGTCTATCGAACAAAGTTAAGAACAAAGTCAGATTGGTTGAACCCGTAGTTTCAGCTTATAAAAATTCAAGAAAGTACCTTCAGAACGGTTCATTTCACTGGAGCCGATCGTGTTCAACTCAGCCTCGAGGGCAACATACATTATTGTGTGCTGACTACCTACCTATCTTTTTCGATAATGCAATTTAATCCGATCTATGATACGTACAAGTATACTCGCTTATTTATTTACTTTACTTAGCTGTTCTTTCAATAAGAATTTTTTCTTCATATTTTATTTAATTATTTAGTTTCTAATCTTTTTTTCAGATAGTCAAACTTTTATTCATTTAAACGTACTATTAAGATAAATTAATGATTGTAAACAATCAAAAATAAATAATTTCCTATAGAATAATTTTACATAAAAGAATTTGCAATAACATTATAGTAATGATAGAAAATTTTTTATAAGATTGCATTTTTCAACAGTCGATAAAACAGTTATCTTCAACAATCGATAAAGCAGATATCTTTTTAGCAGCCGATAAAGCAAGTTTCTTTTAACAGTCGATAAAACAGATATCTTTTTAGCAGCCGATAAAGCAAGTTTCTTTTAACAGTCGATAAAACAGGTATGTTTTAGCAGCCGGTAAAGTAGACTCGTGAATTAATGTTCTTGCTATACTAGCGCCACCATTGATTTCTACATTATCGACTAACTGCAAACGTAAATGCCATAATAAAGAAGGGTAATTCTAAGAAACGTCAAAACAAGTAAAACTTTTCGTGCCAGCTCATATTGACAAAGAACGTTCTTGAAGAAAATAGAAATAATTGTGTGTTCACTTTTTTTACGACGTTCTATTATGTGATTTAATATTAAATATGAAAAATATAGAAGGCAAAGTAGTTGTCCTGGGTTCGCAAGGTAAGTCGTTTAATGAAAATATATATAACAAAACGTTATTAATTATAAATCATTTGCAATTGTTTTAAAATACGCCATTAAATAATAATGTAATCTTATCAATATGTGCCTGTGCGTATGTGCATATATGTATGCATTTGTATTATCTGTACGTATAGTTATTTTATAGTACTGTACAGGTTAAGGATCAAATTTATAATTTTCAAAAACTTGATTTATTCTTATCAAAAATTTCGTCACGTATCATCTCGATCTTTTTCTTTGAGGTTAATTTCAAATCCACGTGTAACAGTGCAATGGATGCTTTGAAATATACGTAAATGCTTTCAACATTAAAAGTATAACACGAAAACTAATATTTATTTTCAGGTGTTGGAAAGACAAGTATAATAGTGAGATATGTGGAGAATGCTATTCATCGTCATGTTAATCCAACAATAGGAGCTTCCTTTTTTACCTGCAGATTAAATATAGCTGATACTAAAATAAAATTACAAGTAAGATAATTTGTATATGCATATCCTTATTATAAAAATTATCGAGTTAATCAATGGAATTTTCAATGTAAAAAATAATAGCGTTATCAATTTGTTGTATACCAATAAGCATTCCATATATTTCTGGTCAATCCAATATGAAGATTATATAATATCAAAATTTTCCCATCATTATCTCTATACATTCAACCTAATAACCTCTTAACCTTTGAATATTCATTATATTTCAAAACAGTTAGAAAATATAATTAAAATTCATTAGAAATAATATCTATCTTAATCGCAACAATTGTTAGATAATAATTTTGTAAATGACTTTTCAGGTATGGGATACGGCTGGAGAAGAAAGATTCAGGTCAATGGCACCAATGTATTACCGTAATGCCAATGCTGCTATGTTGGTATTCGATTTGACCCAATACAGCAGTTTCACAGGGATTAAAAATTGGGTTATGGAATTGAAGAGAAATGTAGAAGAACAAATGATATTAGCAGTGATTGGTAACAAATCAGATCTTTTCAAAGATCGACAAGTTGACGCCGAAGAAGGTAGAACTTATGCGACCAAAATAGGTGCTACTTATCATGAAACATCAGTACTTCATAACGAAGGTATTGAAAATATATTCATGACAATAGCCAATGGACTTGTCAGATTATCTTCTGGTAGTAGTGAAATAGTTACGTCGTTACGGATCATGGATTCTAGTAATTCTATACTCACCAATTCTGGCATAGTTTTGTCGCCTTCAGAAGAAAGTGCAGAGGATACTAGCATTGCTCTTGGAACATACGAAAAAAATCATACTTGTTGTTGATCCAGCATTAATAACAGTACATAAAATAATAGAATAATACTACGTCTTCAAAATTAAAAAAACACAGTGTAAGGAATGTCTTCCATGATATAACAATAACGTAATCTTATTGTTAATTAAATTCATAATTGTTATTTACATATTCGTTAATGACTGTGTAAGAGTTTAGGATACTAACATGGTTCTTGGAATGTACAACAAAATTGATACTCTTGTTGTTGATCTTTATTAATATTTCTTTCTTTTTTAATTTTTCAAAAAACTGCGAACGCCTAATATTGTGTTTGCTATTTTAATAATATACTATTAATATATTTTTTTTTTGAATATTTTTAGAAACAATTGATTAGATTTGTACAATATTGTACATTAGTTGTAGATATTTAATCTTATATTTGCAACGAATAATTAATTTCGATTAACAGATCAACACACTTGTTATCCATATTTCAATGCATAGGCCAAGAAGAAAAAAATATCATTTACAATCGTCAATTATGTTATTCGATAACAATAATGTATATAGAACGTAATGCAAATTTAACATGAATAATACCAAAAGTATGAGCCATTGAAATTGTTAGAAATGTATACATTAATATTCTTAAACTAGAGACTGAATTTTACCAATATTTCTAAACATAACGTATAATATATCATATAAAATTAATGGCCCTATATCTAGATTTCAATAATAATAAATTATTTATTAGTATATGACACAGTAACAGTATTCAAACAACGATCTAACTTATTTTCTCGATAAAAGACTAATTACATTTAATTTAAAAAGTGTTCTATAAAATTGTTTAGATATATTGTATATATATATATAAATATACTTATGATGTACTATATAGTCTACGCACAAGGACATACTTGGAAACTTTAAAATTTATTTTTATTGTGTTCATTTTTTCTTTTCAGTTTCTTACATCAGAACTCTGCTATTTTGTACATTTAATAAGAGAAGAAAATATATATATATATCTATTTATTATAAAAATTATATCTACCTACCATTTATACTTGGAACATAATATAATCTCTCCCTTCTATTGTGTGCAGAATAAAATATATTAACTAATAATTCTTCCCCTTTAAGCGAGAATTAAAGGATATATTACAGTAAAAAACATCAGATAACTTTCGCGAAATTTAACAAAGGTTTCAATATTTAACATATTGCACCCCTATTTATTCTCCCCTACATTTCGTAAATCAGGTTTTAGTTAAAATCGTGTTGATGATGGGCTAATTGTAATTATGTTTCATTATAATTGTGTGAGCTGAATTCGGCAGTACTGCAAGACCGACTCAACTCTCGGCAGATGCGAAGCAAGCTCCACAATTCCGCCATGTTCCAAAAATCTAGCTAATATTCTGGCAGTTCTATGAACTGCGTATCAGATATTAAGCTGATAAGAACAGATACTACACTTTGATCTTAGCTCGATGAGCCGAGAAGCGATGTCGAACACCATAAAATTCGATTTCATAAGTTTGTTCATGTAAGAAAATGATTGGGAGAATCATGCGACGCCATGCGGTCATTGAAAAAACTACTATGCTTTTCGAATGCAGCGTAACTAACGGTCGTACTAACAACAGAATTGAAAATAATTATAATTTTTATAAATAAAAAAAGTTAATAGGATAATTAGAAAAATAGTTTCATTTTTCTGATTATCAACAAAAATATTATATTAATTATATTTATAATATAATTATTATTATATTAATGCATTCACAACACTGCACTTTCTACCCGCAATTGTAGCCAGCATCAAAAGAAAAAAAATATTTATTTAACAATATATATATATATATAAATAATAAATAAACAATTTATCATTATTTTAAGGTATAACTTGAATGTATATGTGCGCCTGCGTGTGTGCATACGTGCACCTGCGTGCATGCATACATGTGCATTAGTATTAGAGAGAAAAGGATGATCACACAATGAGTCATTCTCACTTCAAACCGAGTTTCACAGACCGTAACGTCCCAGCTTTGTCTACATGTAGTAACTCATCTCATTTTCATTATGTAAGGTCTTAGTTTACTATGCATCTAGGCCTATTAGGATTTGACTTCTTCGAAAACGAGTTAAATTAGGAAGGAAATCTGTTTAGCATTGTCCTCTCGTATGATGTTTAAGTTCAAGGAATTTTTTTAATCGATTTATCCACATAAGTTAACAAAATCATTAGAATCGGATAATTGAAAATTAGAACAAAAACAAATAAAATCATAAAAATAATAATTATTTGTAGATTCGAAAAAAAATTCATAATAATTATTAGCATATGTAGCAGTAAAGATAAATTATATAGATTTCTGTTATACTTACGCCAATGCGAATAGCTGTAGCAGTCATTAATATACAAATGGTTAAGATTTGGTATCTTCCTATACACACATATATGTTCTTCTCATTTCTCATTATTTTATTTCAGTAGATAAGAGTACCGTTCGATTCGATTTAATAGAATCGATTTGATTATAGTTCACGCGTTTATTATATACACTTTTATATACTCTATATTATATAAAACAGTATAATTAAAAAAAATCAAGAAAAAGAAGCATAATCGAAGCACTCAACATAATTGTTTTTCCGCGAAGGAAAGTGTTTAGATAATTGCATGACAGCGAAGAGCATTTTACCTGGCGTGTAATAGCCAAGGTATCTCATCAATTAACATACCACGTAATTTTCAAACGAGACGCGGACAATGTCTAACACTTTACGAGTACAATGGACTTTAACATTAAAGAGAGAGAGAGAGAGAGAGAGAAAATTTCGAAATTAACTAATCTCAAAAAGCTTTTTTCTGTAAAGTATGTTACTACGTAATCAAAGGAGTCATTTCTGTTTAGTTTCAATTTTCCCTTTTCTTTTGTTTATTATTTGCAATGGCATCAAGGTGCAACTCACTTAAAATGCCCTACCTCGACATGCCCAGGACACAAGAAAATTAGCTTTGGCAAGTTCTTGATATATAACAACGTTAAAACAAATAGTAATTAGAAGTAGAATTGTATTGCATTATTTTTTTCTATTAACATATACAATCTATATATCAAATGTTATACTTTGTTGTTATATAATATAAATTCTTTTGATTTCATTACTATTACTATTATACTATATTATAAAAATGTATGAAATTTGGTGATAATTATTTATTAAATTAAAATAATATGATATCGAAATAAAATTGTAATCATTCGAAAGTATATAAAATAGATAAATACGTTTATATAGAAATAGAAAAATAAGAAGAAACTAATGTTCTTGTGTAATCATTCATATATATAGTTTTGTAAAGTTACTACTACAATACTATTACTATATTCTAGATGATCAAACGGATGAACGAATGAACGAACGAGTTAATGAAATTCTGAATTGCAGAATAGGATTGCACTTGCTCGTAGTTAAGTACTCGTGCCTACGTAAGAGAGAAAGAAAGGATTTAAAAGAAGAATAGTATACTTATAATTACAGAACTCTTACACACACACACACACAACATACATATATACAGGATGTTCCAAAAGGTTTGAACCATACTTTAAGAAACGTATCAAAAAGTTATCTCGAATAAATAAATGTTTCATTTTGAATATACATTTATTTATTTATTATTTTCTAATATAAACAAGAAATAATATATAATATAAATCTATATATATAATATAATATAAAAAAGAAATAATATATAATATAAATC
>JACGWG010000061.1:102342-182327 GCA_023678865.1 Polistes exclamans
TATAATATAATATAAAAAAGAAATAATATATAATATAAATCTATATAAATATATGTATATATTTTTGTATCGAATCCATTTAATAAAGTTCTTGAAAAATGATTTAAATCTTTTGAAACACCTGGTATACCTATAAGTATCTATATACTCGAGTTCCTTTAAGCGTGCAAATGTAAGTAACAGAGAAGAAGAATAATAATACACGGGGGTCTAGTCTTAAGTGTTGTTCCTTCTTCTATAAGACAATGATACAGTTAGGATATGCTCTCAGTAGTGAGTCAATCGTAAAAGGCACGAGTCTTCTTATTTTTTGTCTTCTTCTTCTTCTTCTTCTTCTCCTTCTTCATCATCATCTTCTCATTCTTTTTATTTTATTTCTTACGCTAAAGTATAATGAACCGTGTTGAAGCGATGATAATTACAACGGACCCGTTAATTAAGCTACCTCGTCATCCTCGGTGAACGTGTCGTATTGGATAAATAAAAAAAAAAAGAAAGAAAGAAAAAGAAAGAGAAAGAAAAAGAGAGAGGAGTTTTGAAGTTAAGGTGACGAATTTTATCTTCTTATTTAGTTATTTGCTTTCGAAGCTGATCGATCATCGGTTCTACATTCGTAAAGTATCAATTTTTCTTTCAGATTTAAATCAGATTCAGTGTGTACGCGTGTGCGTGATCGAAAATTAATAATTATGAATCAAAGTTTTTCAATAAAATGACGAGAAAGTGATTCGAATATTTAGAATTATTTTCAACAACGGAGAGTTTTCTCTCTCTCTCTTCGTAAAAACATGTTGAGACGAGGAAGAAACGCGAAACAATATCATTTAGAATTGATTTTAATAATTTTCATATTTTTTGATCTATTACGAACATCTAAACTTCAGGATCTTACTATCGATAATCAATTGGTAATTGTCGCGAATGGTAAGTGTGATATCGTAAAAAAATAAATATAAATAAGAATATAATTGTTTGTGTTTGCATTGTATCTATTTTTGTTTGAGTCTAGATTGAAACAGTTTTGTTGAGTGTTCAAATTATTGGGTTGTTCGGAAAGTCATTTCGTTTTTAAGCCCATAAAATGCCCATAAATGCCTTTCAAATGGCCATAAACAGTCGAATTCGACAAATTTAATCTCTCACCGATCTCTCGTGTGGTTATTCGCCGATTTGCATCAACTAATGCATTTATCGCATCTTTGTCAGCTTCGACCGGCCTTCCAGACCGTGGTGCAAAATTGCTGGATCGAAATTTTGCAAACCAGTTCTGGCACTGGCGTACTGTTAACACGCCTTCTCCATACACATCCGTCAATTTTTTTTGCTTGGACAGCATTTTTACCTTTTCTGAAGTAAAAAAGTAAAATATGACGAAAATGCTGCTTATTGCTCTCCATATTTAAAAGGGCACCAACCAAAAACTACTGAGTAGAATTAATAGAACTTTTTCACACACAAGCCTTGCAATATCAGCTCTCAAGACATATAATGGTTATGCGGCTTAAGTGTGAAGTTGGTTTCGAAAAAACGTAATTAATTCCTCTGACGGGAAAAACGAAACTACTTTCCGAACAACCCAATATAACGGGTTAAGATTTAACGAAGTGTAGATGTTTTGTGTTTTGAATATTAATAATAAAAATAATAATGTATGTCTACTTAAAGAGAAAAAAAAAGCTGAACTTTAAAGATTAAGTTGTTGAAGAAATCCCAATAAAGGGACGAAACGTCCAACTTATCAAAATTAAGTTCTACTTCTTTTTCTTTGATGTCCAAATTCCCTATGATACCTTCTTATTAAGAATATTTTTGGATGAAAGAAACAACTGAATAAATAAGAATAATTTCATTACGTATGTTCATTTAACTTTAGATTGTTATACCAGAATATCCATTGGTACAAAATTACCGGATAAAGATATTTCTCTGATTATCAAAGTGGAAAGTATTTCTGATTGTGAAGATGAATGTTCGAAAAGACGAAACTCTTGTGCTGCCTTTAGTTTTGGGTAAATATTTCACTTTTAAATTGAAAAATAGAATATATACTTTGATAACAGTAAAGTTTCATTTCTACGATTATAAAAACTAAAATTTACTTTCTTATTAGATATATTTATTATATAAATAATATTTTTGTATTCGCAGGATTAGTCAAAAAGGAAACACGAGTTGCGAGTTGAGTTCAAAAATACCAAATCCGGAAAATCTAAAAGCTAATTCTGATTACGATGTTTATTTGCGTACACAACGTTTACCGAATTGCGAATCCGATCGACTTTATAAAATCGAAAACAATGGAAATGAAAAATTAAAAAATGATACGAGAATGAATTCACGATTTACCGGTAGTCTATTTGGATCGGCATTGTCTAATATTTATCAACCTACAAGGTAAAAATTCGAATTCGAATTTACTAATAACCAGGTGTTTAGGGAGAATACTGTTAAGGGGCACACCTAGGCGATTTTTAGAAATTTTTTTAAAGAAAACTACTGGATGAAATATTTTAAAATTTATAGGATATATTTATACATAATTAACGAATATTCATTAAAATTTTCAAATGAAAAAAGTTAATTTTCAGTGAGTTATTCTCGCTATCTCTCAAGTCACTATAAAAAAAGGGCCTAAACGGCTGCAGTGATACCAGCCTTCACCGTGGATGAAATAAAAAAAAATAAATACTGTTAATCTAGAAGGTATTGCCTATACAATGACCTAAAATTGTGAGAAAAAAAATTAAAATTTAACAAAATGGCAGACTTTTAAATAAAAAAAAATCGAATTTTGCTGAAAATTTGGATGATTTTTGGCCCACCAAAATTACATTTTTTATACTATCGTAAAACTTTTAGGTGATTGTACAGAGAAACATATAGGAAATAAGCAGAAAAAAAATCAAAGCGATCGGATGATTCTTCTTCGAGTTACAATTGCAGCCAATTTGAAAAATGTAGTTTTGAGAAAAACGCGTTCAAAGATAAAATGATTGCTTTCTAATCCCTAAATATTTATTTGAAATTTCAGTATGTTATTTTTAAAGATATAGACTATCAAAATATACAAAAATAAAAATCAATTTTTCAAAATTTCATACTAGGTGTGCCCCTTAACGATCGAAAAGTACAGCGTTGGTTTGAAAAGTTTTATATTTAAAAATCCGACATTTGATACGCACCAATCTAATAAATATATATTTATTTATTTAAAGATCTGAAAATAATGAAAATAGACCAAACATTCAACAATCGTATCCGTCATCATTCGACGACAATCTACGTATCATAGATATCGTAAGAAACAAGAATTATGGTACCAGACCAAAAATATCTATTAATAATCAAAACTATCCAACGTTTGTTCAAAACGAAGAATCTAAATTACCGATTGAGAAAAATCCGCAGACGGGTAACAACAATTTTGGACAAAAAATATATTTCGACAAAGGAAAGGAACATTCGTTTCATTTTGAAGATTCAGGAATTACAAAAGATAATGTATATCATCCAGTGCCATTAATTTATCGTTCATATTATGATAACATTTGGCAAAATAAAAATCTGGACAATTTTCGTATGAAACCTTACGAAATTTTGTCGAGACCCGTAATCAACATTTACGACGAATGCACGAAAAATGTGGCACATGGATTCAATGATAATTATAAAAAGGATTTTTATAATAATGATAAAGATAATAGTATGATTTTTAAAAATGATCAAAGTCATACGAGCACAATTTCACCTTACAATCAATTTAATCAAAATCCTACTCGATGGAAGCCTCTACAAAGTGGAACGTTTCAACAATTTCAATTGAATCAAACTCATCCATTTGTTACTAATCCAAATGATGATTTTATCATTGGCTCTAATGACTATAAAAACTTCATTAACGATTATTACAAGAAATTGAAAATCCCAGATAGCGAAGAAATGAAATGTGAGTAATAATAGTAATGATATTTTTGTTTTAATTACATTTTGACATACAGGGTGGGAGATTTAAATAGGAAATCTTGATAATACGTTTACGTTTAAATTTAAATCGTTTTATCGTTGTATACGATTTATCTTAACTCTTTTAATTGAATGTAGATATTTATCTAAAATGAAAGATGTGTAAAAGTTAGGATAATATTATACAAATTCTCATGTTTCTTTTTCAAACAATTGAAAAGAATAACATAACTTTGCCTTTTTTCTTTTTGAAATTCGTGAAATCGGGGAATAAATCATTTCACTTTTATCAAAACGCGTTCACGAGAGAATCTTTGATAGAACAGTTGAGTCAACGGCAATGACATAGATTTGAAATGTTAGGTATGTCAATTAAGTTGATGTTCATTCGTTGTTTTCCGGTGCACACCGTGTCTTATCGTAACGACAATTAACTTTTATTACGTCATGAAAAGTTTACAAACTAATCGTATTTTCGAATCCGTTACTAACCTCATAGAAAAATAAAAGGTACGATAAATAAATAAAAATAAATGGATAGAATAAAGAAATTGAAGAATATTTCGTTCTATTTCTGTGCTCTCACAAAAAATCTATAGAAAATCGTCTTGAAACAAAAAGAAAATGAAGTTTCTTCGTAATAATGAATTGGAAGTGCATTGAAGAAATAAGGGACAATCGAAAGTAAGAGCGTCTGTCTCATGGTGATGGATCACGCTAACCGGAAGTCGAACGTCCTGTAACGTCTCGCCATTTATTTTTCTCCCTTGTGCAACGCACGTGCATTCCTGATTTGCCGTGACACGATTACAAGAGTGAAACAGATGCACCGTCGTCTAAAAATTAGTCTGAAGTTTCAAGACGACAAAAATAAAACCAATGCCGGGAGTAATGTTTTATTCGTTTATAATTTTTTTGTTCGAATTTGAAACACCGGAAATATGATTTTATTAAATTCATATAATGTTCGATAACAAAAGAAGCCTCAACTTGGCTGAAATAATTATTCTAAAGTAAGAACCTTGATAAATCTTCGAGGACATCCCGCGATTCCCGTCCCTTCTAAACTGACGTCATTTCTTTTTAGTCAGAAGAACGAAATGAAAAATATAATCTAAGTAAGTAGAGTCATTAATGATCATGTAACACCAAAACCCCTCCATCAATGTGTGCACCGTTCCCTCCCACTATTCTCACGGAAACGTTCACTTTTTCTATAAAACGATGCGAGTTCGTAATTTCTCCGTTACTTTATGTTATTACGATTTTCTGTTCGTGTTATTTTATCGTTTCTTTTTCTTTTTTTTTTTTTTCAAAGAAAGCATATATATATTATATATGTATATATATATATTTACAAAAGTACAAGTCTAAACGAAAAATTTGCAAAATGTGTAAATGTATATATATATATGTATAAAAAAATGAATTTATGTGAGAAAGAGTGGCTTTTAATTTTTCCATTAATTTTACTCGTACGAAATTCCATACAAAGTTCTATAATATTAGTAGAGGATGTCGTTGAAAATTGTTCGCGTAAGCTTTATTTATTTAATTTATTTATTATATACATATTTATTATACTTATTTTTGATTAATTACTATAGCGTGTTACCGAAGACTATTAAGCGGCAAGAAAACTATGCAAATTCACGTAAGAAGAGCTGTCGAATGTCAGAGAGTAGAAGAGTGCCATCGAGCATGCGATTATGAAAAATATTTCATTTGCGAAGGCTTCAATTACAGGTAATTAAATATAATCAGAATAATAAATAAATAATTAAATGAAATTTCTAATAAAAAGATTGGTTTGACTTAAGGGGTTACATGGGTTTACACCGGGAAAAAATAGCATATTTTCAACAATTTTTTTTTCTATATAAAAAATTGAATTCTTATTCAAACTTTTTATAGCATTTAAGATACATATTTAAAGAAGATTTTCTGAAATTTTGGTTGAAAAATATTTTAAACTCAGCCATTGCGACGTCATTTCCGGTGACCCCACCGAAAAAAAGTGTTTTCGCGTTGACAGCAGAACTCATAAACGGTGGGGGTTTTTCTGTTGAAAAAATAGGATCTTTTAGTGAATACTTAAAACTAGAAACTGGACGAAGGAAAAAGAAAAAAATTGAAATTTAGATTTTTGACAACGTTTTTAGCAAGAACATTCAAATTTCGCTACAATTTGCACCACATTTTGGTTTCTTCAAATTCGATTTTATGAAAAAAAACGAAAATCCTTCGTCCAAGTCCTTGTCAATAGTATCACGAAGACGTGTAGCAAATTTCATGAAAATCGGTTAAATAGTTTTCGAGAAATCTTGACAACCGAAAAAAACGCGTTTAAAGATTTGAGTTCTGGTATAAGAGCCATTAAAGAGTGCAACTTCCCAGGGTTCTATCTTTAAAACTACTACTCCTATCGACTTCAAAATTCAATACAATATTCTAGATGAGTTGTAGAATTTAAAAAAAATTTTTTTGAAAGTCCCAAACCCATGTAACCCCTTAACGCTTAATTAAAAACACGATTATATTATTCATATAATTGACATAGTTAGGTGATCTCTCGTGTATATACGCATACGTAAATGTTCGAAATAAAAATGTAGAAAAAATATACATATGCATGACACGAAGTGCATGACCTATTTGATTGCATCATGAAAAATTTGATCGCATCGCAAGCGCACTGTTGACACGCTTCTTGATTCGTAAACAATTGCATACATTGCTATATATGATCTTCGAAATAGATATTTTCAAACCTTTGTTCAATTTTCGATAACATAATATTATATATACCTATATATTTGTCGTATACATTAATATACATATATGAGCCATTTATTTTGAAAGTGGCATAAGTCACTTTTTCAAAAAAAAATCGAATTAATGGCAACACTAATTACAATTGAACGGTATCTTTTCATCAGTTATTTCTCTCGTCCAAAAATAAAATTCTTAATGAGAAGGTATCACTGGGAACTTTGACATAAAAAAGAAGTAGAACTTAATTTAACTAAGTTGGACGTTTCGTCCCTTTATTTGAGACTTCTTCAGCAACTTGAAATTTTATTTTATTGTTATTTCTTATATTACGAAATACATGAGACTCATAGATTATATAATTTTTTACATGTTACCTTAATCTTTATAGTTCAGCGTCTTTTTTCATTGAGTAGACATTTTTATTTTTAATATTCAAAACACAAAACACCTAAACTTCGTTAAGTATTAGCTCGTTATAATTTGAAACACTCAACAAAACTGTTTCAATCTAGACTAGTGTTTATTAGTCTAGATAAGACATTTTTTAAAACATTTATTTGTTTTACTTACTAAAGGTTTAATATATGGAAACTTAATGTATTTTTTATCTTGTAGATTCGGATTTTTTACACGATCTTTGTCAATTTTAAACTCATTAAATACCATGTGTATGAAACTCATGGGATAGTTATTATTTTTTAAAAGAGTCTCTATTTTTCTTATAGTTAAATTAAGTTCTACTTCTTTTTTATGTCCAAGTTTCCTGTGATACCTTATCATTAGGTATCTTTTCATTTTAGAAAAAAAAAGAAAAGAAAAAAAAGTGACTTATCCCACTTTGAAAATAAACGGCTCATATATTGAAATAAAATTTGTATTAATTTGAATAACAGACGATTAGGTCCTGGGTTACGTGGTATGTGCGAGATGACGTCAGTACCTTATTCACGTTTAAACATTAATCGAGATTTCCTATCAGATCCACAATGTGATTATTATGAAAAAGATTCTAATTGTCGTCGAGATATAATAGAATCTTATAATTCTGGATCAAGACCAAATTACGTATCTGATCGAAGACCTCCACCTCCAAGTGAAATTCCACGGCCTATCATCTATGATAATTATGATCAAAGACCGATTTACCAAACAATTCAACCAGGATTATCAATAAATTTACCTAGACCAATAAATGGTAACAGACCACAGAGTTATGAAGGTTCCTATAAACCATCAAACGTCAATCCATTCTTTCAAAGAACTCATTCTCCCGATGGAAGACCTATCGACAATTTTAGTGGTAATGGATATTCTTATGGGAGACCATTAGTTTATAAACCTATGTATCATGGTTCTATCGATAGACCTTTTATTCCGAAATATCCTGATAGGAGAGTCGATTATGGTCCTTATGGTGATATAGGTAAGTATTTATATATACTTAATGCAATCATTACGAAAGGTTTAATTACAAATTTTTTAGGAACTAACGAAATCGGACCATATTCATCGGATCGTCGGAAAGGTCCAGTTTATGGTGGTGTTTATGGTAGTTCGTACGGATACGATACAAATTACGTCGGCCATTTTGATGTATCCAAATATTATCCAAAAAATCCATCCCAAGGGAAGAAGCCTGATGGTAGACCTCAAGAAAACGATCATTTCTATGGTGAATTTTATAATTACGGTGGTGCATTTGGTTATGGTGATAATTATATACCAGCGGACAGAGATCAATTATATGGTGGAACGAATAAGGAACAACGGTGCACAGTGAGAGCTGGTGCTGGTTTTAAACTTATCAGAGGTGTTATTAGAAAGACATATTTAACACCGAGTTTAGAGGAATGCGAGAGTCTCTGTTTGAATGAGAATTTATTTATTTGTATGACTATGGGCTACAGGTAATACTAATTTTCTTATTACAAATTCTGAAAAAAAAACATAAAAAACAGTAGTAGTTATTTCCATATTGCCTTTTTACGGATTTGAACAATCTCTTTTTATTATTATTTAGATACAACATCGCTGCTACTGATCCTACGGACAATTGTTTACTCACCGATATCTCTTATAGGGATTTAAATTTTTATACCGACATCGAACCTAATCGCGATTATGATATTTACGCGATAATAGGTAATCCTAGAACTTGCGATATGATGATTCAACGACATAATCGTCATCATCATCATTATCCGCCCGATGGTAAATACAATTTAATACGCGATATAATCAATCAGTCGTTATTTATTTTTCAAATGTTCTATTTTGTAGAATGTTTCTGGAGAGTAAGAAGTGGCTTTGGTATGCCAACAGATGTAATTAGGAAATCAACTTCTGTCAATGATCTCGGAGAGTGTCAAGTGGAATGTACGATCTCTCGAGATTTTACATGTCGAAGTTTTGCTTTTAGGTATACGTAATACTTATATGTTAAATATTTCATTGATAAATCAATTATTTGATAAATATATTACATATTTTGAAATCCTCGAAAGATATGGATTAGGTGGACCCCAAGAACGAATTCCTTCTACAAATTGTTATCTTAGCGATTGGCCAACTCAAGAAATCAATCCAACCAACATGCCAGATATGGATGGAGCTGAATTATACGAACGGGGTAGTTTTGGACGAGGTTGCGAGCCTTATCCATTTCCACCAATTCAAATTGGAGGACAGAACAAGTTTCCACGTGGAGAAGATGGTTCGAATCTTACTATTTCCCTTTATTTTATTTTTCAAAAGACATTTAATACATTTTGTATTTACAGTATGCTATTCCGGTTATAACAAACCATGTAGACTTACGCCATATTCAGTAATGCTAGCGGTAAACGTTGATTCCGAGTCTGAATGTCGTGACAAATGTTCCAAAATGAGACAGAAAGATCCTACACCGTGCATGTCCTTTAGTTATAAGTAATTACTTTAATCTTGAAATTATTTCTAACAAATATTATTAGGATATATCTTATTGCAAAGTGAAATTTTTAGGATTCGAGCTGACAGAGGTGATCAAAATTGTCTTTTAAGCGACGTATCGATAAGGGATTTAAGACCAGGATTGGATTATGCTTACGACGACAATCACGTTCTTTACGCTTGGAAGGATCTTGAACCCCAATGTATGATCACAGGATATTCCATAGATGATAATCATGTTTTCGGTAGTCCAGGTCTTGGCTATGGAAGACCTCTTCCCCAACCACCACCACTACAACCAGCTAGACCCGATTTAGGTCCTGGATCTGATCAATCTGATGGGATTTATATTCCTGATCCTAGACCAATTTATGGGCATGAAATATCTAGGCCTTTTAACAATAATTTTGATCATGGATCAAGACCGTACGATCCTGATAGACCCGATCCTCCTGTTAGACCACCACATGATCGTCCTTATGGTGGTCAGGGAGATTATGGAGATAATCATGGATACATGGATTATAATCATTTTCATGGATCTTATGGACAAGATGATATCATCCCACCATGTAAATATATTCTGTTTCATTTCATTTATTACAGGGTGATTAATTTTAATCTAAATATCACCATGTTATTTATGGTCTCATGAAGAAAGTTCTTAGAACAGAGTTAAACTATTTGAAGAGAGCTGAAATACTTGTTCATTTTTGTTCAGCTCCTGATTTTGCAACCTTCCAACATTACACCGTAAACGGTTACCCATGTAAACAGGGTACCAAATGTGAGAAGAACGATGTAGCTGGTTTTTGGTCATGTGAAACGGAAGGAGGAGAACCTGGTAGTTGGGATTATTGTTGCGAACCTAGCCATCGTTGTGGTTACTCTCAAGGATTTCATTATCCATGGTAATTTGAATAAACTCTATCTTAATACGTTTTATGTGTTAAACAATTCCTAATAATGATTGAATACAACAGGTGTTACGTGGGTTTGTCCAACGATCAATGGAGACCATGTAGCGAGAAATATTATCCTTATTTACCAAGTTCACGACCGATTCAACACGATATCTATGGTGGTCATCATCATGGTGGTGGCTATCATAATAATGATAACGGTGACCGAAACAATGTAAATTATTATGCTAGACATTGGCCTGTAACTTATCTTCACAGAGAACCACCACCAAATTGTACAGACTCCTTGGCATCTGCAAATGACAGCAAAAATCGTTTAATAAACGACTCGTCGATCGTTATATCGCAAAATAACGATCCACAAAATAATGGCCGCACTGCGAGATTTAGAAATCGTGTATTAAGACGACGTCTGGTATCTCGTACCACGAATATTGCAAAGAATCGTTACGATAATGAAAAAGAACATGATGGTCAAATATTCTTCCCAGAAAAACTTGATAAACATATCAAGGAAGATGATTCTAAATTTACGGGAAGCACTGAAACAATTTTAAAACTTAATTCGAATTTCGCGCATTTTAATTCAACGGCGATTGAAGCGCCATTTATTACGAAACAACATAATCGTAATCATTCGGAACGGTCGGTAAAGATGATCACACCTTTGACTCCGTCGGTAACGACGAACAGTGATCAATTTAAAAAATTTATTAATAATTTCACTTCAACATTTTCTAATGATTCTAACGTTTCAGAAACGACTAATGGTTTTATTATTAAAGTAAACTGAACATTTTTTATTTGTATATACATATATACAATATACATATATAGATATTTTTTATTTTATTTTTAGTACTTGCTTTAATTCAAATAAAAATTATAACGCTAAATTTATGTGCGTTAAGAATGATTCTCCATGTAATGTTGATTTACTAATAAAAACTATATGAACACTTGTATAAACGTGCGTTAACTCTACGTAAGATTTAAAAATAAAACAGACGAAAGGAAAAAGAAATGAAAATGTAGGTATGTTATATATTTATCTCTCTTATTTTTAATAATAATAATAATAATAATTTCTGATGTACTAAAATCCTGTGTAATTTGTATTTTTTAAATTTATATGTAAGTATACATGAATATACCATATATATACATTTTGCTTGAGATACATAATATATATAAACTTTGAAACTAAAATATCTTTATTTTAATTTAAATATCAATAAAAAAAGGCGGCAAAATATATCAAATATTTCATATCTTTGATTGAAATTGATCCCTTGTTTTTCTTTTTCTTTTTAAACTTTCGCGCGATCGTAATTAATATTACTGGACAATTTATATAAACGAAATTTATTGAGATCAATAATTTTCTAGGAATAATTAATGCAGAATAATAATTTGTTAAAAAGATAGAAAAAAACAAAAAGATAGAGATATTTTGTTGCCCAGTAGTCTGAAATAAAAAAAAAAATGAAGTACCCATGTGCCCGCCATCTTAGTCAACAGTAATGAAAAGCTTTAACACTCCAAAAATTGCTGCATTAGTTTATTGCAGTTATCAATGGAATTTAAATTACTACAATCTGTAAGAATTATTCAAATTGAATTCTATTTTAAAAAAAGAGAGACAAAATAAATGAGTACAAAAATATATATAAAAATATAAAACTAAACGAATTGTGAAAAAACCTAAAAGTGCTATAAGGACGAGCATATAAACAACCTTTTTTTATTTCTTAATTGTATAATTATGGATCTTTATGGTGTAACAGACGCTAGAAGGACCACTTCTTTTTGAGAAAGACAGTAACAGTTTCGCAATATCCTGGAGAGGAATTCGAACCTTAATGGTTTTTAAAACTCCATGGGATTTATGTTGACGTTTGAAAGAGAGACAGATTGTAAGTATATTTTATATTTATATTACACTTATATATTTATATTTACATATATATTTATATAGTGGTATGATTTTATTTATTTAAAGAATATGCCATATTTTGTTCATTCTTATATACCAATACTGTTGCTATGTATTACATTAACTCTTCTTACCATCAAATATTTTCATGAGATTAAAATTAATCAAGGATAGTATAACTACTACAAGATGCCAAAATCACGTACTGTTTCACAATCGGTCACAAGCAATAGACCGCTTCATATGACTTTGAATTTGGAATGCATCGAGGAACCACTGAGTGAATCACAATTAAAACAAAGAGAAAAGCTGCAAGAAGATTGCAATAAGGTAACCTCTCTTTATACGTATAACTTGATAGATGATTTTGTAAAAATTCATCTAATTAATCTAATAAGTTATATGTTTTTAAGGTTGCAACTACTTTGGAGCAATTGGTTATAGATCACGGAGGAAAAATAGTATGCCAGTCTGGATCTGTAAATGGATATCAACTTACAATGTAAGTATTCAATATATCAATTGTTTATTTTAACATTATCATTTTATTTTCATTCATATATTTCAATTTATTAGTCCTTCTAATACGTCGCAACAAATCGTGAAAAATCCGCAGTCATTAATAAATGTAGTAAGTACGATATAATATTAATGTTTAATTAAACATAATCTATGAAGATGTGTATATATATCTATAGATATATTACAGAATCAGAATGCAAGTCAACAAATAAAACTTAATATGGTAAATAATACTAATGGAGCCCAAGGAAATATACAACTTGTTGTTGATCCACGAGTAGGAGTTATTCTTGGGCAAGTTAGTCAACAACAAGGTAAAATTTGGTTATTGTAAGAAGCATGATTCATTTATAATCAACCTAAAAAGTTTTGTTATAGGCAATACGACGACAACAACAGCTATACCAACTTCTGTGTCTACGCAATCTCAATCAGAAAGTGTAAGACTAATTAAATTGTCATTTATATTATAATGCATAAAAACCGAGATTTTTGGGAGAACTAATATTTTTGTATATATCATTTTTATAGTATAAATATACTAGATCCGGACGTCGAACAAAAGTTTTACAAATACAGCCACCACAACTTGATATTATAGAGGAGGTATGTTGTTAAAATATATATATTCGTATATGTTAATGAAAGATTTAATATTCGGGTTTATTCTTATACATTAATATTTCTAACATACAATTTTTTTCGGTCTTTTATGGTAACATATTCATGCATTACTTTTTCATTAAAGCCTCCTGCAGTTCCTCCTGCAATTCCTCCTGCAGTTCCTCCTACAGTTCCTCCTGCAGTTCCTCCTGCAATCCCTCCTGCAATCCCTCCTGCAGTTCCTCCTACAGTCCCTCCTGCAGTCCCTCCTGCAGTTCCTCCTGCAGTCCCTCCTGCAATTTCTCGTGGACGACAAAAAGTTGGCACTACGACACATGTTGTAACTTCAAGTAAGTAACTTCAAACGAAGAAATATGAGAGAATTTATAAAACAAACTTTCTTCTTCTTAATATATTTCTAAAATCAATATAATTGTCACAGCTACTACTACTCCGCAAGGTGTTACAAATCTCAGAATAAAAACTGTTAACAAATCACAAGGAAATCAAACAACATTAATTTCCAAACCTACCGAACAGACTAGTATAGGTGGTATATCAGTTGGAATAAAAAATATAGGTACTAATATAAAAATATTGATAATTAATTATTTATATTTATTATAGAACTCGAAATGAACAATACATTTACCATGAAATATGTTACAGCTTGTGAACAAATCGATGAAACGAAAAAGAATCTTCCCGATGGTAAAGAATTTACTTTTAATAAAATGACTGGTGGTAGAACTTTTCCTTCATTGGTAGTTGTGGCAAGACCTAATCTTCGCACAAAAGAAATCATACCACAGTTCGCATTAAAGGAGAGATCAGAGCTAGGTATCTATTAAATAAAATGTATATTTCATGCATGAGATTTAATATTGAATGTAAATTTTTACAGATATAAAAGTAAAAAGTGTACTTATGTATTCTGCTACAAAATTCGCCGAGTGGTTAATTCAACAAGGTCTAGTTCGTTCCGAACAACATTGTATATTACATAGTAAAAATTATCAAAAAGAAAAACTTAAATTAGGAATGTATAGCGATCAAGGTAGATTCCCATATTCTGGAGGATATGTGTGGATTTCTACTTGTTGTCCGGATCGCTTTGTTTCTATCTTTTCTGGTTCTATTTTCCAAGGAGCACCATACACTCCTACAGTTCTTTTAAAACTTATTTATCATTGGGCGTGTCAAACCAATGTGCAAAATGTAGTTTCTTGGGTAAAAGTTTCGAATATATATGTAAAAAATTTTTATACAAATTTACGTAGTGTATGCACAGCTGCAATATGGGATAAAAGTAGAATAATGGGTGGAAGTAATTCTATGATACAAGTAGGTGTTATCAGTTTGGGTACTACTTCGCAAGATGGAAATTTACGTCAGGTAAAATACATTTGTTTATTTTTTTATAAATCAATCAACATATGTAAATTCTTATACTTGCATATGAATATTTTTCTTAGGTGAAAGTTGAAGTTCTTGGTGTTTTGGATATGAAAACTTTAGAATTAAGATTGCGTGCTTGTGATCCGGTACAAGATGGAGAAAGATCATATAAGAAAAGATTTAATAATATTCTTCATCCATTAAAAGACTGGGTACACATAGATTCTAAAATTATGACTGACTTTACGGTTGACAAGAGTACTTTACAAGAACTTGGTTTTGCCAATGTAACGCAATCAGCGTTTTCTGATCAAAATCCTAGAAATTTCATGAGCAATTATCACATAATGGAATATTTAAGAAAAATAGTTCCAAGAATGTTTCAAAATACATTGAGTTTACTAAGTAGACAAATGATACAACAATTTTTGGATGAACTTGTTTGGAGAGAAATATACGGTGCTACTGCAGCACGCGCATTTGACAATATTATACTTCATATATCTGACCAAACCAAGATAGACTCTAGTAAATATTACATACTTATTAGCGTAAACGTTATATTTAAGATAATACATAATTATATATTTCATTATATTTTTCAGGCGATTGCATGCTAGAACGTCTTGCAAAAATTGCAGCTAATCCGTTTCAAGACTGGTCTTATTCAAAAACTAATCCTCCTCCTCTTTCTCCATTAAGTTCACTGACAGTAACTAAGGATCAACCACAGACAAATCCTGAAAGAATAGTTCACAATATTAAACAATCGGAATCTACCTTAATAAAGCCTGGTCCAAAAAGAGGAAGGAAAAGAATGTTACCTACACCGCCTAGTCCAGATATAGAAGCAAAGAAAATTACTTCTGATCCGAAAATTATTAAGGAAAAAGAAAGAGAAAATAAAACAGACCAAATACAACTTCAAAAATGTTATTATGCTACTATGGAAGGTGATCAAAATGTGTTGTTAAAAGAGAATAAGTCTTTGTTATATTTTAAGGTACAATTTATTTATTTATATTAATACATTGACTGTCATGTAAATGTTATATATTTTGCCGTAGAAGCCACGATTCTAAAATAAAATACAGGTAATCTTGCTACAACACGGTTTCGCTATAACACATGATTTTGTTTAACATATTTAAAAATCAAATTATTTTCAAATAATAACGAGAAAGAATAATGAACTCTGGGTCTCATATGGCACGGTTTTATTCAATACGCCATTTTCTAGGAATTTATCTACCGTGTTATAAGAGAGTTACCTGTATAAAACACTATAGTAATGTAGGTAATGTAATGAAACAGATTGGCGAAATAAACGCCAGTTACTGGTGATCAACGTGACAGTCAATTTATTGACAAGATATATCATATTAAAAGATATTTGATCAATATATTATAACTACATTGTAATATATATATATATAAAATTTAGTGTTTTCTCTGCACTGCTGTAATGCGGTGTAACACTGAAATAATGGAGCATATAATCAGTCATGTGCCACCCCAAGTACCAGATCAATTAGAATTTCCTGTATGCCGCTATTGCTGTACAACTTTTTCTTCCAAACATCAAGTAGTCACTCATGTTTCTGAAGCTCATAGTAAATTTGGTAAATCTGCTGGTGATATGGTTGTATGTGCTATATGCGAACAAAAATTTGGTGAGTTTATTATATAACGATATTTAATTTTCACCAATGAGATAGACATCAAATTTATACAAAATTATTCCTTTTGTTAACATTTTCAGGTAATAGCAATTTATTGATTAATCATTTATCAATGATGCATTGTCCTTCAGAAATGCCATATCAATGCAATACATGTGGTTATCGAACATCTAGTCACAAAGATATTATAGATCATTATTATGAAATTCATGAAAAGGGTAATGGTTTGCAGTGTCCATTCTGTCTAAAGGTAAATGCAACAAATAAATTTTAATTTGTCCGATACAGATACCCCTATAGCAATAAAAAATTATCAAGTAAAATCTATTTAATAGGTAATAGAATTTATTGTCGATGGACAAACGAATGCATCCAGTATACACTCATTCTTACTTCATATGCAAAGACACATTGTAAGGAGAGAACAAGGACGTGGAAATAAATGTCCAAGATGTTGTTTATGGTTTAATCAGAAAAGTTCATTGAAAATTCATCAAAGAGAATTACACGATTCTGTTATCAATTCAAGTAAGTCTATTATATATATTCTTTTTGTTTTTTTTTTCTCGTACGTTAATATATGTTGATTATTGAAAAACGATTTGTAGAAGTTGTACCATTTTCAACGACTGAAAATGAAATAGTGATACTGAAACAACGACCTATGATAAGAAGATTTGATGTAGAAAGTCCAGTTGCTGAATTACCAAGAGACGAATGTGTCAAAAAATGGAGTACAGGACCAATTTCAGTTAATGCTTCTAATAGTCACTTACCATGTCAAGAATGTGAAGAAGATATCGATGAACAGGATCATTATCCGTAAGAATGTCCTTTTATTTTGTTGAAAACATAATTTTATCTTCTAATGAAAACAAGTTTGTCTTAATTATTTATATGTATGTATTTTAACACGAATGATTTTGAATTTTTGTAATTAGCGGAGAGCAACGATGTCAACAATGTCGTTATGTAACATGTTGTTGGCGTGCATTTAAAGAACATTTACAACAAATTCATAATGAAAGACCTATGACTAGTTTAATCGTTCCTTCTCCGCTTATAAATATCCCATTGGAAAAGAAAATGCAGTGTCGATGTGGGTATACTACAAACGATGGGAATCAATTGGGTAAATAAAAAAGATTATTTTATAATGTAAAATTAAAACATTATTATATCATAATTTGGTATGATTATATTATAGCCATACATTTAATTAAATGTAATGAAATGACGGCTTATCCGATTGAAGAATCAGCACCAACGGGTATGCTTGATAGTCTAGGTCTTGTTCCAAAAAACGTATCCGATTCTTTAAGTATTAAATAAATTGTAAGTACATAAAGATATCTCAATTTTTGAACTATGACAATAATATTTGGAATTATATCAACTTTCTACAAAAGTTTATATATATTTCGTTATATTTAATTAAATTAATTATTTATATTTATACTCTGATTAATTACAGGTAATTAATATTTGAAAAGAAAGGAGAAGTGGGGAAGAGAGGGAGAAATACAAAAAAAAAAATTAAGAAAAAAATGAGAGAATGAAAGAATATTATTGTGATTGTATAAAGTACGAAAGAGAGATACAAATTCGTGTTAATCATTCTGATATACATGTTTTAAGAACTATTATGTATAAATGATTATTAATTTTTGTTAAATGAAAGTATATATACCAAAATATTCGATTTTCAAATAAAAATAACAATTTTTTCTTAATTATCAATCATACGCAACAATTCCAAAACTTAACAAATATTTGAATCTACCATATTAGAAATACATTAATGACAGTAGTATATAAACATATTATCGATATGTAGTATGCAGAAATATAACATTTGAGTGTGTAGAACAATATAGATTACAATACAGTCAAATATATTAATAAGAAAAAGAAAAAACCAACTGAAAATCAGAAATAAGTATTGTTATAAATATTCTGTTCTTTCTTTACGTAAATAATATTGTTTTTATATATTTCTATAATATAAAAATTAAATATCAATATATGCAACAAAGCAGAATACTGATTTATTTTAATAATCTACATTCATAACTGTTTATAATTAACATAATTTAGTACAATTCTATACATTTTTAAATCATAAGATAAAACAAAATCAAAAGTTCCTTCCAACAGTGATCACCTATCCCTTAGATTTTTTCTTTTTTTTAAAACTAAATTTATAAGATGTAAATAAGAATAATATTTTTATCGATTGAAATAACAACGACGTATAATGTGTTTTATTCAATTTTTATTTAGCAATTGTTTTCATGTATGAATAATAAATGTAGCATACATATACTTTTTAGATGGTCAAGTGTGTGTATGAATATATATAATACTAACTGACGGAACAAAACATATATAGAATTGTTTTTCCAAATTAAAATCGTTAGGTAGATTCTCTTGATTATTTAAATGAATTGAACACATAATAGTCCGTCATTCGTTACTTACCTTTTCTCTCTCTTTTTTCTTTTTCCCTCTCTCTTTCTCTCTCTCTCTCTCTCTCCCTCTCTATATATATATATATAGAGATTCTATATAGAATTCTATATATATATATATATATAGAGAGAGAGAAAGAGAGAGTTATATATATATATATATATAATATATTTCTACTAAGCTATGAACATTTTTTATGATTTTTTTTAAATATTTTACATTTTTTTTTTATTTTTTCTCTCATTTTCATCTTTGTCTTATTATCAAGTCAACACTAAAGAACACATTTATTAGCAAGAACTCTCCAAAGTTAATCGATTGGGAATTACCACAGAAGATATTTAATATATAATGATATTACTTATATTCTAAAATATGATTAAAAATTAATAAAACTTGAAAAATATATATATATATAGATTATCTAGATATGATAAAGTGATTATAAATTATAATAACAACAAAGTCGCAGTACCTCCTTCTCTATAATAATTAAAACAATATTTGAATTATCGAATTTTAACGTTAATCGTTTTATATATATGCATGTAGAAATCTTGAATTTAATTATAAGTACTGTCATAAAAAAAAAAAGTATAAATACTCACTATAATACTCTAGATATTTCAATGCATGGCAATAAAAGTTTACACTGCAGCTAAATTGGTATAATTTTTTTTCTGAAACTCTTTCAAAAGAAAGTTATAGAGAAATCAAAGTTATGAAACAGCTATAGGAAATGTACATATATCAAATTTGATTAGAGCCTGCATAACATATATTAAATCTATATATATATATATATAATAAAGGTATTACTATCAATAATACTTAGAAATGATGATAATATTAATAATATTAATAATAATAATAATAGTAATAATAATAGTAATAATAATAATAATAATAATAAGTATGAGAAAGTTAATATCTTATAAGTAAAAAAATACAGTTAGACCCAATCTGCCACGATTAACATATAGAGATTTATCGATAATAAATTTCTTCTAAAATTTGATGATTTTTGTTACAATTTAATAAATTAATTTGTAACATTCAACCATCAATTTTTTTCAGAATACGTGGGAGAGCTTTGTCAGCAATTTATATGATCTTACGAGAGTTATTAACATTGTGTTCAAGAGAATGAATTGATACATTCATCAAAAGCCTGTTACGTACGTAACTCTACATATACGAGACTATAATTTCTCTCCGTACTCCTAAGTACCTCTTAAATTTAACGCTAAGGTGATTTCTAATAGATATTATCTTAGTTTTTTTTTTTTAAATCAAATTTCAATATGTCAAATTATTGCTTATCGGTCAATTTCACTATATAATAAAAGAAATGAAAATTAATACTGAAGAGCATTCACAAGATGTAAAGTGCATCTTGCGGTGCATAAATAAAGCAAACCAAAAATAATGGAAAAAAAAAGTCAAATAAAATCTAATTTCTTACTTTCCATTTTGTTGAATTCTATTATAAACTTCGTTATAACTGAGTACCTGTAACGATAAAATAAAAAATAATTAATAAATTATTAAAGAAAGGCAATTAATTAAAATAATAAACATATGTGTATTGACTAATGAAAATGAAATAGTGGACAAGACATTCTCTATAATACAAATAATTCATAAAATTAAAGTACATTCAATATAATATATACCAGGTGTAGAAGTATGAAACCGGATATATATATGTTTAAGAAAATAAACTCAAAATAATACCTGCGCGTTAAATTTGAGAGGATTCTAGCTGCTTGCCGATTACTCGATGGCATAGAGCATGTAGAGATTACCAGGGTCACTGATTTGTGGTACCAAGGCATGATTTGGTGGTAGTACCGTGAAGCCCAAAAACATGAAGGTACGAACCAGCATAGCTAGACCATAACAACAAATAGGTTTAGACGGAAAATTTTTGTCAATGCAGAATGCTTCTACAGTTTCAAAGAAAGGAATTCGACAACTACCTCGATCTGATTTGTCTTTTCGGAGACAAACAATGATATTAGTAAAATGTAATGTTTCTTCGGCATATTCCAAAAGGGAAACAAATCCCTCCTTGGAACCCTCTGGTAGAAGGCAGCTTGGTACGCGAATGTAAAGACAGTTGCGCCATACTACAGTTTCCCACTCAACAGAAGTACTCTCTGTTAAGTGCAGCTTAAAGGTCAGGCGTACTGATTCACAATTTTTTACGGCTTTTAACAATTCATCCTCCTACAAAATATCATTAATATATTTATTAATGTAAACTATTAAAAGATATTAAATTATTGTTTTTATTTAATAGACATACTTGCACAATGTGGGAGCTCACAGAGAGCTGACTCTGCTTGATCCCCACGCCGCGGCTCTCTGTGTTGACTGTAGATACAGACAATGCGGCATGGGGCACATCAGGACCACCACAGAGGCCCCACACCCAGCGTTATACAGTAATGCTGGAGTGTCCTGGAACCGTCCTCCAGACTATCGTCCATACATTTACTTGACATTTCACTAGAAAAATCAGAAAACATTTTTATATATATGTATATACTTATAAATTTATCTGTTACAGACTATTACATTGAGCCAAGATCTACTTTTACGCACAAACTTTATATTCCTAATATACGTGGATATATTATAAAAGAAATGTTTACCATGATTTTGGAACCACTTCCAATGGCTTGGGTACCATTTTCAAAAATATATATATATATATAATTGAATTTACTAAGAAATAATGAAAAATGAAATTTATTAAACGCGATAAACGCGGAATTTGCTATTAAAAATTCTTAGAATATTCCGAGGCGTTAAAAAGTTAGCTGTTTTAAAGACCAGAAAAACCGTGGTAAAATCAAACAGCGATATCGTGAATTGATTTCACCTCTTATAAGAGAACGGACATAAGGATAACTGGTAAATGACAAATAGATCGGTGAACATTCTCCATTTATAAAGATTCCGCGTAAATATACATACATATATACGTGAATAAAAGAACATTGTATGTGTGTGTATCGTGTCGTTGCTTTAAATTCAAACGTCATTAAAAACAGGCATCGAGCCAGCCAAACGCATAACCGTGTAAATACCTATACATATCTATTTATGTGTTGCATGTATGCATGCGTCCTATGTGCCCCGAGTCTAACTAAAGCTAAAGAAAATAAATGTACGAAGATGACGTTGTTTTCTTCTTCTCTATTACGAATTCAGCCAAAATTCTTTTAGCAATCCCCAGACAAAATGCTAAAAACAGTATTCCTAATTGAAACTGCTACGTTGTGTAATTCCGCATTTATCTATTATGTTATTTGTCTACGTCTTTCTCTTTTTATCTATGCCAAACAAAACTAGATACACATACACATAGTTAACTGATTAATTGATAATCAAAAAATACAAATAAAAAAGCAAGTATAACAATTATCAATAAAGGATGATAAAACGTTATCTGTCGCGACGATTTAATATATCAATAAAAAAATATCTGTATATAAAATGCAAACAAAGTGACCGTAAATTTAGACTCATACACATATGTATATATAACGTATACAATTGTGCTATATTAATAAACGATTATATCGTGTTTTATTTCTGAAAATAATGATAAAATTGACGAGAGAAAAGTCATCGATAGATAAAGGCCCCAAAAAATAAAAGAAAACAAAACAAAACAAGAAAAATGAATTATTATTCAAGATAATGAAAGAGGAAATTGATTTTATCGACTGACTGAAGTACGAACATTTGAAATAAAAATGAAAACAAAATCGTATTAACAAACGGAAAAGAGGAGAACTGTTATCAAAATATTTAAGTATACCTATGTGAATATTAATGCACGTAAATAATTGTATAAATATTCAGGTATAATTTTTGAGTAAGAATGGGGTTTATAACGAGCATCTAATTGTCGACTGCGAACAAGTCACGCGATAATAAAAGTGAATCAGCTTAAATTGTCAACGCGACTGTTGTAATATTCCACGTATCTTTAGTACACAGAAGCGTATACGTCGTATCTTTATTGCGATAAGCCATAAGCGATCATTTGTCTTGCAATCGAATGATGCAAGATAAAGATAACGACGCAAGTAGTTGTCCTTATGTCTCTTCACGTGCTTATATATTCACACATACATACGTATGTATTTATGAATTCATATTTTAAATATGTTCCCCGAACTAAACAACCCTTTAATGTCTTTGATCGAATAAATTCAACTAGCTGAATGAACGAAGACAATAGGGATTATATAAGAACTGTTTATTATGAGAACTAACATCTCCCTTCCTCTTTGTCTTTCTCTTTTTAATCATTGGTAATCTCGTTATTCTTAGAAAATATTTATTGCATCTTCTCTAATATCGACCGAGTTCCACAAGAACACAAGTTTTATACGATATTGTAGTATCTGATCAATAAATCGATTTTCTCAATATTATATTCTAAATAATCGAAATAGATTTTGTAAGTATAGAAAATATTAACCCAACTTCATCTTGCTTTCTTTTTTTTTGTCATTAAATCGTTTTTTTCTTTAAATATATATATATATATTTTATAAATATATATATATATATATATATATATATATATATATATATATATATGCGTGTAAAAATGATGATTATAAAAAAGTATGAAGTTATTCCATAAATATATGGATCTAATTTATTTTTATAATTGAAAATTATATATAACCGTTGATCGGGTATGGCGCGTTAAAGTTTATATATAAATTGATATTTTCTTTTTAAATTTAAACATAGTACAGATGACATGATTTATACAAAATATATTTCTAATAATTGTTAATTAAATAGAATCATATCTATATGAATATATAAAGTGAGTTTAAAATAGAGATGTATCATATCGTGAAATAGGAAATTTCCAAAGCTTAGAATGATATCGAATAATATAAATTTGTCCTCATCAAGTTAAATAGAAAAAGAATATGAGAATGTACGTGAGCAGAGACACGTATGCTCAATGCTGATAAATATTGTGTTAAAAAGAAAAAATGAAATTGCCGCTGCACCTAACGGAATATTCATACATCAGATCCAAAACCGGTTTACCATCTGCAGGCAAACATTTTTCTTTCAATTGAAACTTCAACAAACTAATATTACTAACATTTTGTTATCAATAAATTATTTATACTATTAATCGAGATAAAACATTTCTCTGAAAAATTGTATATACATATATATATGTGTGTATGTATGAAGTAAGGTATGCATGCATAATTTATTAATTTTTTTTAATGAGTTTTATGTATATGTATAATAAAAATCATATAATTTTAATAAATAATATACATATGCAGATATAATTTTGTTAAATATAATATAAAAAAATATATATAACAAATCATATAAAAGAAATCCCTTATTTTACTTCATCATAATTAGGTATAACTCAATTAATTTCTTTGTTTTACAGCGCATACACATACACACAAACACGCATACATTTTTTATCTTGGATCATGTATAGTATAAGAATATTAAATGATACTAAATCCGGAAGTTCGTCACAACAATTAACAGATTAGCACGTATAACACACGTACACAAAAACACATACATATATAACATGTATATTGTAATTATTATTATTATTATTATCGATTTTCATATGGTATAATATTCATAAATAAGATTATATCATATCGAATTCCCATAAATCGTAGCTTTCTTTGAACTACATTCTCATACGAATGCGCATTACATTACACACAAACAAACACATACACACACGCGCGTGTGATAATGTTCGATATATTAAACGATCGACATTTATATATAATAGTACTTAAAATTGTTCTCTTCTTTTTTAGACTTTATATCCTTATCGTTCATGGTTTTTAAATTAAGTGTTCGATATCATTAAATTGATGAAATTTATAGGATAATATGGCGTCGACAATTTTATAAGGGTTTATTTGTATTAGAAAGTTACACGACAAATTAAAAACATAACTACTCTTCTCTCTCCTCCTCTCTCTTTTCCTCTCTATAGTTAAAACAATTTTAAAGGTCGTAACCTATGATAAGAATAATTATCAGCAAGTATTCAATAAAATTTAATTAGATTCATTGTTGTATTGTATCAGAAATGATTACGTGATTATTTCAGATTTCGTTGATAATTAAAATAACAAAAAAAAAAAAAAAAAAAAAAGTAATCACGCCTTAGGTAATAGAAAATATATATATATATTTAACGTAATATTATCCTATAAAAATTGTATTTTTTTTTATTTGTATTTTTATTTTTATGGGGGTTTTGTTTTTTTTTTTTTAACGTGGGTGCTAATTATATGATCAAGTTCACATTCGATCGTAAGTGCAGCACACAAAAAGAAAAAGTTTTGCGACCTTTGTAAAAAAGAAAAAAAGAAAAAAAGAAAGAATTAAAACGGTGGAACGTGGAACGATGCATATAAGAAAAAGAAAAAGAAAAAAATAGAAATCGTGATGTGTAAGATACATAAGATGGCGTCGGACACGAAAGCATAAAAGAAAAATGGCGCAATGGTAACGCGCTGAACTAGGCTTACTTCTTCTATCTATGATACTTACCAATTACTTGAAATTAAACTCGGCATTATTACACCTTTTTTACTACTTTTACAATGACTTAATAATAGACTGGAACTAATATTCATACTTCTTTCTTCGTATAATTTTGACGGTTTTTTAATCTACTTCACACGAGGAAATGTCCGCTTATTCAGCGACGCCAAGTAGAGTATTCCTATAACTGTCACAAGTTTTTCACTCTTCTCTGACGAGCAGAACATCCGCTCGAACGTCCGAAACGTTACTAGAACAACTGGCGATCTCGACGCTGTTCCATATTGTAATGTTGCGTCGCGTTATCGGCCTTGGCGTCTATGACGTCACTTATGCCTCAGCAAATGAAAATTCTGGAAAATATTTCCCCAAAGGCGCTTGCGTCCTACGTTTTTACTCGAAAGTATATACATATACTTTCCAGTATAGTAACTTTTTCAATATATGTATTTTTCTTTATTACAATCAAATTTAATGTGATTTTAATAAATTCCACTATAATTAATCTATTAATCATTGATATTATTTCAAAATGCACACACATTAAATTAATTATAGAGTAAATTTATTTATTTATATATTTTAACGTACAGCGTTCTTTTTGTATTGTTTTTTCCCTTTTTCTTTTCTTTTTTATATAGCTTTTTAAGAAAATAAAAATTACATTAAAGATATTAATAAATAAATAATACAATGATATAATTTTATTTTTTTATCTCCATTTCTTGTTCTATTGTAACTATATAATGGCGTATTGGATTTTTATAGCAAGCTAATAAATGCAAGTTCAAAAATTTTATTCATTTAGTTTGCGTTAATCCAGGGCTCAGAGAGTCGGAGGAATTATCTCATGATAAACTTAATATAATTTATTTTTTTTCTTTTTATGAAATTGTGAAGAAAATTTCAAATGCATATAATGCGTTTGTTTACACAATCTACAGTTAGTTCATATTCCTCTCAATACAGATATCACTAAATGCTCGTTAAATTGGAGTGTAGGTCAAGGCACGATGCGCTAGATCTTCATTTATCTCTACCATTTAGTTAACTAATGTTTAATCTTATACAAAATGGTTAGTTCTCTCCCCGTGATATATATAACAAAATAGGTGATACACGTAGGTTGCATTGGTTTCCTTTAAAGAGAAATTCTTTTATATGCATAATGCTATGATATGAAGGTTTCCAGAAGTAAAAGTTTAGAGAGTAGACTCAAGAGTAGACTATCAAAAATGAAATGTCAAATAACATCACGTACAAAATTAAGTAACTATTTATCCGCACATAACTTGACGGACAAAGTCTTCATAATTAATGTTACCCTGCGAGTCCTCGTGGCCAGCTAGTAACGTTTCGACTTCTTCGTCACTTAGTTTTTCACCTGCAGGGTAAGATGTAGATACCTGTTACATCCGCTTTTTTGTAAAAAGCTGACGATAATTACTATGAATATCAGAATTTGTAAGTAATTTTGTTAATTACCCAGCGTTGTTAGAAGATGTCTCAATTCGGCAGACGATATATAACCATTTCCATCTTTATCAAAGTGACGTAGTCCTTCAATAAAATCATCGGCTGTGTCAGATGTACGGGATTTACTGATTGCTTGATAAATTGGTAAGAATACTTCGAAGCTAATTCGTTCATCTGGTTTATGCTGATGAGTAAATTTCTTAACATCCGATTCTGTAGGATTTTGTCCAAGGGCACGTAACGCATCTCCAATTTGAGCTACATGAATTTTTCCATCTCCACGGCTATCAAAGAGCTGAAATGCTTCCTGAAACTCTAAAATAAGTCGATGCACTCTTATTACTTCTGTAAGATTAAAAAAACTATTGTGTCCTAACAATATATGAATTCTCATATAAACAATAGAAAAAAATGTTGAAAGTATATGATACTTTTGAATATTATAAAAAAACAAATTACCCTCCATGGATGACATCATCCTATTAGTCAACTCCTGATAACTGTAGCCATACATCTTGACTATTTTACTAAACTTAACGTATTGTCAAACTCACAATTAACTAATAAGAAGGTTCAACTACATCTAATACTCTTCTATCTGTTATTACTCAATAAACTGGAACCTTAATCATTTTACAAAAAGAATGTTAGCAAAATAAAAAGAAAGGAAATAAAAGAAATCAATTTTTTAAATGATCTTAAAATAGAGTATTTGATTATTGTATGAACTTTAAATTTTAAAAAGAAGAAGAAGAAGAGTTAGTTAACTTAACACCAGAAGAGAATAGAATACGTTCGAACTTGATTAAATCCGCGAAGAAAATGAGAAAAGTTAGTAGGAATGATTTAACCAGAATCTGATCTTTAAAAGCAAGTCTTACAGCCTCTCGCTTTCAAAGATAGAACCATAAAAGGTAGTCCTCGATACGAGGAGTAGTAACCCGCCGTCTGTGCAAGCGGGGTGTGTCTAAAAAGGCAAGGATACTCTTGACCTGAATTAAAGATCGAGAATAAAAACCGAGTACCCCTCTTTAATCTCTCGACTTATTCGGAATACACCGTTCACTTACCCGCCAGCTGATCCTCCGAGTAAGATGCCTGGGAACACACAAACGACACATTTCAAGTTCTTATTTTTCTTCACTTTCTTTCATTTACCTAAATTCTATAAACTCGCAACAATATTTTACGATATAAAACTTACCATTTTGATTTTGTCGACTTTCTTTTTTATCTGGATTAACTCTAATCACTCGCGTTTAAATAACTAGGAAGATTACTTGACACTCAATCTGTCAACAGGCGGTGCCGAACTTTAGTTCTTTTCCATCGTTTCTCTATATGCAGCAGTAGCGTCACGTATGAACGATGACGTAGTCGCTCTTCCCACGAAACGGAAGTGACTCATGGATGGTTTCAATTTTTTTCTTATCTAATTTTTATTCTTTTCCTCTCTCTTATATATATTTCTTATAAAAAATAATATTCTTTTATCGATGAGTTTAAGATCGTTAGTGATCGAGCATGATTTTTAAAGGAGTTTTTTTATCCAAATTTTCGTTTCATTTCAATTTTGATTATGACGATCTCTGTAGAAATCAAGGACAATTGAATATACCGCCATCTGGTGATAACCAATCAGATGAGGATTTGTATAACGTCTAAGGCGGTTCTTTTGAATATCTTTTTCATTTCTTTTTTTTTAACTTTTATTGTAAAATTAGCAATATTGAATTTATGTGTTGGTGGAAATGTCGGTATTTATTAGAGTGATAACTGTACAATAAGCACGTCATAATAATAACATAACATTGTAACATTAACAAACCTAATAATATACTATATATATGTATGTTAGTAAAGTTAACGATTTATATTTTATTGCAAACATATTATTTGATGAAATCTTTTGCAAATAACAATTCAATTGAATTAATATATTGTATATCACAGAAATATATATATATGTATTTCAATATCCAAATGTGCCGAATGTGAATAATGTTAAATATGTATTTATGTACAAGATAAATACGTATCTATCATTATTTTTAACATAAAAAAAAAGAAAAGAATTATTAAGAAATGTATGTAATAATCTATACAACAATTTCAGAATATGCATATCCATTGATCGCATAAATATCAAAAACGTGCTGTTAATTATATACGTTATATAAAAATCGTTTATGTGTGAAGATTTTAGTGAAATTTCTACCAAAACTTTGTTTTCGATGAAAATCCACTTTAAGAAGTTTAAAATTTGACGTATAACATCATCATCATTAACATCGTTATCATGTAGTTTCTCTCTCTCTCTATCTCTCTCTCACTAGTGTTTAGAACCGCTACAAAATGATCATCAATTCGATATGTATAATATATACGCGCTTAAAGATAATACAACATATATGTCCATATAAGTTGGTACAATGTTTTTTTCTCTTATAACCCATGAAGATTGTCGATAATATTAGTTCGAAATTGTACTATTCCTGCACATCAGATCACTATATATACATATATGTATGATGTATATTCATATATATATGCATACTTGTGTATCATAGCTTCGTGTAAAATATACATAACATACTCATATCATAATCAACGATTATAATACGTCCTCATAAGTATATCCTACGAGAATATCATTTATCATATCATTTTATGAATCTTCAATGATGTTTTTGTATCTTCAATAAACGAACTCCTAAATCATTTTATGATACTATACATAATGAAGTATACCGTGGACCATTTCGCGCTTATTCTTCAATATAATTTCCGTATGTATAATACATATATGTATATATACGATGTAAATGTGATTTTCTATATCATCTTTTTTTTTTTTAATAATATTTCAATAAAATACGTTCAACGTATTTATACAATAACGATATAAAAATACAAATATTTTGAAATAACTAATTATAATAAGTTAACAAGAACGAAAAATTGTTTATCAAGCCAAGTCTTGATAAACAATTGTGCCATTTTAAGTAAAAGTGCACGTACAATACGATTGGTCCACTCACAGCATAAATGATGTAAATACATACATTATGTGTATCTTTCCTCTTTATAGATCTCAGTATGTGTAAGTGCTTTATTCAACTTTCAATAACAGAACTTTATTTGATCTTTCAATATTCATGACGCCACTGATCCATCTCAAAAATATATTATTCCGATCCGTTTCCATGAAGAAGCGTACATATTGCATTTTTAAGATTAATATTTGGTGTAAAGGTGGTATCATGTAACGGCTCGTTCGTCATCGGACTTGTATATTTTCCACATAAAAACCATTCGTTTATGGCTGCTCTTTCATATGTAAATCCATCTAAGAACGTAATATATATTCGATGTAATATTAATATTTCATTTTAAATGAATATTTATAAAGATATTTATACCTGAACATTGAACTGGTTCTTTCATAATCTCATGAGTTATAGGACACAAAAATTCATGGGGTATTTCCGTTTCATCTGGTATTTCCACCGCGTTAGTGTCTTCTCTTTTTAACCAGTATAACTGTCTTTTGAATATTTCTACCGTCTTTAAAAATCAAGTATAATATATATATATTTTTGTTTAATTCATAAATCATACAACGTTGATATTTTTATAATACATCGAAATAAAAATTTGCATATACCTCCTCGTCATTTTCTAGGTCAAGTTTAATTAATAATTCATTAACTGGAATATTCAGTAACTGTCGTCCCGTTAAAACCGATGTTTGAGCTCTCTTCATTAATTTCAATAATCCTATTTCGTTCAACCACTTCAAAGTGTCATCGACTTTCCAATCAGCTAACTAAAATACAATATATTCCTCATATGAAATTTGTGCAAATTGAGAGTATGTAAATACATCAATCATCTTTTATACCTTTTTTCTATTATGTTTCAAGCTATCGATCAATATACTTTGAGAGACCAATTGATGAGGTATCCTCCACACTAAAACAGCTTTGTCTAATGCACCTAAAATAGAATATGATTATAAGTGTATAACTGTTAATTTGTCTATAATTACATACTAGATGAATGATAAATGACGCTAAAAAAAAAAGAACATACCTGTAATGAATAAAGATGTATCTTCGGAAAATGCACATGACGTCACCAGACTTTCGTGATCCTCGAGTACATACAAACAAGCTCCGGAAAACTGTGGAATATATTTGCATGTATATTTTTGCTCTTATATTTAATTATATAATTATATGTGGTGTGCCCCGATATCCCAAATTATGAATACTCAAACTTTGGTTTGAGTTGGGTTAGGATTCCAAAAGTTAATCAAAACAAGTATATTTGGATATCCGTTATTTCGGAACCCGATTTTTAATTCAAAACATCATTTTGAGGGGTACATACTGACCCAATAAATAGCAGTCAGCAATAAATATACACACTTACAACGCTCCATATGCGTGCAGTCCTATCGGTAGCAACGCTTCCTAAAATTTCTCCATGAATCGGAGAGAATCGTACGTCCATGACGTTACCACCATGCCCAGTCAAAGTTCTTTTTTCTTTGAAACTAATATTAGAGTCACTTGTTCCAATACCATCTGCGGAATCATGTTCCTTGTTGGAAATTATTAATTGCCATAATTTCACAAGAGAATCGTTACCACATGTCGCTAATAGATATGTCTGTTTGTTGTTATTCAAATTAGAATCTCCTCCTGTAAAAATTCAAATAAAAATGTCAAATGAAAAGTTACATTATATCTACTTTATTAATAATCTTTTATTATTAACAGGTAAATACTAGCGCCTGTAGAACCAGTCGGACTAAAATCGCATCCTTGAACCCCTAAGTCGTGTGCTTCGTCACAAACTAGTAAAGCTTGTTCGGATTTTTCATTAAGAATATCGAATAATCTCCATGTACCCTCGTTGCAAGCTGTTACCAAATAACGGGAGTCGTGGGTAAATGCTATTGATGTAATAGCATCAGCATGACCTTCGAAAATTCTGCAAGATTGTCTTTAGTTACACGTTAGTATATTTGCATTAATATTAAATAGATAGGCGATACATATCAAGAAATATCCAATTGTTAATCCTTTTTAAATAAACATACTGTAAATGTTGCATACTATCCATATCCCATAACGTAGTTTTTTCATCATCCCCAGCTGTTGCTATCTTGGTACCATCTGGAGACCAACGACAAACACGAAGACCTGATCCAGAATTAACGAACGATCCTCTTGCATGTCCACCATTCTATGATCGTAATGATCACGTTATTTAATAAAGTGGATATAAATATTGAATGAAATAACAAAATTTAGATTACCTCGGTATTCCAAACTATCGTGGTCCCGTCCAATGAACAGGAAGCAAGCATCGTACCACAAGGACTAAATTCTACATAATTCACGCTGTACTTATGACCGTCCAAAGGACTAAAAGATTTCTCTTGAAATCTCATATCTTCCTCGTCTTCCTCATTTTTTTCAATACTCCATATACGTACTAATTTATCCCTAAATTATAATAAATTTAGATTACCAAGAAAATATTTGTCTTCGAGATATACGTCAAATATTCATCAACAAACCCTGAACCAGAAGCTATCAAATTATTCCCGTAAAAAGCAACGCCATTGACCGCTCCACCATGATCATCCATCCTTTGAATTAGTTTCACTTCATTTCCAAAGGATTCTGCGTTCTGTACTACATCTTGTTCGTGTATAGCATTCTAATAAATAAAAAAAACAAAAGAAATAAAGAATCATTGCGTGACATCAAGCATCGTGTGGTCTGTCTCCGCACGTTAAACAACTTTGTACCTACCTTATCACGTTCGCTTAATAATAACTTTGGAGCACCATGTCGTATAAGTTCAGAATCGATAGTTAGGTTTCCTGTTAGGTCCCACACAATAACTGACTTATCGTTAGAACCTAAAGAATGAAAGGATTGTATTATGGTTCAGTTTATATTTTATTTATACGTTAATTAAAAATGAAAAAATCACCAGTTGCTAAAAGATTTCCATCCCTTGAGAATGCGCAGCATGCAACGTATCTGTTGTGTCTCGCTAACACGCTACATATTTTTCCTGTGTTCTATAATCATATAAATTTATTAATTCTATAGGTGTGTGTATATGTGTGCGCGCGTGAGTAGATATATTGCATTAGATATTTATTATATATATAAATTTACCGTTTCCCAAATTATTGCTGTTTTATCAAGACCACTACTAGCAATGTATAATCCGTTGGAACTAAATTTTACGCAAGTTAAGGCACTGCTGTGCTTTTCCATTACCCTGTAAAGATTTATAGTGGCAGAATTTGGCTGAACTTCGCATTTATCTTGAATCACAATGACTTCCCATAGTTTCACGTTGTGATCATTGCCACAGGTAACCAACTGATAAACTTTGGTAAATGGTTCGTTACCTGTACACCATATACACACATATATTTTAGATATAAGAATGAAGATTCTTTTGACTACTGTGTTCTAAATAGAAAATAATAAGTATACGTATGCACATATTATATACCGACCTGTTATTTCTTGTGAAATTGAAAAATCACACGACACTACACCAAGATCGTGAGCATCGTCTACCGAGGCAAACACGGTTACTGATTGACTATTATTGGACACGCTAGAATCGATCATTTCGGCAGTGGAGAATAAATTCATAACGCCAAATGTACATGTTGTTAATAGCCAGTTTGAATCTGGTGTAAAACATACTCCTTGCACGGCACTTTCGTGTTTCTGAAATGATCTGAAAAAAACAAATACAATTGTTAAAAAGTAATGATAATATGATCATATTATTATATATAAAACCTTGCCTGATCAAAGTACGATGAATCAAATCCCAAAGACAAATCTGTCCGTTATCACCAGCTGTTACTAGCAACGTTGAATCCTGTGAAAATCTGCTAACTCTTACGGATTCACCACCAACTTGTACCATCGTGTGTATCTTCGTTCCCGTCTTTAAAAAAAATACGATATATTACAGATTTATAAACAGTTTGATTTTTATCGAATGTGAACATTTTTTAAAGTGAACAAAAAAGCTCAAATTTTAAGATTTGTATTTACAGTTACACAGGATAATTATAAAATTGAACTATACATTTATTATCAGTGGTTGTCAAAGTTCCGGCACCCACGGACTTCTTCACAAGGGTGCCATGATATATTACACAATAATTTTCATTCCATTTGTGATTTCATATATGATATCTTACCCTTAAATTCCATAACAATGTGGTACCATCTATACTAGAAGAAGCTAGCATAGTTGATTGTGGGCTAACTTTGACCGAAGTCACCCCATATTTATGACCTAAAAGTGGAGAAAAGAAAGCTTCGACGTAACCCGTACCTTGCTGCCATTCCCAAACTCTTACACGTTTATCCCTAATAAATGATATAAAAAATCTCATTAATATTTATAAATATATATATAATAATAAAATGATTATTTTTTTATTCGTTATATTAAACAACGTATACTACTATATTTAAGCATAAATATCGATGAAAAGTTGACTACTATTTACCCCGATCCAGTTACTAGGATACAATCGCCAGCAAAATCAACGCTATTTACGTCGCTTGTATGAATCGTTAGGGTTTGTAGAGCTTGTACGTCCTCGATCATGGCAGTCATTGTTATTTCTTCGAGACGGGATTATTACCTTGAATACAAAATTTTCAAAATTATTTCTATTATTTTATTTTATTCCAATTTCTTTTTATTTTTCCTTTAAACATTTTGAATTTTATAAAAACTGATGATACGTATACGCGTACTTAATATTTTTATTCGTTATTATTATTATTGTTAATTATTAATTAATATATTTTATTATATTTAGCATTTCTCCAGAAAATGTTGACAGTACTGATCCACACGCGTTGAACGATGCGTTATGATAATATCAAATAATTTTCTGGCATCTATTCATTCCGAGTAAATGTGTGTAAATATGTATGTGTACGTATACTACACATACATATTTCGTGAATTATTAAAAGAAGGAAAAATCAATTTTGTTCGAGAAGTATACGCGAAATAGTATAGCTATGAAAGATACTTAAATTATGTCGTACGAAAATCTTTCGGTAAAATTATTCAAAATTTCATTGAAATTTTATTTATTTTTTTTTCTTTCTACACTAAAATACTTTCTATACCAACGTAATCATTATTGGAAATATAATACTTGCAATGAAATATGCACGTCTATTATTAAAAACAATATTGTTTATTATTATTAAACAATTAACTTGAGAAAATAGAAAATATTAGAAATTAAAATTTATTATAATTTCTCATAACGTTGTATTAAAATTGTTCCTTAAGTTATCGGTAATTATATTCGTAATATTAATAGTTAATTATACATTAATAAGAGAGATAATTAAATTCAATGAAAAGAAGAAGAAATGTTTGTACATTTTTTTACTTAAAAAAATGAAAAATAATAATTTTTAATTGTTGAAAGCTAACATTCACTAATCTTGTAATATTGTTAAGATTTTTAAATTTTATTAACAATTAATAAAAGACTGTCGATAATATTATTTTAATATACATATTAATGAAATAATTAAAATTAAAAAAATAATAATTCTAATAAAAAGATCATAAAATGTTTCTAATGACCTTTAACCTTAACACTTCGAAAGATTCACGAGCATATACTTACTCGTATGTTTCAATAATGAATGAGAATGTATTCGACTATCAGTTCTACAGGTGGGAGGCATAATAAAGTATTTCAGCTAAAGACTTTCAAAGTTTCGATCCTTGTCATTTTGTTATCATTATTAAAGACAAGAAAAATATAATAAAATAAAATAAAATATAAACGATATTACAGATATTTAAAAAGTTATGGTTAATATATGCATACATACATATATTTATATAAAATTGAAGAAAATATTTTATATAATTGAATTATTATTCATTTTTGTTTTTCTTATTGCTGGTTCTATTTAAATGAATTGTACATAGCAACTTGTAAAACACACAACGCATACATTTACTATGTCAATAATATACCGCTGACGTGTAACATGTAAAATATCGATCGATAATTATGCACATTAATTTTCTTTGGCAAATTATTTAGCTTTATGAAATAATAAATTTAATTATTGTCGGAAAATGAACCGTTAGATAATGCTTGTTATTTCAACATCTAAATAAACATTGATCCTATATTACCGATCAAATTTTTAATAATAATAAAACAAAATTACGATAATACTAATATTAATAATATTAGGGTGAACCAAACCAAAACTTTTGTTCGTGCATTTATTGTGTAGAAACTTTACTTTGAAATTGCATAATGGGATTGTTGTTTTTGTAAAATTTATACTTTAGAAATATTAATTAAAAAGAACGCACGAATTTTTTGTTCACCCTAATAATAATAATAATAATAATAATAATAATAATAATAATAATACATAAGAATAATAAGAAAAAGATTTATCCCATTAAAATGTTATTAATAATATTTTAAATAATACTCACAAATAGAAAAGGCACATGTTGCAGACACTAGAGAGAAAAAGTGAAATATTTCGTTGCTCGTTATTAATGAACTTTAATAACGTTCATTGTCACAAACAAATAATCATCTTACATCGTGTTCTAGACGAAATGATAGAATTCTGTTATTTATTGCAACCAATCAAAAAAGTTAGGCCCGTAATGAACACTGGAAAAAGAACAAGACACCCCGAAGAGGGCATCTGTCACAATGAAGTTTTAACGTTAAACGCATGTCCACGTCGAGTCCAAACCTAATCGATAATACAGAGGAGGAAATAGTAACAAAGAATACAGGAGTAACAAGATCTAAGTACCGTTCTGCTCGAAATTCAACTTCAGACTGGCCCGTTATCCTCTGTGAAAGTTGTTTTATTCAATGTTGTTTATATGATTTTCCAAAAAAGGAAATCCTATTTATTATGAATATTATTCCCTTTATACACATGCATAATGTTTTTGGGGGAGATCATATAAAAAACATTTAATAAAAGAAATTTCATAGAGGACATCGACCCAGTTCAACGGTTGATTTCGACGGTGCTCCGAACATATACTCAGTGATTCTAAATTGCAATACACATGTTTTTCGATTAATTAACAATTATTTTAATACTCTAATGCACTCATTTTCTATTACAGGAAAATTTTACCCTTGAAGTCATCACTGCATAGGGGTGTTAAAATAATTACATGAAAATAAAGATATTCGTCGTATTTCAATATCGTACGAAACATACATAATTTAAATATACACTGCATTTTATGAATGCAGACCTCTCACACGTACACGGGTATTTCAAATGGTTAGATTTAACTGCAAACCTTTTAGATTTTCTTCTATTTGAACGCCTTAAATGACTGCTTTTTAAAATATATGTATAAATGCATTTCTGTATTCTTTGATAGTATTGTACCGTCATAACTGCATTCTTTAATTGTATTGCACCATCATAATTGCATTCTTTGATCATCGCATTAAATACCTACTATCGCCCACTGGTGATCCCGGTAGAAACTAAAATGCAACTGGATATATAAAAAAGGGAACTTTTGAGCTTCTATATATTTTTGTATTCTTTGCTTCAGGTGTTGGTAAATTTTCAAATTGTTGCATTGTTATTGTATACAAATTTTTCGAGGATTTTAAAATTTATTTTACATATATGCACATGATTGCAATATTTTGTAATATTGATACTTTATAATTTTTGATTGATTGGAAATATTTGTATGTAACGCCATAATAGTAATTTCTCGAATGTTTTTATTCATTCTTCTGTACTCTTATACTTTATTACACTGCATCTATTGCATTTGTTTTTTTTAATTTGTATATTTCCATGGTGCGCACGTGCGTACATAACTGCGAATGTTTTACTTGTGTAAGTTTATAACTACATATCATTCGAAATGACAGCTGAGGAACATCATCATCAACAGCAAAGCTATTGGACGAAAACTTTGGAGTGCAGGTGGAAAAAGTTTTTTTCTCAGCTAACTTTTAATTGATAAGAATTGAAAATAGGAATCTAATGCCTTTCGGTAGTAAACCTGAGTGTGTTAATTGTGGGACTCGGGAAACACCACTTTGGCACTCAACCGAATCCGGTAATCTATGCAATGAGTGTCTTGAGAAAAAAAGATCTACCCAGGGTAATGGTGAAACGAAAAATGAGGAAGACGACAAAAGTGGAATCTTAAAACCAATTAGACGAAGTACGAGGATCACGAGGTATTGTAACTCAAAACCGAGTGCTCCACATAAGATTGTACCAAAGGGTAAAGGCAGGAGAAACCTGTTTAAAAAAACGGTATAATTTCATCCGTTCATATTCTATTCATTTAATTAATTATCCTATATTTTTCTCCTTTTGTCCTTTTTTTCTTTATAAGCAAGCTTTGTAAGTATATATTTTTTCGTTGTATTTAGCCAGTGAAAGCTCCGACCGCCACTGCAACTCCTGTTACAAGCAATTTTGTATTCTATAAAGGTACTTATTTTCAAGTTGGAGATATAGTTTCGATGCAAGATATAGACGGTGGCATTTATTATGCTCAAATACGTGGATTACTTACTGATCAGTATTGCGAGAAGAGTGCTGCTGTGACTTGGTTATTGCCAACTACTGCAAGGTATCAGGATTTTGTATCATCATGTATTGGTTTTCCATATTGAAAGAGAAATTATCAATTGTAGTCCACCTCCGGAAGAAGGATTTTCTCCAGAAACTTATATCGTTGGACCTGAGGAAGATTTACCACGAAAATTGGAATGTATGGAATTTGTTATGCATGCTCCATCCGATTACTATAAACTTAAAAATACTCCCTATCCACCACCATTATTGGAGAAAGGGGTTGGATATGTTTGGACAACTTTGAGGAATGAGATTAATATGTTTAAAAAATGATGATATTATTAGATCTTATATATTAGATAGATCTTATTTATTCTATTATTAAGAAGAAATAATTATCTGTTAATATAAATAATTACCTTTTGATTTTGTAATGTTCCTTTTTTTTTGCTCTTAATCTTATTTCGTTAAACAAAGTTACTTATGTAGTTAAGATAAAAATTTAAGATATGTCAGAGAAATGTTTATTAAATATATTTTTATTACATTATAACATAAATGTTTAATGTTTTTAATAATATTATAAAGGGTTGTGTGTGTTTTTAATAAACAAAATATAAGTATATATTACTATGAATAATGGGAGAAATGCAATAGTTGGTATGTAATAACATAGAATTAGTGTACCTTCAGAACTATACAGAAACAGTATTGAACAGTTTGTATTTCCCAAAAATATAGGGATTAACTGCTTGTTCTCTTTGTATATTGTATAATACAAAATTTCAATATACTTTTCGAATCTCTTAACATTTATGAGACAATTTCATTTCAGTCTTCGATAGAAATTTGTCTGGAAATTCGATCAATTCATATTATCTTTCTTTGTCAAAAGTATTGTTCAGAGTGCAAAGAAGATAATTATTTAAATAGTTTTTATACACTTTAACTCTGATATCGTTGAGACGAAGTGCACGAGGTGTTGGGCAATATTGGTGCATTTTCATTCACTCGAAGGGAAGGAAAGATAATCCTTGAAGTGGTATCGCTTGTACTTGGGATGGCAGAAGAAAGTAGTCAGCTGGGAGCCAACGACGTAATGGATGGTCAGAATTTGAGATCTTTTATTGCTTGTGGTAAGTCAGGTAGCTTCATATCCTTTATTTGTTGAGGAATATTCATATTCTTCACCGCTGATACGGCACGCGCTGGCGCAGCTGTGATTCCCGCCTGCACACATTATATGGATGGACAAAATGGAATATGGGCAAATGCTTGGGATTAATAGATAGCAATTCATTTCTAGGAATGAAGACAAGTAATAATAAATAGCTACACAATACATACTTTTATTTATGGATTATTGCGACGTATACAATTGCAATAAGGCACTGTCATGGAGCAGACATATATAAACAATAGTATTATCATGCGTGTTATGAACGGCGTTTGTATGAAGCTATGAAAAAGACGACTTATTTTTGAAATTCTTAGTAACGAAGAAAAAGAAGAAAGACCAAAAAAATGATAAAAAAGATAGAAGAAATCACAGACAATTATACATAGGACTGAATTTATTTAAAGTGGCCAGATTGTCTACTGCTGATTTACTTAAGGAGGGGGCCCCAGAAGGACAAACGGACGAGGTGAGCAAGATCGTCCTGATCTGTAAGTCCCCTAAAATTGATGTTAGGTTGATCAGTCCTACCACCACATGAAACTGCTTTACGGAGCATACCAAACATGCATAGCTAGCAATCGACAAATTGCTACAAATAATTAACTATTTGAAGCTTGGTTAATATGTGGCATTTATCTTGTTATTCCGCACTTATTCATTGACTTATTCTATTAAATATATATATACATACTCAAATTTTAACAAAATAAAGGACAGTTATGAACATTAAATCATTAAATACAATACAAAATTCAAAGTTAACTGAGAGAATCAATTAATCTATAAGTCTGTAACAAATTAAACTTTTTTTTAATTAAATATCATTGATATTGATTACTAATAAAATATATATTCTAATATTTCATTGAATTCAGAACACAAATATGGAATATTCATAAGAAATGATATAAAAATGATATATATTTCCTATCTTATATTAAATTAAAAAGCATTATGCAGTAACACTATGTTATCGTATTATTTGCAATAAGCAATTGTTTAATAATATTTAAGCGAAAAACTATAAAAATTAAATATAATAGATATTATAATAGTAGAACTTACCTCTTGTTTTTCCAATTTGTTTTGATCCTCTATTCTAGTGAGTATTTCAGTCATATTAGTTTCTAATACCATACCACCCATCACTAATTCATTAAGAATATAATGGACTTTATCGACATGAAATATAAGATCTAGTTCGCACACATTTTCAAAACATTTGTCCAATGTTTCCACAAAAACTTGTATCAAATCTAGAATACCAAGTTCTGATTCAGAACTGTCAACGCAAAATACAAAATAAAGGGTGGCATAGTGACGATAAATCAATTTATAATCAGATCCTCCTATTAGGCTACCACCTTCCAAAAAGTTGCAAACATTATCGTCTCTTTTCGATACAAGTTGAAATGTCTCTTTAATGATCTGTTGTTGCATATCTTCATTCTAAAAAGTTCAATCAATAATAATGTGAATATAATCTAGGAATATTAACCGATAAATTAATCTTTAATCTAGAAAATATCTATATATACTTACGAAGTATTGATAAAACTTTGAAAGACGTGGCTTTCCGTGGTTATTAAAAACCAAAATAGCCTTAATCATGATGACAAAGTTGATCAATTATTTTTTTTTAATTACATATATATTATTATAGACAATAGATTATATATAAGAATGTACAATCGTTGTATATACGTGGAAAAGATTACAATCGAAGATTATTAGACAATAGGAACATTATTCATCCACATTTATTGAGGTTATACTTCTTTTATAATTCAATTTCAATTAGAATATTTATTATACTATAATATTTTTCAACTTGAACTTTTCACAAAACTATAATTTTTTCATAGCGTTAATTAATCCTGATTATAATCTGTACCGAATGGAAATATTTTGACCATAAATATATATACGTATATTATTATTATTATTATTATTATTATTATTATTATTATTATTTAATGATTTAATTATTTATCACTGAACTTTAAACCGTGTAGAACACGACAGATAAAATATAAACTGCAAATATAATAGGGAAAAATACTATCAACTTATGTCTGTGAGGTTAAATTACATATATAATAAAAAATGTTGTACGAAAAAGAGATGCACTACGAGGTCTACAGTACAACTGCACCACTTTTAGTTAAGGATAAAGTCCCTTTAAACACATTCGTAGGGCAAGATTCCAGTAGATGGCGTTTAACTGCATTTAAATCTATTGTATTAGTTTGCATACGTTTTTATACCCATACTTTACCACGTGCGATGCAACAAGCTGGATAATGCAAGTAGCATTCCTGCAGTTGCATATAATAATCTCGAAAATATTTGATTTTCCATTTTGTTAAGAGACAGAATTAAACATTTTGTATTATTTAATTAGTGCATATTTACAAACTATATGTTTTTGTATTTTTCAAATAGATTATATTAGAAAAATAAAATGACAAATATCGCACCACCAAAGGTAAAAATCTAACCTAAAAATATTTTGTAAGAATCTAATTTTCTTTCATAATTATTTTGTTAATAATGTTATTTTATTACAGCCTCCCGGGGTACCATCTGTGCAAGAATTTAGTATAAGAGTACCCAAGTAAGTAATTTTTCATTTATTTATCATTAAATTCATATATATATATATACTTGTATAAAACACAACTCTTATTATTTGTCAGAAACAATAAGAAGAAACATAATGTGATGCGTTTCAATGCAACACTAAATGTTGATTTTTCTAAATGGAAACAAGTCAAAATGGAACGTGAAAATAATATGAAAGAATATAAAGGGGTAGAAGAAGATATGCCAAAGTATGGAGCTGGATCAGAATTTGGACGAGATGCAAGAGAAGAGGCTAGAAGAAAAAAATTTGGTATTACGAGTAGGAAATATAAGCCAGAGGATCAGCCATGGATTTTAAAGTCGGGTGGAAAGACAGGAAAAAAATTCAAAGGTATACGAGAAGGTGGTATCAGTGAAAATGCTGCGTACTATGTATTTACCCATGCCTCTGATGGTGCCATTGAAGCGTTTCCATTACACGAGTGGTACAATTTTCAACCTATCCAAAGATATAAGGCACTTAGTGCAGAAGAAGCAGAACAGGAATTCAGTCGTAGAAACAAAGTAATGAATTATTTTTCATTAATGTTACGTAAAAGAATGAGGAATGATGAAGAAGGTGGAGACGAAGAAGAATTAATAGATGGTGGTAAAGGTAAGAAATCTGGTAAGAAGGATAAGGACTTGAAGATATCAGAAATGGATGAATGGATAGATTCCGATGAGGACGATTCATCGAGCGATGAACAAAGTAAGAAAGGTTCCGATGAAGAAGATAATAACAAGAAGAAGAAAAAAGGAAAATGTAAGCAATTTTAACACATCAAACGAAAATTAGGAAGTATCTATGTCTTAACTCGAAACTATATATATTAATATTGTGTTTTATTTTCAGTGGAAATACAAAAGAAGAAGAAGAAAAAAAACGCATCAGACGATGAAGCATTTGAAGAGAGTGATGACGGTGACGAAGAAGGAAGAGAATGCGACTATATTTCAGATTCGTCTGATTCTGAATCCGAATTGGAACAACAGAAGGAGATCAAATCTGTAGCAGAAGAAGATGCTTTAAGAAAATTGCTTGCGTCTGATGACGATGAGGAAGATGAAGAACAGGCAGATAAAAAAGAAGGGGATGAAGATAAAGATGAAAATGAAGAAAATAAGGAAAAGGACGAAAAGGTATGATTATTTGCATACTTTATTATTTTTATTACTTGCATACCTTATATAATTATTCTATTCTATGAAATGTTTATTTGTTTGTTTATTTAGGATAAAGAAAAAGATCCTGTTGGTAAGAAAGATAAGAAGAAAAAGAAGAAACAGAGCAAAAAGAAGGATACCAAAAAGTCTGCACCTGGCAAATCTTCCTCTAGCGATTTGTCAAGCGATTCTGGATCAGAATCCGATACTTTAAAAGAGAAGAATATCAAAAAATCAAATAGTGCACACAGTTCAAGATCCGCAACTCCAACATCCGCATTAACTAACACAGTTGATTCATTTAAGAGAAAACAATCTGGTTCCCCTGATTTATCACAAGCTAAAAAATTAAAATTAGATAATTTTAATCTAGCACAAGTGACTTCTTATATACCTGGCGCCAGGTAAAATCTTTCATCTCCATAATAAATTTCTAACGTTCTATATAAATTGAATTTAAAACTGAGACAATAAACGATTATTTGTTATTTTTTTATTTTATTACAGTGAATCTGGTATTACCGAAGATGCAGTTAGAAGATATCTTATGCGTAAGCCAATGACTACAACAGAACTTTTGCAAAAATTCAAATCTAAAAAGACTGGTCTCACATCTGAACAACTTGTTAATATTATGACTCAAATATTGAAGAAGATCAATCCTACTAAACAAACTATTAAGAATAAGATGTATTTATCGATTAAATCGCAATCGAATTAATGATTAGAATAAATTATTGGATTATATTATATTTTTTAAGCGTATATATCGATTGATATTTTTAGCGAACAATGGTACTAGTTTTATATTAAATAGGTATATGTTATAATAATAGGAATATTGTTATATTAACAAATGCGCATATATTTATTTGTTACTTTGATGAATGCTATTATTTAAAAAAATAATGATAATAAAAGAAAACAATTTGATTATTAATTTTTTTTAAAACTATTTTTTTTGAGGCAAACGGATAATCAAGACACAACAGCGATTGAAGAACAAAGTATTACGTTTTTTAATTTTATTATTATAAATTATATCTTATTTTTTGTGTTTTTTTAATTTTCAAATGACTCTTGAACATAAAAATCAATAAAAAATTATAGATCGCGTGAAAGAAAATTTGTAAAAACTTTCAAAATAAACTATTGTGTGTTTGAAGAATTTTATCGTAACGTAACGTTTTTTTAGTTGTACACGCAACTACAGACTTTCAAAAAAATTTATACAAAAAAGAATTTTCTTTTTAAAGATATTACAAAATATATATTAACACCGAATGAAACAGAAATATGTAGCTGCATTATTCCAAAATAGAAGCAATTTTGTTGATATTATTATTGATTTGCATATCAATGATTTGTAATACTTAACTTATCAGTATTTAGTTGCTTACTGTAATGAACTCGATGACCTGTAGCGTATCAAAACATTGATATGATTCATGAAAAGCAAGCTAACGTCCTGTTAACTAAAAAATACAATTTTATTCAACGAAAACATTTCTCTTTAGTTAAATCAATCGTTCCTAATGCATGTCTTCAGTAGTGGATGATTGGTGTTGTGTATTTTAACGATAATATAGAACGTCTCATTATTTATACGGGATATTTTGTTAATTATAACAAATATATATATATATATATATTATGTGGATGTTAGGACTTTTCAAATTAGACCAGAAATATTTCCTTTCGTCGAAATTAATAGGTTTATTAAAGCACAATATTATCCGTAATACCAATGTAAGATTTTAATTATTTTCTAGACAATTGTTTATTACATGCTGGTTGTATAAATTTATAAAAGAAATCATTTAATTGTAGACTCTAAAAGGAAGAGTTATAGCAATAAGACGAGAAGATCAATCAGTATGGGAAAGACGAGCACCATTGGCACCATCGAATGTACGGCGATTAGTCCGAGCAGGTGTAAAAGTGATAGTCCAACCTAGCAATAGAAGAGCATATCCAGTGCAAAGTTATCAGGCAGCAGGTGCCTTAGTACAAGAAGATATCAGTTCTGCATCCGTCATTTTTGGTGTCAAACAAGTACCGGTTGATCATTTGATACCTAATAAAACGTATTGCTTCTTTTCACATACAATAAAAGCTCAAGAAAACAATATGCCATTGTTGGATGCAATTTTGGAAAAAAATATACGCTTATTGGATTACGAAAAATTAACTGATCACAACGGACAAAGGGTGGTAGCATTTGGTAAATACGCTGGGGTTGCTGGTATGGTCAACATATTGCATGGATTAGGACTTAGACTACTTGCGTTAGGTCACCATACGCCATTTATGGTACTATTATTAAAAAGTATTATTGTATTTGTGTAATTTATTCTTTAAATCGCACTGTTAATATTCTCCGTATTCAGCATATTGGACCAGCACACAACTACAGAGATTCAGCAATGGCAAGACAATCTATAAGAGATGCCGGATATGAAATTGCATTGGGTGCAATGCCGAAATCAATCGGACCTTTGACTTTTGTTTTTACTGGTAGTGGCAATGTCAGTCAAGGTGGCCAAGAAGTATTTCAAGAACTTCCTTATGAATTTGTACCACCGGAAATGCTTAGAAAAGTGGCAGAACATGGAGGTAATTATTAACAGTTATTATGTAACAATTCTAATTAATTTAGATGGATGATATGTACATAGACCTATATTTATTTAGATACCACGAAAATATACGCCTGTGAGGTGAGACGAAGGCATCATTTAGAAAGAAAAGAAGGTGGTGGTTTCGATCCGGAAGAATATGTAAAACATCCCGAAAGATATATATCTACATTTAGTAAAAAGATAGCACCTTATACTTCGGTTATAATAAATGGTATTTATTGGGCAGTTGATTCGCCAAAATTATTGACTATACCAGATGCTAAATATTTGTTAAGACCTGCTAATACACCTTGGCTACCGATCAGTGTTGGTGCACCAGCTTTGCCTCATCGAATGTTAGCGATTTGTGACATATCAGCTGATCCCGGTGGCAGTATAGAGTAAGCAAATAATAATTATCAGTATATTATATAAAAAACAAAAAAAAACAAAAAAAAAAAGAAATAGAAAAATAATGACATATTTTTTTCACTTCGTTATCAATGTTTACAGATTCATGAACGAGTGTACAACGATAGATACACCGTTTTGTCTTTACGATGCTGATCGTAATAAAGATACGAAGTCGTTCAAAGGTCCAGGAGTTTTAGTATGTTCGATCGACAATATGCCAACGCAACTTCCTAAAGAATCAACGGACTTTTTCGGTAATCTCTTATATCCATATGCACTAGAAGTCATCATGTCGGACGCTAAGAAACCATTAGAGGAACATAATTTCAGTCCAGTCGTCAATGACGCTATTATCGCTTCGAATGGAAAATTAACACCGAATTTTGAGTATATTCAAGAACTCCGACTATTGAATAATCGAAGTAAACATAAAGCCGATAACGGAGATAAACAGAATAAAACGGTACTTTTTGTTTCCTTTCATTTTACAAAATAATTTGTTTTTTTTCCATTGTGAAATAGATTGAATTTATTTTGTTTTAGGTTGTGATATTAGGTGCTGGACATGTTTCAGCACCAGTCGTTGAATATCTCCACAGGGATAGCAGTATTAAACTGGTGGTAGTATCCCAATTGAAAGATGAAGTTGATGTATTGGCTAATCGATTTCCTGGCGTTGAACCCATATTTTTAAACGTGCTTGAAAGACCAGACACTTTGGAAGATGTTATTGGATCGGCAGACGTTGTTGTATCATTATTACCCTATTCTTTGCATCATGTTATTGCTAAGGCTTGCATTGAGACTAGAACGCACTTGGTCACGGCTAGTTATTTGAATGACAATGTTAAATGTCTTCACGACGAGTACATTTTGTTTTTTATTTATTGACATTTGTAAGAATTTTCTTCTTTTTAATTAATGATTAAATTAAATATATATATATAATTGTTTGTTTAGGGCCGTTGCAGCAGGAGTTACTATTTTAAACGAAATAGGTCTGGATCCTGGTATAGATCATTTGTTAGCATTGGAATGTTTCGATGATGTACGACAAGCTGGTGGAAAGATAGAATCATTTGTTTCATGGTGCGGAGGTTTACCTGCACCTGAATGTTCTTGTAACCCTCTACGATACAAGTTTAGTTGGTCACCAAAAGGTGCTTTGTTAAACACTTTGGCACCAGCCAAGTATCATCGAGATGGTCAGGTATTGAACGAGTAACTTGTAGTAGACAATTATCAATGACAACGATCTTTAAGTAACCGTGATAATAATATTCATTTGCAGGAAGTAGAAATATCAGGTGGTGGTGATCTAATGTCAGCTGTACAACCTCTAGACTTTCTTCCTGGATTTGCATTAGAAGGATTCCCTAATCGAGATAGTACTATATATCGAGAACTATATGGAATTCATAATGCTAGCACTGTATTACGTGGAACCCTAAGATTCAAGGGATTTTCTGATACCATACAGGCATTGCAATATCTTGGACTTATCGATCCGAATCCTCATCCAATTCTTCATCCAAATGGGCCAGATATTACATGGGTAATATTATATGATCTACGCAAAATACATTTTTATCAAAAGAAACAAAAGTATTTAATTGCGATACATCTTTGAAATTAATTTCAGAGAGTATTGATATGTAATTTACTTGGGCTGGCAAACGACAAAATATTTTTTGAGAATCTCAAACGAAAAATAGCCGAACGAGTCAATTCGGAGGAACGCGTACAAGCTATCGAAGATTTAGGATTATTAGAAGAAAATTTAGTTTTCAAATTGAATACACCATTGGATACATTAACTCATTATCTTTCGAAGAAACTCTTTTACGAGAAGAATGAACGTGATCTCGTTATACTCAGACACGATATTGGTATATTGTGGCCTGACAATAAAAGAGAAGCTAAAGGAATTAATTTGGTATTGTATGGGGATGCAACAACAGGACATTCTGCTATGGCTCGTACGGTTGGATATCCTGCTGCCATTGCTGTTAAAATGATTCTAGATGGTACGCGGCGATTAATCTCTCTATTTATTTATTTATTATCTTTATATAGAATTATATATGATTTCAGGTGAGATTCAACAAAGAGGTATGGTATTACCATTCACGCCGGATATTTATCGACCCATACTTCAGCGTCTTAGAGCAGAAGGTGTCGAATCTTTTGAAACTTCCAAATGGTGGTAAAATATTTTTAGCAAATTCATTTCAATCAAATATTAAACCAAAATTTATTTCTAATTTGAAAAGGGGTAAAAAAGAAATATTTGTTGTTTGTGTGATATATGACAAATATGAAATATTCAAGACATAATTCGAGTCATTTTATATAACGCCAAAGTATCTTTGATTTATTCACTTGGAGGAGCATTGTTAATCATTGACAAAAAGTGGAATTATTCCTGTTCTGTTTACAAACGAATTGCTCTTTATCTCTCTGGCAGCTAAAAATCTTACAATTAATGACTTAGCAATTCTTCTTTCTCTTACAACATTACATATATCTCATATCGGAGATTACGGATTATAAATACATTTAATTCGACAGTGTTAATATGTGTGTGTGTGTGTCTATGTATGTATGTGTGTGTGCTTTTATCTATCTAACCAACGAACATCTCTATTGAACCCTATAGTCAAACTTTGTACGCGTAACGACAATGTGTGTGTGATTTATCAGACAATGATATTTTTCTAATGTAATACAATGTTATGTTATGCATTTCATTATTCGATAATTTATTGTTAGATACTATAACAAACGTGGATGATGAAATATCGGACAAAGTAGAACGCCGAAACAGTAAAAAAGAAAAGAACAATTTCTTTCTAACAAATGCAACGCAACAGTGTTTTTTTTTTCTTATCTACAAAGTATTTTTTTCACAACTCTCTTTCTACCTCTTTTCTCATTCATTATAATCTTTTAACATTCTCGTTTAGTTATATTTTAAACATTTTACATAAAATTGGCAGTATGAGATGGTGAATATGCATTTTAGAGATACGCTCTGCATAAACAATTATTAAAAATGAGATTACAGTATCTTATCAGTGATAATAAATCATACGTATGATTTAACTATTTTTATTAATTATATTTTCTTTCTTTTTCCTTTTGTTTTATTTTTTTTTACCATAAAAACGTATCCCACATTTATCTCTTTCCCTCTCTCTCTCCCTCTTTTTCAACAATTATTGATAGTGTTATGAATATATTAACGCATTATGTAACAATCAACTATTTCGAATGGCAAATAGCAAATGTCTTTCTAAGATTGTTACTACCAGTATTAAAATTGTGAACTAACATTATTTTATACTTATATTTATTTAATTAACTATTCATTAATTTATCCCTACGAGAGCCCTAAAACAATCGTTACGTACAACCCAACGATATTAAAAGCATTTATAAACTATTACATAACTATTAAAAACTTTCTTCCTAGAAGAAAGATTAAATAGGATTGACTTATGTATAGTTAGAAAAAGCTTTTCCTTTTAACGATTGTATTTCATGAGCTTTTCTTTTTTTCTTTTTTATTATTCTCGTCACGCATATATGTTGTTTTATATTTTCTTCCCTTATGAAAAGAGATTATCACTTTTATTTACTTGTATCAGTATTTTTTTTAAATATTTTCAAACAATACTTTTTTGTTAAATAAATAATTAATACAGATATTAATATTTAAATAGATGATCAGTATTTATCTGTCAAGATCACGTATTGATATTTTATAAATACTAGCCAACCATCAAAATAACTAACAATTTTTATATTTTAATCGGTATAATATTGATCAATTTTATTATCTATTGATATTTTATCATAAACAATAATTATTTATTGAAAATACTTCATCAAAAATGTTTAAAATACTGACCCAATAAATAGCAGCTTACATGATCTCGCACGATCATGTGAGCGAGGTACACTAAAGTATTATTATTAAGTTTTTTTTTAAATATAATTAGTAATATATAATCCATAATCGTAACGCGGCTAATTAATTATATATATATATATAAGTACAGTTATTATAATAAATATTTTTTAAAGCCTTGATTAATTTTGTTAACGGACAAATGTTTAATCTAAATTTCATCCTAAGTTTAGAGATTAGAATGCGAATCGAATAAGTTTCCTTTTTGTCGATTGTTATTGATCGTTATTATATAAACTACAACATATCTTCTTTTTTTTTCTTGTACTAATTAATTTATAATTTTTTTTTTTTTACTTTTTTTATTTTTCATTACTCATGCTAAAAACATGGCTAAACGTATACTAACTTTTTTCTAATCATTTTTAAATACACAGATATCTATCGTTGACAGTTGTTACATGAATAACACGTATGAAAAAATGGAACATTTAAATAAATAATTATTTGATCAAGCTATGTTTTCAATTAAGGAACGTGATAGACTCCTTACAACGATAGTGTGACATGGGTATATGAATATGTATGTCATTTTAGATCATTTCGATACGACTGTGTGCGTGTGCGTGTGCGTATATTAATTAATTATATATTTGCATAACTTCTTTACGTATGCGTTTTATTTATTTCATTATTTATTTATCCTCGATATTTGGGGTTCCTCGCTTGTGCTTTTTTTTCTTTTCTTTTATTTGTTTATTCAATTTTTTTTCTTTTTTTTTTCGTTTAACCATAAAAGAACACAGTCGATGGAACTTTCGTATGATTTTATTTTAACTTTAATTTTTGGTTTACTTAAGTGTTTTTCCGAGAATATGAGATTTGCAAATAATAATAAGAAACATTATAAAAAATATATCTGCAGTGACCGTAGAAGGCACCGCATCAACAACAAGAACCATATTTCTTTAGCCATAGATCATTCGCATACATATGCCGTATTTTTATATTTATTAATATTATTTATTAATATTATTATTTGTGTTAGAGCTTCTTTTTTTCTTAACTTCCAATATTATAAGTAAAATTCGACAATTAATATTTGGGAATAATAATGAGAGAGAGTTTATATCACATTTAATAATTGAATTCTTGTCTTATTTTTTTTTCTCATCCTTAGTCCATTGACTTATTATAATGCAGTTTTTTTATTTTTTAATTCATTATTCGTTCTTATGGTTAGTAGTATCGTAAGAAGCATGTCGATCATTATTTTTTGTTCTTTTCTTATCTATACCGAAACAAAATTATTGCATTTTTCAATCAGTTCCTTCAAAATGACACAACAATATATAAACGTATAATAACAATAATTAACATTTTTATTTGATAACATTTTGTAGTTTAATTCCTTTAGATTTGTATTTTACGTTATATTACTTTTTTTTTTTTTTTATATATCCCTGATTAGTATGTATCAGAAGCATATATACTATATATATAAGCCGGTAATTATTTAAGTGCGTTTGAAATTATGCATTTGTTTTTTTTTTAAATCCATATTTATAATAAACTTAAAAACGATGTCGCGGATCGGTTTTCAAAAGTATAATAATAAAACTATGGCCCGGAATTATTTTCAATTATTTTGATTTCATAATTATTTCGAGTCTTTGTTTATTTTTCTTTGCGTATTAATATTTGTACTTTTGGAATAGTACATATTTCGTTATTAATTTCTTTTTTTGGTATTTCAGCATCCGTATTAATATTTTATGTAATTATTTTTCATTTTTATTGTTAGTAGAGATGGAATTATTAAAGTTCTTCTTTTTAAATATTTGATCGAGAGACACGAATAGGTAATGTATTGACGAGATTAATAGTATAATGTTATTTTTCAAATAAATATATGAATACATATATTTATATATATATGTATCCCGTTATGAATGTAAGCTCGATACGCTGGCATAAATGTGCTACTTTCGATGCTGTCATGTTTTATTTTTCTCGTTGTCATAGTAATGCACGTTAGTATATAATTTAGCATCGCACGTTTTATCTTGATCCCCGTTAAGACACTACGGCAAAAAACGCTTAGAGATCGATCGGAGTTTAAATAAAACGTTACGCCATTGATTTTAGTAACATGAATTATTTCTTTCTTTCTTTTTTTCTTTCTGTTGCAATTCTTTTTTTTCTTCTTTCAAATAGGTGCTTATTTTGCCAATAAATTATAAATATATAAACTATGTATCGGATTTTAATGTAAACGATGATGGTGATGAGAAAAAGGCATCATTGTGATGACAACTGTCTTATGTACGTATAAATACGACATATGTTTTTTTCATTTTTCAATGAATCATGCACACACACATATACAAACAAATTAAAGTTTTGAGAAAAATTGTAAGTAAATCATATTTCTCTTAACAAAAATTCTACTTTACAACTTATACGTATATATATATCGGAAATTAATGAAATAATATAATTATTATATATATATATATATATATAAATGGAATTTATGATTCGGCTTATTCTTGTGTTAACACATTTCTTTTATATACACAATTTGAATAATTGTCATCTTTATAAATTGCAATATTGTATTATTGGACAGTCTTAGCGAATGAATGATTTTTAAATAGACACGCGAGAATTAAATACATTTGTGAAATAATTAGATCAGAGAATTTTCTAATCTCAAAGCATACGAAATCACATTTTCTTTTTCTTTGAAATATTATTCTTTCAAATTAATTCTTTTCTCAGTCGAAATGAAATTAATTTTTATAAATCTAATCAAGACATATTATTTCACAAATGTATATTATAAAATTATGATCAGTGGCAGTACTAGCGATACAAAATTTCGATCAGAACCCGTAGGATGTGTATGTATATGTATCTGTGTGTTTGTTACGTTGAAAATAATGCAATTAATAATACACTAATTGAAATCGTATGCTACGTGTTTTATGAAAAACTGCAGACAAAATTTGAGTATACTTATGACTCGATGACGATTACTAATTTAATTCTATGATAAACTTTAACGCGTTATTGTTGCTTTCTATTTTTATGCATTACATCCTAATTACAATAACTTGGTGTTTAGTTGGCATTGATTTTTTTTTGATAATCAATGCTCTTCTTTAATCAATTTGACAATTTTATTTATTTATAATTTTTCCTGTCCTCTCACTCTGTGCGATTTTATTTTTTTTTTTTTTTTATTTATTTTTTATATTATCATTATAATTATATATTATTAGCACAAGCTTGAAAATATTCATTTTGGACTTTACTAAATAGGTACATTGATTTATTTCTTTATTTTTCTTTGTTCAATCTGTTCCGAAGAAAAAATGAACACGCTCCATATCTTTCTTTCTCTTATTTTTCTTTCTTTTTTTCCTTTTAACTTTTTATTTTAGTTTAGATAAGGATATGTGCAGTCGTAATATAATCACATAGATATCTAATCCGATAAATTTAATAATCTTAAAATCGAATTTTATCTACGATCACATTTATAGAAAAAATAAAAAGAACAAAAATATCTAAACTAACAAGTTTTACATTGTGATATTATACAATGTACTTTTAACGAATTCATTTATTTATCTATTTATTTATCTTCACGAAGAATTTTAAAATACAAACAGCCGGTGGTTATTATAAATGAAACGTATTTAAAAAAAATAAGAATAAAAATAAAAGAAACGTCTCTATTGCTATATTTATTATCGAAAAGCATTCGTTGCGTCAGAGGGTACCGGAAGAGGATTGCATCAGAGAGTTCCGGAAGAGAGTTTTATTTTCTACGAGTTTTATGATTTTTATTAATTTATGGATTTTAAAAAGTAAATACCATGACCTCTACTGAAATGTTATTTTTAATATTATTACTATTATATTATATTATATATTTACTTCTTTTTTCTAAGATCGATATTTGGAAGATTTTTGATATAATATTCTAATAATCTAATTCTCATTAGTTTAGTGTACCACATACACCGATACTGTCTCAAGATTGTTTCTTTTGAATTGTTACGTTCCTAAAGGAATATTTATTATAATATTTCTTTATTTTTCAGATTTAAAAGTGCTGTGTGAATTTTTAGTTTGTCTCCCTATCCTTTTTTTCTTTCTTTCCTTCTTGTTTATATATTTATAATATAATACTTAAGAGATTCTTACATATGAGATTCTCATGAGATTGGAACATGAATTGCTTTGATGGCGATTTGGCACCTTTTTTCTTTCATTAAATTTGTATTTTTTATTATTATTATTATTATTATTATTATTATTATTATTACGGTTCTTTTCATAGGAATATTTTTAATAAATTATTCAACAATGTTTGTTTCTTTCTCTCACTCATCAGTTTTCCCCTCAATTTTTCTGCGTTACGTTGACAATATCATCGATCACTTTTTCTGAATGAAACGCTTGTTAATAAATAACTAACAGAACGGTTATTCCTTACGAATCTATTTATCTAGTTTTCAAAGTTTCTTTTTTTTCTATTTAATATATCCTAGGATTTTCTTCTAGAAGAGAGCGATGAATTTAAATTCGATTAATTGAAATCGAATCTTTCCACACTCGTGCGATCTTACTTGCTTACTTCGTTCGAGCTACTTCTAATTTTTTCAAAGTTGTCTCTTACTCCCTTTTTTATTTTGTTGTTGTTCTTCTTTTAATAAATAACGCTTCGTCAAACGTATATTTTATTACATTTCATTGCACTGGAGGCAGTTGCAGTTTTTGTTAAATCGTCTGGAAAAGATAGAACGAAAAAAAAGATAGATTTTAGAAGCGATTGATTAATCGATTCAAAAATACATAAGCAAAAACATCCAGGATTACTATTTGAAATAAAATAAAGATTCTTAATATTTAATGAAAATTTTGGAATGATTCGTCTCCTAATTGCATAATTATTTGTAGATTTTCGTACCTTTAACAAAAAAGAGGAGCTTCAGGTTGATTCCACCAATGAGCTGCCAAAAGTAAATAAAGTTCTTGATCCTGTACAGTATATCCTGGTGGTGGTTGCGAGGGTAAAGGCGGAGGTATCGGTGGTAACAAGGAATAGGAAGGCGGTGGCGGCGACGGCGACAAAGATTGTGAAAGTGTAGGCGGTGTAGGTGGTGAAGGAGGCGGTGTTGCTGGTGCCGTTTGTGCCAGACGTGCTATTGCATTTCTTCCAGATACATCGTCCTCCGACTTTTCCTCTTCTGCCGGAGATCAAAGCGCACTGTCGAATATTGCTAATGATTTTGTGATCACGTCGTCCTATAAACGTAACGAATCAAAATAATTTTCCAAGTTAATTGTAACGTAAACATGATATTCCAATCAGATACTTTTATCTTGCCCATTTATATTTCGTCATACCTTAAGACAACTCTCGATGAATTCCTCGATAGTGATAACACCATCTTGATTAAGATCTAATTTCTTAAAGACCCTATCCAGTTGTTCCCTAGCTTTTCTGTCCTCTTCCGCATGATGTCTTCTACCCATGAGTTCGTGAACTGCCGTAACCATTTCCCCTAATTCGCTTCTCGTGATGCAACCATCCCCATTTATGTCATACAATTTGAAGGTCCATCTTAATTTTTCATAAATGCTACCACGCAAAAGGGTCGACAGGGTTACCAAAAGATCCTACAACATATTATTAACACTTAATCGTTAGATATGCGTGAATATTAAATTAAAGGACACTTGTTAATCTGTTTGAATTACCCTGAAGCTGATGGCTCCGTTACAGTTAACGTCGAAAGCCTTGAATACGTAGTGAGCGTAGAGGCTGGAGTCTGCAATTCGCATGAGGGGTCGCCATTAACTAATTTACGCAAAAATCGTATCTCATATATAATTGGAACTCACTGCCATGTGGGAAGAATTTTGCGTATATATCCTTGAAGGAGTCCTCGTGAACCAAGCCTTCCGGGCATTCCTGAAAGTAAACGAAAATATAAACAACATTAAAAAAAGAAACTTTTGCGTGTGCTCGTGTTTGTTTGCCGGGTCTACTTAATTTATTCGTCTCTAGGCCTCTTCTAACACCCCTATTATCATTATTTACGTTCTCAATCTGTTTTACCTTCTTTCTCATTCTTCAAAATTATCGCTCAAGAATTAAGCGACCCGTACACCTTTCTCGTTAGGCTAATTAGTGACGAGGTCTCTCACTTAAACGAGTTTTCCTCCTTCCTCATTACGATTGGCACACTGCTACGAATTTCATATATACGTATATAATAAGTACACATAATGTAAGTACTCCTGAAGTTTTGCTACTTCATTTTTTTCCGGTTTTTTTATTTTTTGCCTCGCCGAGATTTTGTAATTAAATATTACAACAAAACACACACACACACATTAAATTTTTGATTAACGATAACGAAATAAATCATTTTGTTTAGGTGAGAAGCATATTTGAAGAACACTCGAAAAATGAGAATTCCGCATACGATTAGTGAGAATATTTTCAAAGCCTACAAGTAATTAATCTAATTTCAAATACAATTTTTCATAAATTTGTTTACACTTATATATAATTGTTATCTCATTTTATACAGATGTTCGACGGAAAGCACTTTATTGCCATACGAACAAAAAAGAAATATTCGTTCGGAAGATTTCAAATGGGACGAGGGCATTGTACCAGAATTGAAGATACTTGCTCTTAATGTTATCGTATCGACATGGAAAAGTAGACCTATACTCGAAGAATTACCGAGTTGTATGGATAAAATTCTTCTTATAGAAACTTTGCCAACTAATCTTCCCTTTGAGTTAACTATTACAAAAATTCCTTACGAATATTATTGGGAACGTGCTGCTAAAGATAGGTTAATCAGTTTTTTTTCTGTATTTTACATTTGAAAACATATCAGAGGAGCGCCACTTTTGCTGTGCCCTTTGTTAGTTTTCAAGAAGTTGAAAGTTAAATGAATAAGAAAAATATCTAATTCATTTGTTTCTACTTATATAAGATTGGACAATAAATTGTGAATTGTTTCTCGATTAGATGGTCATATAATAGTCCAAAAGATCACGGTAAATCATGGAGAAGACTATACTGCGAACGTCACTTGGCCGAATATCTGGAAAATTTCGAAGCAAGTTACTTCGAATCGCAAAAAGATGATTGTATAAAACTCGTTAAACTTGCGAGCGAGCACGTGCGTATCTTGAAATTGCGTGCTCTAAAACCTACCAAGTGAGTGCAACACACAAAGGTGCCAACGAATAATATATATCTTTTTGACTGAATGCGTCTTCTCTCTCTCTCTTTCTCATACACACATACATATATATATATATACACAATATTTCTAAAGATTATTAATAGATACTCGTTCTCGGGCTCTTGGCTAAAATCGTCTCTACGTTTGCACTTGAAGCTAAGTCGAACTTATGTATGCGAAGTATTTCAAATCATTCGTAGTGGTTTAGAAAAGAATAAAATTCAAATTTATCAATATTGAATCACAAAGTATCAAAAATTATTATAATTAAATTAATAAATGAAATTGTTATTTTCAGAAAAGCATCGACAACATTATCGATCGGTGGTCCAGATTCGAACGACGACGATTATGTAGTTGAACATATTCCCATGTCGATAATCTTACCACAATTACCGTACTTAACTGAAATGTCCTTGAACATAGGTATGATTTATATGAACGACGGTTTCGAATGGAAAGATTTTCAGTAAGTATTATAATAAGATTCATTCTCTAAAATAACATTTAATATATATTGGACAATCTTTGTTTCTTCTTCTTTTTAAAAAATCACTTTAGTCTTAATTTGTGTCTCAAGAAATTCATTGAAATATATTTTCATTTATAAGGTTTTCAGTACAAGATTGTTCGAATCTTGGTGAAGGGTTGAAAGCTTGTCGTGATCTACGAAAATTCAGTTTGACGAGAAGTAATTTAGATCGTGTCAGGGTTGCTGCTCTTCTTCAGAAACTTATTGGAAATAAAAATGTTAATGTCAAACGATTATACAATTAAAAAGGAATGAAATTCTGTAGGTGCATCTGAGAACCTGATATTCGACATAAAACAAGGATGTTATTAAAAAGAATTGTCAATATTTTCAAAAATACTAATCAGTATTTACGATGAGATATCAATATGTAATCCTAGCTCAAGCGTATCCCTATTACAAATATTGAACATCTATTTAAAATTGTTCACACATCTTTTTGCATAGACCTTTTAAGTTTATACAATTTCATTTGCAGAAAATAACAAATATGTGATTTGATAAAAAGAAGAAGTATTGAAATCGATATCTCAGAAATTGAATTTGATTTCATATGAAATTCTTTCATGTACTTACAGAATCTAAAGGCACAATTTGTTTGAAAATGATGTTCGTTTATTTGATCTTTGTTCTTAAAATAGCTGAAAGAATTGGATTTCTCTCATTGCAAGTTATCCGATTCGGGTGCACAAGCGGTAGCTGAATTTTTATCATTACACGGACAACTGCAAGTTCTTCATTTAGCCAATAATAATATCGGAGCGGAAGGTGTATCCGGTATAGTTTACGCGTTATTAAAAAAAAATGGTACGATATCTTTGAGGCATCTTGATTTAAGATTGAATCCTTTGGGCGATGCTGGGGGTTCTCACATTTGTGCACGTAAGTAAATAAAGGACTTCAAATAATAACGATCAATTAACGAAGTTTAGATGTTTTGTGTTTTGAATATTAATAAAAAGAAAAATGTATGTCTACTTAACGAAAAAAGACGCTGAACTATAAGATTAAGTTGCTGAAGAAGTCCCAATAAAGGGACGAAACGTCCAACTAAATCAAACTTAGTTCTACTTCTTTCATGTCCAATTTCCCCGTGAAATTTTATCATTAAAAATTGTAATTTTTGGACGAGAGAAATACTAAGTAAATAATAAATATATAAGTAAAAGAAAATTTATCGAGAGAAGAAGAAAAACGATTAAAGAGAACCACTGATCTTGTTAAAAAGAGCACAATGACATTTGTATATGTTAACGGACAAATTTGCAAGAGTCTTTATTTAAAAATCTGACACTTGCAAAATATTGTAGACATTGCACATGGGTATATGACATAATAAAAATGATGTTTATTCGTTTGAAGTGCTGTTGAGAAACAACCACGTAGAGATTCTAAATGTCAGCAGTTGCGAATTGAGCTCAGACATCGGAGAAGCAATAGCCGAGATACTCGAATCTACGGATATAAATGTCACTTCGTTGGAGATTGATCTGTCAAACAACAATTTTGGTCCAATAGGTGAATCTGAGATTTTCTATTAGGACGTCAAACTTGACGTTTTTATGCATACAGTTTAGATACATATTAATTGTGTCATCTAAATATATATAAAATGATATTATTGGTTGGGTCACGATTACGTATTGATATTTTATCATAAATACCGAATATTTAACATACATTATATTTCTTTGATTTTATTTCATTTCTATTTTATTAACATTTCCACATTTTTATTTGTACATATTTGCATCTATCTATTATATATCTATTATTTCTTTACAGTTGGCAAAATGTTTGACAAAGTTATTCAAACGAATAAGAACATTTTAAAATTCGATGCACGAATGTGCAATTTTACGAAGGAATCCGAATACTCGATATGGCAAAGTATACTTAGGTGAGCCATCATTCGTATATATATATCTAGATCATTTTCAATTCATTTGAATTTTCAAGTACTCTCACGATTCGATCGACATCAAATCACTCGTTTAAGCGAGATAATGAATTCTTCAAAGTGCATTTTGCTAATGTAAGATTATATTATTATAATATAATGACACGAAGTTTGAATATAAATTGAAAAGAAAAGAGAGAGGTATTGGAAATGTTGCTAAAATTGTAAATAACACGTTGTTAGTTAGTTGAGACACAAGGAAATAGAAGTTGAACTTTTTTTCGTAGTGCTCGTCATCGACGAAGCTCAACGTCGTTGCAATATTCATGAATATCGATCCTCTCTTTCTATCTCCGTTGAATTCGTTGGCATCGGAACGCGTGGATCTAATCGAGCACGAGCTAGGGAATCAACCAAACGAAAATAGAACTAAATTTACACGAACGAGTAGTACAAGGAAAACAATTTATTTTCCTGTTAAAACAAAAAAGAAGAACAAACAAAAAGAAATAAGATTGATCGATCGGATCTAAATGCGTTATAAATTAATCCAATGTCCCCCTCGCCCCCCCCCCTCCTCCCTCAAACTATTCGGCAATTTTACAACTCAACAATTCTGCGTTGTTTTATTCAAAAAGTTTTTACCTCGCGATAGATTGTTGGCTAAAAGCCAAACTTTAATACGATCGTGGAGAAAATAAGAATTTATTATCTTTGGAATTTTGTTCATCGGGCTCGACAAAAGAAAGTCAAAGACCTATTTTTGTTTCATTTTTTTTTTTTTACAATCGACGAGCAAAAAAAAACAAGCCCAAAAAAAGATGTACAAAATGTATATAATAGATGCAAAAGATTTTAACCTAAATATCTTGTTTTTTCAGAAACAAGAGAGGAAAAGGTAGAAGAGCATCGTCAAGGATTTCACGAAGAAGTACCCTACGCTCGTTATCACCTTCCAAGTACTCGAAAGAAGAGAAAGGAAAAGAAAAAGGCATCGTTTTAGCCGAAGGTAACGATCGATCAGATTTTAACTTAACTTTTTACTTATTAATTATATTCTATATTTCAGACGAGACTCCAACCATAAAAACGATACTCGATTCTCGAATCTACGGTGAACGTTTCTTCGAATGAAATTAATCAAATGGTGACTAACATAAGTGTAAAACTTAATAATATGCTAATAAATGTTCACAAATGTTAATATACATTTGAAACTTCTTCTTATTAGCCAAATGTTTAAATACAAAAGTGGGGAACGAGTTTGCGTATGCGTACAAAGATGAGATCATTCGAAAAGCCAGCAAAAACGGGGAACATCGCAGGAAAGTCGATGGAAATTAGAGCATTCGAGCGTGTATGGAGTTCAAGGGGATAATACATATGCATTTATATATATATATATATATATATATAAATGTTAGGCTAAGTGCCCTCGAACGAACTTGCACGCGATCACGTCAAATTAAATTCCACTATCGAAGAATACAAAATTGCGCGATACGATAAATCCGTAAAGTTTGCTGATCAAGATGACCTTTTCTTTCCTGATTTTGATTCGACATTGGACAATTAATGACAATGATTTAACGATAAATTGCAAACACTTCGATATATACACATTTTTGTTTTTTTAAACATTCGATATTACATTTAAACGAATCCAAAAAACAACTTCCTTAAGAATAAACTTAGTATTAATATTAAAAAATTTTGGATAAGAAAAAATATTGATTATATTAACATTCGATATAATACGTACTATCAAAAAATTTATTCATAAAAATCAGTTAGTGATTTTGAATAATATATATATCGATATTTATGAATGATCGACTTGTTGACCTAGCCCTTCGTGAAAAAGATACACGTCAGAATATGAAACTCGTAACTAATCTTTTTTTTTACAAATTCATCTAAATTTATACATATGTATATGTATGCACTCGTATATTCTTCCTTATTTAAATGTATATTCAAATATGTATATAAGGTAAAAGGAAAGGTATATGAGAAGTATATACCTTAATCGATAACTCTACGAATTTCCATGTATCGATCACACAGCCTGCAAATATAAATTCGTAGTACAACGTGCCCTTATTTCTTGTGCCCATTCTTAAGATATTCTCAAAAGCGTGCACGTAATAGCGACACGTAATAGCACACGTACCTTCGTTCTTCGATGCGTGACACATAAACGTTAAGATTGGTGCAAAAATAATGACAATTTTGAAGTTCTTAATTTAATCAATTAGGACAAATTATTGCGAAGAAAAAATTCCTTTTCAATTAACATAGCAAATCTATAATCTCCATGTTACAAGTTTTAAATATTATTCAAAGTAAAGTAATCGATTATTAATTAATCTTAAAACTTAGAAACTTTGAACCCACTGTGTACGTGTACCTGGTATACTTCCGTTACTTGATATTTATTACAACGGTGAATAAAAATAACCATATAATGGAAGTATAATTAAAACAACACGGAACCAGAGAGAAAGAGAGAATAAGAGAGCAATTTCGTTTTGCGAAACGATATGCAATATTCCATTGCAAATGGTCGGAATATAAATACGAGGTGGTCGTCACGTGAACGAGTAAAAATCTCGTAACGACGTTGGATTATTACAGAAAATGACTACATTCGACAAAAAATATCATTTCTTCGCGAGCAAGTACAACATATAAGTGACAGAAAATTCCTTGGACGATTTGTAAAACGAAATTGGAACGTAGCCCACGTATGCATGTTATTTGAATATTCTTCGTCTTAAAAAGAATAGAAAATGAGCAAAACAAAATGAGAAAGAGAAAAGAAATAATAGGAGAGAAGAAAAAAAAAAAGTCGATATCTTTGAATAGTAGAAGATTTAAATGCATCTTTTTTGAAAAGTAATTGTAATACTTACTGTTCAAAAACGTGTTCGCAGATTTTCTATTATAAAGAAAGTAAGTATTATATATGTAAGTATTTGTATTTTCCTTGCACACGCGCACACGCTCACACACTACATATATATGTAGAGACATAGATAGATGCTATCGTCGGGTTAACGAACGTTCGATCGATGTGTGTATATGTGCAAGGCCGGAAGAAAAAGAGGGTGGTGGTGAAAAGATAGGTGAAAGAGAGAAGGATAAGAAGAAGGCGGGTTTGAGGGGGAAGGTGAGTGGATGGGGGGATGCAATCAGGTGTGGGTGAGGGTTTGGGGTGGGAGCTGGGGGCTGAAGGTATGAGTAGATGATAAGAGGGAGATCAAAAGAAGCAATCGTTGCCGGAGTTGAAAGACGCGCTTTGACTTTTTACGTGAAAAACCTACCAGCTGCCTTGCCTTTCTTCTTCTATCCGTCCTCCTTTCTTTTCTCTTCTCCCTTTTTTTTATTTACAACACTACCACCACCACCTTTTATATGGTATTCACATTTTCTTCCTTTTATTTTCTCTACTTTTTCATTGTTTTCTACTATACTATTCACGAATTATATCTGTGGTTAGAAACAACTGTGTTTTGTCTGGTAACCTCAGAGTTTATGAACGAACAAATTCAATTGTTTAATATATCTTATATTATACTGATGCAATGATATATAAGCCGTTTATTTTGAAAGTGGCATAAGCCACTTTTTCAAAAAAAAAACCGAATTAATGGCAACACTAATTACAACTTTAATTTTCAATAAAAAAAAAAAAAGAAAAACAAAGTGACTTATGCCACTTTCAAAATAAACGGCTCATATATATATATAAGATTGTATTATAATAATTATAAAAAAGGGAATATGAAAAAGGGTATGAAAAAGGGTGTGAAAAAGGGTGTGACGGATGTAAGAGAATCAGAAAAAGTGAGAAACTTATGTACCTGCTTGAAGCCTCGATACATAACACGAATCTCTTGCCTCGAGAACTTGGTCTGTCTGAGTAGTTCCTCGAGGGCTACCGGTCTGGTGGTTTGTTGTCTCGCCCTCGTACTCTCGAACTCGAAAAGAGCCTCTTCCGGTCCCGGCGAGTCCGGTGGTGTCGCCATGACCTTCGCTTTTCTCTTCTTCTTCTTCTTTTTCTTATTATTATTATATATATTTTATTTCTATTTTATATCCCTTTTTAATTTCGCTTTCCTTTTTTCCCTATAGGTTAGTTATTTTAAGTAGATTTATGTTTTCGGTCGCCATTAAAGACCAAAATCCCAGCTACTTCTCTGATTTTTCTCGGGATGTGTTATTATGAAAAAAGTCTTTTTTTTTTTTTTTATATATATCTTACTAAATCGTTCGAGTATGGGAGCTTAATTTTTTTTATTTAAAATTTGTAAATTCTCCGTTTTATAGTATTTCCTCCGTTCTGTGGCATCTTTAATTATTCGCTCGTATCGATCTCTTCATTGCGGTTGACCTCCGTGATGACCTCTGAAAGATTGATTCTCATCGATGCTCGTAATATGGCGTTAATATCTTTTCGAAAAAAAAAAAAAAAAGAACACAAAAGTTAATAAAAAGGAAAAAAAATTAAAAAATCTATAATGCATATAGAACTTATGATCGATCGTATAAAAGCAAGCGTGTGCGAATGTTCCTTAAAGTATACATACACGCATATACACATAGTTATCTATTTCTCTCTATATGGCATGACCCTAATATCTGTGTATACACACGAGGATGAAGAAAGCACGGGAAAAAGAGAGAGAGAGAGAGAGAGAGAGAGATGAAAGAAAACATGGTCGAGCCTTAATCCTGACCGCGGACAAATAAAAATGCGAAGGGAGAAATAGTTGGTGAACCATAAATAACACGGGTGCCAATAAATTCTATTCGTTTGCTTCGCCTCTTCTTTTCTCTTATATATTTTTATTTTATTCTTTCCAATGTTGTTTTACATTTTTCCTTTTTTCTTTCTCTCTATGTATAACCACTATCTTATTTTAAAGTTCTTTCAACCACCATATTACCTAAGTTTAAATAAAATGTATACAAGATGGAGCATTTAAAATCGGTATACCTATTAATCAATTTATTACAAACTGGAATCGACTAATGTAATCAAAAACGTACGATTCTATTTTTAAAATATAATGATTACATCGAAATCATTTGTAAAAATATAAACTTGAAAATAAAATATCATTACTACGTGTGACTCGTTCACTTGGTTCTGAAAATATTTTCCATAAAATCATAAATAACAGACATATTTAAACGTTTTACTTTATCCATATATAATTATTTACTCTGATTTTCAAACGAAATCATGAAAATGATTTAAATTTATTTCATTGACTTTTTATTTGTTTTCTTGGTCATTTGCTTTTCTGTTTTTATTCTCAGAAATGTAGTTAAATAAGATAAATTAATATTTTAATTTTTACGATTGAGATTATTTGATTTTTCGTGATCGAATAATAAAATATAAAAAATGAATTCTGAACACAGGAAATAGAGAGAATACAAGATTACACGTGCGTTATGCGTTCATTGAGCGATCATCGGAGTTCATGGCCGAAACATTTATGACCGTAAGAGACGGCTCGAGTCACGCTGCATTTACATGTATGCGTATATGTATGTATACGTATATATCATATATTATTTATAAATATATACAAAAAAAAGCAAAACATATTTTGAAAGATGATGGTGACAATAAAATATTTAACGTCAAACAAGAATAATTAAACGAACAAAAATATACAAAATACAAATTAGATAATTTCGAAAATGTTCCAATTAAAAAATGACAAAATTCAAATGATTCAAATTATTATTATCATGTATCGAATAAAATATATATATATGAAAGAAGGAATATAATAAGGAAATAACAAAATGTAGAATTATTTGAAGTAATTGAATGCCATGAGAGTAACAGAACGGAACGTAACGAAACATGTACCTGCGCAAAGATAGATGGAATTTCTCTCTTGGCTCCTCTTCTCTCTCTTCTTCTCTCTTGTAATATATATTACACTTCTTTCACGATGTGAAGACTACTATTTTCTAAAATATTAATTGCAAAAGAAGAATCGATCTTCCCATCCCTTCGACATTGTTACCTTCCTCTTATCTTCTATCACTGTAATTCTCAATTTGATAACAATTCCCAAATCACTTTTTTCTCTCCCTCTTTCTATTTCACTTTATCACTCTAAACTAAAAGAGAGCTATGAACGATCAAGTTTTTCTAACGTACAAATTTATTTATAGGTTCATTTAATAATAATAATAATAATAATAAATAAAAAACATCGTTAATAGTAAATAAACGAAGGATCAAATTGTTCTTCTTCTTCTTCTTCTTCTTCTTCTTCTTTACTCTAAATCGATTCGTCACACACGATTGAGAATATATATCATGTTAGTTTAAATGAAAAAAAATGTCCATAAATTTTCGTGAGCCTTTTTGAATAGAATTCTATCGAATAATTGAAGATAGATAAAAAGAAGAAATTAAACGACGTCTCGAGAAGATATCGAAATGAAAAAAAATCTCCTTCGAATGAAAAAGGAGAAGATAATGGAAAAATATACACGAACCGATCGACTACGCGGCCGGCGGTACACTGACTGCCCGGGTAGAGCGCGCCGTAGGACGCTTGCCCCTCTCGCCACGCGCCGCCACGCGCCGCCACGCGCTGCGTTGACCAATCAACGTTCCCGCTTCCCTAAGAACCTTAACTCGATAACCAATCGGTATTCGTTCTCGTTTTAACATTTTATTCTTTATCGAAAATTATATCGAAGCCCGAATAATGTAAATAAGAGAAAATTCTTTAGTTCGTTTAATTAATCGAAATTAAAGTATTCGATTACTTTAAACTAATTTCATATGGAACATTTTTTTACCAATTTTAATATATATATATATATATATATATATATTAAAATTTTATATATATAATAAATTAATTCTATCTCTCTCTCTCTCCATATATTATATATATAAATGTATACTACATTTCTATGATATACGATAGAGTACAATAAAAGTGACTTTTATAATGGATATAGATGAACGTAAACTAATTATAAATAATTATTTATATATTATGTTACTATATATATATAAGAAAGTACATTTACGTGTTACATTTAGTACCCATGATTGAATTTATTCGTTTCTATTCGTAACGCGTAACGTGATAGAAGACATTCCTTTATTCCTACTTAACAAAAATGGATTTGCAATTGTTAAAAAGTAAATTTCGTGGATCGATGTTAGGTGTTTTGATGGGTGATTGCCTTGGCGCTCCTTATGAAAATGATGAACTTTTATCGAGAGGCTCAAAGCTCGTTTTACAAAAATCTTTTAACAAGTTAGAAAGTTCTGTAACATTTAAAGGTTAGAAAATTCATTCAATTCCAATAATAAGTTTCATATTGTTTTCTTATTTATTTATTCTTATTGTTTGTATTTTGTTTCTATTCTATTTAGCACCTGTCATGCAGTTTACAGATGACTCGGCTATGACACGATGTGTAGCTGAATCGTTAATCGAAAAAGAGGACTTAGATCTGATTGATTTAGCGAAAAGATTTGTAAAAAGCTATTATCAGGAACCTTTTCGTGGTTACGGACCAGGTGTTGTAACCGTTAGTATTAAACGCACTTATTGTTAGCAAATATTGACTAATTAAAGTAATATACTAACAATTAAAATAATCTCTTCGTTTAGGTCTTTCAGAAATTACGTGGTAATAAATTTAAAGACGTTTTACTTCCTGCAAGGGAACAATTTAATGGGCAAGGTTCTTGGGGTAACGGAGGTGCAATGCGTGTCGCACCTATTGCATTATTTTCTTATCAAAATTATGAAAAACTTATAGATACAACTAGGAGAGCAACAGAAATTACACATACTCATAAAACTGGCATAGACGGTGCTATTTTACAGGTATTTGAAGATCAAAAAATTAATGCAATTTTGGCTGCAAGAATCTTACGAATTTTTGTTTTTTAGGCATTAGCTATTCAGCAGTGTCTCGGTTTGAATCCAAAAGACGGATTAAATGTTTCTAATTTTATTAAAGAACTTATTGAAAAAATGGATAAAATAGAGGAAGACGATGAAGGGTAAGTTGTTATATAAATTGAATTATTATTCACGACATTCTCATCATAAACTTCTTATAGTTTGGATTTAGTTGAACCGCAACCTTACAAGTTGAAATTAGAAATGTTACAAGAGTTAATTACCAAAGATGAAGACGTTTTGAATAATGAAGAAGTAATTCGACTACTTGGTAATAGTATAGCTGCTCTTCATTCTGTACCTACAGCAATATTTTGTTTCTTAAGAGCACAAGAGTCCATTAAAGATATAGAAACTGAAAATCCACTTAGAAGGGCTATACAATATGCCGTAAGTTAATTATTCTATAATTATAATGTAATAATACATATAATTTATTTGAATTATATACATGGGTGATATATTTTTCAGATTACTTTAGGTGGAGATACAGATACTATTGGTAGCATGACAGGTGCTTTGGCAGGTGCTTTTTATGGTGAAGATAACTTTAATTCTAATCTCATGGAACATTGTGAAGCATCAAAAGAATTTGCACATCTTGGTGAAAAACTACTTGATGCAGCATTAAAACAATAAATCAAATATATGTCTATGTAGGTAATGAGTTGCTTCTTTTCTTATTTGTAGTATTCAATGTATATAAAATTACCTTAAATAAATGTTGTCAATACGGAAACATAATTATATATAATTTCAGTAAAATATTTCAGAGAAAATTATTATAAAAAATATCAACGGTGTGAGAATTATTAATTAATTTTCGAAGCGTTTAGTTCGGCTCTTCATCGTATGAGCGCGTTGCTTTCGAATCATCGAAAGATACTACGACAGTATAAGACTAATTGTTTTCACAGTTTAAACTTACAAAATTAGTTTTCTTATTACGCGTAAATGCATGTTATTGTTTAAAAGAAATTTGTAAAAAAAGTTTAAATGAAAATAATATTTTGTCCAAGAAACTTACATTTGTTCAGTGATTCTACGTGATAATAGTATAAGTTTGTTATACCACATTTACGCATACTATGTTCAAAAGTAAATATTATTTATCCTATTTGTTTTAATTATTATATCATTTTTCTATTCCGCAAATCTCCATGGACTTGGGAACTCGTCGAAAGAATTCAGAGAAAAGGTAATTCGTAGGTTATTATTGAATTTTTAACTTTTCATACGACATAACCTTAAAAAGTTATTCATATTAATTTTGTTTCTTATCATATGATCTACATGTAATATTAATTTGACCTATATTTCAATATACAGTTTTGATACGGACGATGATTCTGAGTATGCTATGATACAACGTATCAAAATGGAACCCGAAGCTATATTATCCCAAGATGACGATTTAATGGCACAGTTTCAACAAGATAATTCTGATTTAGAAGTTGAACCAAGTTTTTCTTTAGAAGGTAGTATCAATAGCGATGATTATGATGGTATTTTGATGCAACACATGGATATTAGAGAACCTTTATCCAAGTTAAGAAATCTTTTGGAACAAAGATTAGGAGGCGATCTTACAGATTATTCCTTTTGGTTGCAAGATGCACAAATGGTAAATTAATAAAAAAACATATTATGTGTCTTACTTAATTTTGTCTATTTGATTTATAAACAAAATAAGAATAACTTTTCTAATTTTTCTTACAGCTTGAATGTCACAAAAATTTGGTCGATCAATGTGTACAAGGGGAAGGTCTCGTTCAAGTCAATGTTCAAATAAAAACTGTACAAAAGCGTATTAATATTGTAGATGTTTTAAAACCCGCAGAAGACTACATCGAACTTGCCGAAAATAATAGTAAGTATAAATGTTAACTTTTATCGTTTTTTCAGAAATTATTAGAATATTTGTATTGCAGCAGTGACATCGTATAACGAAGATAACAAACAAAATGTTATGAAATGGATGATAGATCCACAGTATAAGAAAGAACAGGTATAAATTGCATTGAACTATTGCAATAGAAAAATGATATTCTCTAATTAATTAATACACTATATTGTTGTGTAATTTTACATGCATAATTTATGATCAGGAACGCCTGAAGATACCAACTGATCCTATAGATTGGTCGCAAACACACGTTAAGCATTGGCTTCAATGGGCTGTCAGACAATTCAATTTAGTTTCCTTGCGTTTAGCCGATTGGAATATAACTGGTGAACAATTGTGCAATCTCACCCTTCAAGATTTTCAGAGTAAAGTACCACTTGATCCTGGTGATATATTTTGGACACACTTGGAATTACTAAGAAAATGTAAATTTGTTGGTAAGTTGATATAGGAAAATATATTTAGTTTTAATATTTTCTTTGAACAAACATATATCAATATATTCTTTTTCTTTTTTTCATAGCTGTTATACAAAAAGATGTTCCACCATCGGTAAATGAAAATAACACAAACAAAACAATGAAAGTACGTAGTCAAAAGAGTCCTAAAGCACGGCCAGTTATTAATCAACAAACACGAATAGTCCACGTACCATTGGAAAATCTTGATACAACACCAATTACAATAGCAACATCAAGTCGTTCTGTTAATAGCGGACAAATACAATTATGGCAATTTTTATTGGAATTATTGACTGATCGTGAACACAGAAGTTCTATACAATGGGTTGGAACAGAAGGAGAATTTAAATTAACCCAACCAGAAACTGTTGCACACTTATGGGGTGCACGTAAAAATAAACCATCTATGAATTATGAAAAATTAAGTAGAGCCTTACGTTATTATTATGATGGTGATATGATATCCAAAGTTCATGGAAAAAGATTCGTTTATAAGTTCGTTTGTGATTTGAAACAATTATTAGGTTATTCTGCTGCTGAATTAAGTAAATTAGTCGAAGAAGGTAAACGTTACTATGATTAGATTTTTATAATATTCTAATTATTATGACAGAATTTGTTTTTGAAAGAGTACGAAGGTATTATTGAATAATATATACTTAGGTCTCTAGGAATAATCGCGTACATAAAAGATAACTTTCATCTTTTTTATCCTTTTTAATCATATTTTTAAGAGCTTATAAAATGTAATATAATGTAAAATGTATATCCAAAAGAAAATATACACAACGAAAGAGTTTTAATAATGTAAATGATAATATCGATATAATGAGAAAATATTGAAATATACTGTGGTATGCCTAATTTATATTATTATTATGTAATGTGTTATGTAAAAAATGACTATTGATAATCTACAAAATATAAAGATTCATTGTTAAGAAATAAAGTAATTGTTATATTTTCTTGCTTAAATAAATCTACTCGCTTTTTGTATTTAATTATTTTTGTTTCTAAATGTATATTATGTATGGAATGGCATTTTCATTTTTTGCAATTTTTCATTTCACGATGTATAATACAATGTCACATAACGTATTAACATGATGTTTCTCCGTATGCATTGATACCACATATACACCCATAGTTACTGCATTAATTTAATACGTAACGCTATTATGTATTCATATAGAAAGTTTTTTTACTAACATGAAACATTGAACAGGTTACTAATCGTATAATAGAAAATTAAAAAATATATTTTCAATAAAAATTCAGTTGATCAAACTGACAATAAGTGAATTCTAAGAGAGCTTCAAGATGGCGACGCGTATAATAGGAAGAATATTGCAAGAGAGTCGCAAAACTAAATGTTAAAAATATTTACACACAACAACTTATTATCTTATATTTATATTTATGAATTTTTCTAATTAAATTTATTTCATTTACGAATGATTTATTAATATTGTATAAATATGATATATTATATTATAAGAGTTCGCATAGAGTCCGTATAAATACGATATGTGTGTGTATGTGTGCATGTCTTTATTTACGTGCTAATCAATGGCCAGACCATTTTATTTCATTTTCTATATTTTTCTTTATTTGTCGTTAAAACTGACTTTTGATTGACAAAAGGCAGCACTCATCGCCAATACCAGAGAATCTAGCCTGTGAGATATCGGACGCGACGTCACAAGTTAGGGTCTCAGGGAACCGGCGACGCGGCAGGCTTTACTCAGCCCGCCCGCCATTGCCCTTTTTCTTACTTCGTTAGATATATATATATATATATGTATATATATATATATTTATCCATCCATTTTTCTTTTGTGATATTGTGTAATTTTTTTAGAGCTTAGAAAAATTATAACAAATTATTAAATGAAATTATTATTCACATATTATGTGTGTGTCTATTAAATACATAGAAGTTATTTACGGTAGTAGTATATATTGTCGTCTATGTTCAGCCAAACGTTACTAATTAACATTTTATACCAATCCGAATTATTGATCGACAAATAAATTTTGAATGAGAAAAAGTATGTTTCTTTTTGTTAATGTTTTTACATACTACTGTGGTATATACTTGATTGAACATAAACGATATATAATACTACGTCTCGATATATTATATATTCATTGAGAAATCTAAAGTTAAACTACTGTAATCGTATTCTCTTATTTTCCAGAACGATTTAACAAGTAGTACATCGCTTAGATAGGCATTATCCAGTAATTCACTCGGTCATGTTAAAATTGCTCGTCGAAGTAATCGACGAACGGACGTCGCGTTTGAATCTGGACGATTACCATTGACTAACGAGCTTTTATATATGTATACATATATATATATATAATTATATATACATAGGAAGTATATATATAGTCACACTTTGACATGCTTTAAAAAAATTACTTTGTATTATTACTATCTTGCCCTCTCTCTCTTTCTTTCTCTTTCTTTTCCGATATAATCACGTCCAATTTATTATTTATTCTACTGCAACAACAGCATTCTCTTTTTTCTATCTCTATTTTTATGAATGATAAAGAAAGAAGGCGAACGATGTAATTGTATATAAGTAACATTATGTATAAATATAAGTATTGGTATTAGTAGTAGTAATAATAATAATAGTAGTAGTCTCTCGTCCTTATAATTTGTCTGTTGTGTGTGATTCCTCTTCGTCGAGACGCCGACGACCGGGAAAGTTAGCAAGTTGTACAGTGGACTTCGTATATCGCGAATTTCCATTCCCTACTATACAACCTACTACCTCACCCAGGCGCCGCCGCTGGAACAAATAATATTATATACATAGAGAAGCCACACTATTTTTCGTCTTTCACTCTCTTCCTCACCCTTCTTCACTGTCGAAATTCTCTTCTACTTAAGTATAATAAATATATATTACTTAAAGTTATACGTGTGAAAACGCATTGAAATCATTCCTTTTTATTTCTCGCAGTACACGATATTATTTGATTAAAATTATTATATAAAAAAAAGCATTGATGATGGCTCACGACGTATTATTATTGCAATTTTTTTCTTTAATTATTAACGAACAACATAAAAATATAAAAATATCCACCATATTGCATTTGATATTCGATACGTAACAATAATTATGGCGTTATGGAAAATTAAAAGGAAGATGGTAATATAAATTGTCGTATGATTTTCGGCGTTGAGACACACATTTTATTTTGATTTGATATATGCTTCTTAAACTTTACCTTACCCCGAGGTTGCGTATAAGTGTGCGTATGCGTACGTGCGTGTGCGTGCTGTGAGATATATATGCTACGCGTGCATATTGAATGTATCCGGTATGCACTGAGAAAAATAAAAAAAAAAAAAAACAAAAAAAAAAGGAGAAAAATAGGAATAGGACGATCCACTTTCATTTGCCCCTTTTTCTTTTTTTTCTTCCCCGTTCTCTCATTTTCTTTCTCTCCCTCCCACCCTCTCTTTATTTATCTTTCTATTTCTGTGTGTGTGTGTGTGTGTTTTTTTTTCGCTTTCCTGAGGAAATAACTTTTGCAAGAAAACTTGGGAGCCTCTCGATAACCGGAAGTGCAGTAAGCCCATCATTTCGGAGGGTACAAAGAGAGAGGTTTTTGGGAGGAGGAAGAAGAGGGTTCCCACCAATTGGAGAGCTTTTTTAACGCCGGCCTGACTACATGTACCGGTAGATAGGAGCTTGCGGTATGCATATAAAAAAGCCCACAAGTTCGGATCTACGGGTTAGTGTCATCAAGTATAGCTGATAACCTTTATTTTCCATAAACGATGAATGCTCTCGTTGGAAGAATATTTCTCTCTCTCTCTCTCTCTCTCTCTCTCTCTCTCTCTCTCTGGGTTTCATTATTTCATTCTTTCCTTCTTTTTCTATCTCTATCTATATCTATATATCTATATTTTGATCTCTTTTTAATCTTTCTTTCCTATCATCTTTCCTATCCATCTTTCCTTCTATTTCTTTTCTTCTGACGCACGAATCCGATTTATTCCAAATGATATTATTTCCTCCTCTCAGAATCCCTTATTTCACTCCTTCCTTCCTTCCTTCCTTCCTTGTTTCTTTCTTTATTTCTTTCATGGTATACCTGCAAAAATACAAACAAATTCAATTGGCCATTTTTCTTTTTGGATCAATCTTATCAATAAATTATTATCTACTATGTAGTCGCGTTATTACGACTGCGTACAGGTGCTTTTTAATATTTAAATTTGATTGTTGGTACCTGAAAGAAGAAACAATTAAATCATCATTTTTAATTATTTTATTTTGCATTATTAAATAATTTTAATTGGAATACGTATCAATGAGAATATATATTTCTATGTAATAGATTATCAAAATGAATGTTTGTTTTATATATTACTTTTTCTTTATGGTTTAAAATTGAAATGTATGTAAAAGTAAGCTCGATGATAGGGCTACGAAAATTTGAAAATATTTCTGACGAGGTATCATCTCGTCAGAACGCAACCACTTGTTGAAAATGTTTTTCGGATAAATTAAGGAACGTCAAATGCAAATAGGAATATATTGACTATACGAGTCATGCAATGATTAATCGTATAGGTATGCATTTGATAATGATCTTGAAAACGTAATAAACAACGAGGTTAAATTAACTCTAATCTCTATTTGTGAATCAAAGAAGAGATTATTATTAATGATGAATACGTGAATAAAGAGATAATATACTCAGTTATCTCGTTACACACACCCGTACACGCATATATCCAGTATACAAACATACACGCTTAAGAAAAATATAATTAATGAAAAATAAAGAAAATAAAGCATGATAATAGAAAAAGAAAAAGACAGACAAGTTAACAGAATTGTTTAAAAAGAAATATCTAAACGTCTTAAGTATAAATTCCAGCGGAAGAGGTCGTTCTCATTTTCAGGGCCGTATAAGAAGGTTACGCTAGCGAGTGCATAATCTTTCATGACGGCAATGATGGTGTTTGCAGCAGCAGCAGCATCAGTGTGCTCGTATAGTAGTAGTAGTAGTGTTGTAAAGAAGGTTAGGGCAGAGTGCACGAGAGATTCTCCTCCCTACAGAAAAAGCGTCTGGGATTTCGTTGCGTCGCGAAACGACGACGACGACGAAGCGAAATCGCAGGGGCGTTTAATTTGGGTGCATTCGTTTAAAAAAAAAAAAAAGGGGGATAAAAGAGAGGAGAAGTAATAGTATTTAATAGTAGTAGTAGTAGTAGTAGTATGTAGTATAATAATAACGATGAACAGTAATAGAGTAGTGTAGTATAGCGATGAAAGATAAGTTGAGAAAAAAAAGAAGACTTTAGGGCTGTGGGGAAAAGGGAACAGTGGAATTGTTTGGTGGGGGCTGAGTTAAGGGTTTTGGGGATAGACGATGGATGATGGGTCAGAAGATCTTGGACTCCGCCATATTATATTTAGCGAGATACGACGAAGACTATACGCTCGTGTGAATGAACTATACGTTCCAGGGACGAACCTTCCCATCCTATTTCCCCTCCCATCGTTGTTGCATCCAACTCCCTCCCTTTCTTTCTTTCTTTCCTACTGCTTGCTCGTAGCTCGATGCAATTCGTTGTCGTCGTTGTTGGCAGCGGCCTCCTACTTCTTCTTTTCCATGCAGCAATGGGGATCATCGCATTCATCCTCGATGCAACATATACACGCATATTACATTGTTAACCCTTTAGGTACATTTGACGTCTGAGACACGTCATTCATTTTTTTCTCCTAGGAACAGATGACGTATTTAAGACGTCAAACCAAAAATTAAACTCTTGGCGTACATTTGAAGTCTGAGAATCGTCATTCATTTGTTTTTCAATTCACCATGTCGTTTGGCAGCGATTACTCGAAGACATTTTAATATTACATATGTCAGCAATATTTTAGAAATAAATAAATTCTTACGTAAAATGTACTGTTTTTACGTACTACTCGAATCAATCAAAAATTGTATCCGTTTCAAATGCAAATATTTTCTTAAACAAATCCGTACCCAATGGGTTAAGGATAAATCAAATAAAAATTCCAACAGTAGCACATGAAATATTTGTTGTATTATTCAAACAATATCTTCAAATCCAACGAGAAGAAAATTCGCACGGGTTATAGACGATTGATCTTTTTTTTTCCCCTTCTACCCCACCCCCAAGTTAAAAATTTGCTTGTTAGAAATGCAGCACAGATTATAGACAATTGATCTTTTCTCTTTCCCACCCACCCCAAGTTAAAAATTTGTTTGTTAGAAATGTGATCTATGAGATAAGATATGAAAGATCGTTGTGTAGGTGTAGATCTTCAGGGGGGTGGGGTTCTTAAGATTAAGAGATTAAATCGTAGGTTAACCCCTAGGTGATAGGTATAAGCTTGTACACGCTTGTACACGCTTGTACACGCGTGCGTTAGAGAAGCAAGAGCCTTGCGCCAGACGGTCCGCTGCACAACTTAGGTATTGATCTTAGCCGGAACTAGTTTCTGCTTCCGTGTTTCCATTCTTCCACATCGTACACACGACCGCACCTCCTTTTCCAACTTTTTTTTCTCCCTCTAAACCTGTCTCCTTATTTTTCTAATATTCAAAAGTCAAAAAACGTAACTGCTATCATTATCTTGTAGTTATGATTAAACCCAATCGTATTTTAGCAAATGTGTATATCATCATTTTTTACGAAGAAATTCAATAAAAATTTTCGAAACAGTGCGCGATTGAAATTAGAAATTTCTTGACCTTTGTAATTATTCAACGACGAGTTGAATAATTGGGCTTCGCGTTAAACGTTCGATTCTTTTTTTATTACATTTGACAAAAATTACCGCGAATGATGATGCTTTAGAAAAATAACGTAGAATAGTAAACATCATTGGTATCCAATAAATAATATTTCTTTTAATTTTTAACCTCACCGTCGTCGATCTCTCTTTTCCTTAATTAAAATAAAGTCATATTAAAAATCGAGAGGATTCATAAAAAAAGAAAACAGGATTGTTTGACAAAACAAAATTGTTTTGCAAAACATATCATATTGCAAGAGAAGAAAGTGCATAGAAAAAAAAAATTCAAATTAATTATTAATAAATATATATATATATATGAGCCGTTTATTTTGAAAATGGCATAAGTCACTTTTTCAAAAAATATCTAATTAATGGTAACAACAGTAATTATAATTGAACGGTATCTTTTCATTTTAGAGAAAAAAAGAAAAAAAAAAGGAAAAAAGGAAAAAAGTGACTTATGCCACTTTGAAAATAAACGGCTCGTATAAAAAAAAAAAATGCATCATATCCTTTCCCTTATTAATCCATTACGATTGGTTCGTTCGTTTCACGATCCTCGATCTTCCTTCCGCGACAATTGTCCACGATAATCGGAAGACAGTGCAGTGTTCTCGCGTCAACCGTGCATTGCACTCTCTGCAAAAAAATAGTGCGCTCGCGCGTTCCTACCACTACAGAGAGAGAGAGAGAGAGAGAGGGAGAGGGAGAGGGAGAGAGAGGGAAAGGGAGACTCAGTCGAGGAGGAGGAGGTGGGTCTTCGTGCATCTCCGGCCCCGTTCGGGGTTTATATTGATCACGAGAGAGTGCACGATATTCGAGAATACATAATACGAAGCGGACTCTAGCCCAACCGGACCGTCGTTTCTCTATACTAAAACGGACTATAGTTGTCGTCGACAAAGAGCGTATACGGATAGAGAGAGGGAGAGAGAGAGGGAGAGAGAGAGAGAAAGAGCGAATGCAATGGGCCGCTCTCTATCTATCTATCTATCTATATGTATATGTATATATGTATCTATCTATATCTATATGCATATATATATATATATATATGTATGTATATATATGGCGATGCGCATCCCTCTTCCCACCCCACACGGTGACTCCCCTCCAATTCTCTCTCCGTTCGTCGATGCACAGCCTCACCTGCGTTCGTTGCGTTTCTCCTCATCTTCTCATCCCCACCCCATCGTGTCGACTAACACACAACCGCCCCCACCCACTGACAACGAACTACCGTTCCTTGGGTTCTCTCTCTTTCTCTCTCTAAACTGCATCCACTACTATCCACCCTTACGTTCCTCCCCACTCCTCCTTCTCCTCCTGTTCCTCTTTTCTTCATTGGTTCGTTCGTCGAGTCTTCTTTTCTCTTTTCTTTTCTTTTCTTCTCTCTCTCTCTCTCTCTCTCTCTCTCTCTCTCTCTCTCTCTCTCTTCACGTTTTTTCTCCGAACTTTTGTACGGGCGCAGGACGCATGCACGCAGGACGACGCATGCACGCAGGACGACGCATGCACGCAGGACTCATGCACGCAGGACTCATGCACGCAGGACTCATGCACGCAGGATACATGCACGCAGGACTCATATTCTCCTGGACGCCGTTGCAACGACTTTCTCACTCGAGAAATCGTCGCCGCACCTCTGTGTATGTATAAACGCGCGTGTAGTAGACACGAGTTTTTCTATCTAATATCATAACAGCAGCAACGAATACATATATATGTGTATATATTTAGTTTTAGTTTCAGTTTTGTTTTAAAATATAAATGTATTAAGATAGTATGTATAATATATATACTATTATATTATAATAGTTGTTTGTTTAAATTTTGAAATTTCTGAATTTTTGTAAAAGGGAAAATTGTATCGGAAGCCCTCCAAACCCGAAAGGGACGGAGTATAAATAAATAAAATTAAAAAAAAAAATATATATATATATATATGCAATTCTTTTTCTTGTATTCCCCATATAAATTTATGTTTTTATATGATGTACTTTTCCGTTGATCGATTTTAGAAAATCCAGACGACGCGATCATTCCTACATCTGTTTCAAAGAATTAAAAAATATTTTACAAATAAATAATAATAATTCCAATTTCTCGTATCGCGAGATTGAATATTTATATCTTTTTTTTAGTATATTCCTATTTTTATTTTCTTTTCTTTTTCACAAAATCCAGAAATTGTCAATGAATTGTCAAAATGTATATAAAATAATAGATATAAGAAAGTATAATA
>JACGWG010000061.1:192952-211557 GCA_023678865.1 Polistes exclamans
TAATAATAATAATAATAATAATAATAATAATAATAATAATAATAATATTAATAATAATAATAATAATATTAATAATAATAATAATAATATTAATGCAATATAATATATATATTTATATATATATAGGAATATAATTTATTATATAAATAAATTATATTACATATATACAAATACATATATTCGTTCATATATTATTTTCATCGTATTCTCTATCGTATTTTCTTTCATAAATATTTTAATAAATAAAAAATTCATCTCTTGTGATGCGATGACCGTTAAACACAAAATATATGTTACAAAACGTAAATGTATATAATCATAGATTATTAGTATAATATCAGATGTACAACTGGGGTTTAAAAAAGATCAAGAAATAAACTTGAGTTTCTCTTAGCGATTTAAATAATAAAAAACAAAACAAAAAAAAAGAAATAAAAATGTAACTAAACACAGTCGATCATCATACACATATCGTGCGTGCTTCTAAAACTTTGGCGACAGCAACGACCATTACGGCTCACCATCATCAACATTAATCTGAATATATGATATATATATCATGATTACATTGTTCATTATTCTTTTCCTTTCTCGTACGAAATATATTTCATAAAATATTAATTTTTTAAATTCATTAATTCTGATTTTTCGATTGATTCTTTTAACGCAGTATGATTAATAATAATAATAATAATAAAAAAAAAGAAAAATAATAATAATAATAATAATGATTACATTCTTGCTCGCAAAACTTGCTACGTGCGCGTAATAAATAATTCTGAAGTATGATTTCTATTAAAATAATATAGTCAATCACCTCATACATCATATTTTGGGGATCTCGTCAACGACATTTTACTTATTTTTTTTCTTTTGTGCGCCTTACATCGCATAGCCGAAAGTATAGAATTAAAAAAGATAAGCCTCGGTTAGATTATTTAAAGGCGGCTTGATGACAATAGTTTTAACCGGATGGATGAAGTAATATAGTTTTTTGTTTTCTTGCATAAGTAAATTAAAAAATGGGTTTTTTTTAACGTTATAATTTGTCTTCAAAAATAAAATTTAAAAAAGAAAAAAAACAACAACAAAAACCAAAAAAAATATTAATTTAGAAGAATATAAGAGCATTAAAGAGACTTTGCTTTAGTCAAACAGAAGAGACAGACACGTTGCGCGCGAGATGATATAACACGCTACGTTCCTGAGTTAAAATAACCCGTCTCTCCATGTCGTCTATTTTATTATTATTTAATAAATGTTCGCTTTTTTTTTCTCAATACCGCACACGATAGAAGAAGAGTATTGCTAGGCTAAATCGAGCCTGGTACATAAATATATCAAGAGGCAAGATGATTGCTGATCAAATATGGCGTGAGGTTACAAATGAGAACTATGAGGCTGCTGTTCGTAAAATAATACATAGGCTTCGCTGGAAACAACCAATTTAGCTGGTATCTCCGAAACATGGCTGTCGTTATACTCGTGCCACTCTCCTGAGTACGGATGCTTGCAATATGCCGTGTAATGACCGGAATACGTTGTACCGGAATGATTAGCTACACCATACAAATTGTACGTGCAACCTTGTACTCTTGGAGCGGCAAAGGCACTGAGATCCAAATCCATCAATGGAAAATCAACCATCACGTTTAGCTTGCCACGAAAGCGTTCCATCGGCGAGAATCGTTTCAAATCTATTGTTGTAAATCAAATGTTAAGGTTAAATCATTGTCTTAGAACAAAATTGCAAATCGTAATACAAGAAAGAATCCAAAAATATTCCTATGTAGGTTTATTTTAACACTGAATTCTTATCTCAATACTGTTTTTTCTGCTATTTGTTTTTCTTATAAAGAGCTCAGTTGACAGGAAATGAATTTTTTTTACAAACTTCTACATAATTGTAGCGATCCATCAGAACCATACACTGTGCAAGCTATAAGGCCCAACCCATCCGTCTATATCTTTTTATAATTTCTTTTTTTATTGAATTATTGAACTGTAAAAAATTTATTTTTTCATCTAACATGAATCGAAGTGTTACATAAGAATGTATGTGAAACTTTTCCTTTTATTTTCTTGGAAACGATTAAGTATTAATCTTACTGCTTGCACATTATACGATCCTGATGGACCTCTACAATCATGTAAAATTTAAGTGTCCTGTCTACTTGACTCTCTCCTTGTTAGATTCTAAAATGTTACAAAATCTAGAATGTCTTGATACCTCCTTATATTTAAACAAAGAAAATTGAGTCAAGTTATGCAGAAATCTATCCAACACTAAAAATTACCAATCAATAGAACAACATTTACATTACATAATTATTACAAGCATACACTTTCTTTCTTTTCCATCTATTTTTATAAAATTAAATATTCATATTAAATTTACTTAAATTCCAGATGATCGAGAAGATTGGTAGCTTTCTGCATAAAACTAAATGCCCAATTTTTAGAAAATAGTTTATAATTCATCAGATCATATATATGCAAACAAAAGGATACGGATAACAAGAATTTTTGGGAACTTTTGTATGCTAAAACTTTTGGTACACTTTCTCCTCATCTGACATTTCGAACATGTTGGTTTCTCATCCCCATCGAGAACTTCTTCTCGCGTAAAATGTTCTAAACATTGACTTAGCCTGACTGTACCACTTCTAGATGGAATCGGTAAACTTAAATCCCAAAAAGGATCCAACGTTACCGATACGTGATCGCAAAATGTACAACGTAAAGACGATCGTAATTGTCCAACAAATAAATCAACTACCATACTGTCTTCACTGCGAAGATAACGTTTCCAACTTTCTGCTGCTTTTTCGCTTTCCCTAATTTCAAAATAATTATTAATCAAAATAGAATAATAAGACAAAAATTGTAACGAATATAAATACGTGTATGTAATAGGTATACTGTCTTACGTGTACATGTCAGGTATATCCGTGTGAATTGGTTGGGGTTTAATGGTGACCCTATTAACATCTTCATGCAATCCTTCCAACAAATACCTAAGGAATTCTTGAGCATCTTGCTGACTATATCCCATAAATCGTGGCGTAAATCTTTGTATCTGAGACTTTAATGCTGTTGTATTGACCGCGTGATCGCAATCAACTTGCCACAATTCGTGTATTACTTGGCTGAATGCCTTGATCAGAGCACCTTTCATACTGGACGTAGTTGTATTTATATCGGCTATATAATGCTCGTTCATGACGTATTCTAAGAGCGGTCGGGTGTTGCTCAGACATTGTATCACGCTGTTCATAAAACACTGAAAAAAGTAGATTATTCATTGTTTGAAAATTATCAGAAAATTATAACAATAAAAAAATAACTTTTTTATATGTGATTTATAAAATATATTATCTATGCTGAGAACAATCAATTATATATCTTATAATACCAAAAATTAAATTTTATTTAAATGAACTGTACCAATATATAATAGGGTAGGATTAAATAGGCTAATAATACAAATATAATACTCACTGTATTTCCAATATTTCGCAAACCGTTTAAGCCACACTTTTCATCTCGATGAGCTTGGAATAGATTACGCACCGGTCTATTGGTTGGACTACCCTCCTAAAAAAAATAATCGTAACAGGATAATTTTCAAGTATAATATTATATATATATATATATATATATATATATGTGTGTGTGTGTGTGTGTGTGTGTCAGAAAAAAGAATATATTACACAACGATGATGATAAGAACCATCACAATAAACAATGATTAGTCATACGTCTATCATTTGTTTACACAAAAAATATATTTCAACCTTGAATCAAAATATATGTCATCAATTTTCATTATTACATTTATTCTGTTAAAAAATGCAATGATTTATCTAGGAAATATTATTTTTCTAATATTTTGCAACATTAAATTTTGGATTAATTTGGTGATCCATGACTAGACATATATTCTTAATACAAAGATGTTTAACATAAATTGGGGGGTGGTTACCAAGGGAAAAAATAAGAAAAAGAAAACAAATAAAACTACATATCCTCTTACCTCAAAATTAACTTCTAGTGGAAATATAATAGTATTGAAGGATATCGTATTACCAACAAAGCTGGTTGTACGAACATAAGTAGATATACGTTTTTGAGTTGCCAAAGGCTCCACGATGCCTAATAAAAATGCATAAACTAAAACAAGAGCTAACAACGTCCAAGTACACCACAAAACCCAGCCGATTATTTGCGTGTAAGCCAGTTTACGAGAATTTCAATGACACTTAGCAAACAAAACTCGTCAAAAATATTACTTTTAAGTGTAATACTAAATTACATTACATATATATATATATATATATATATATAGATATGTACTTTATATAATGAAACTTATCAAAGTTGAAGATTTTATACGAATTATTTTAAATCAAATTGAAGCAACTGAATTTGTATCCATTTGAAACAACAAAATTAAAAACGATCTTCGAGCAGTTGAAATCCAAAAAAGTTCTCAACAAAATTTTGATCTTTATTTTGACGATGACGAATTTCAATTTGTTAACTTTAATCCAGCTTTCTCAATTCTTCTCACAGAACCTGGTGCAACACCATTTATTTTTTTCTAATTTTTATTTCTTTATCACGATGAAATCTATGAATGAAATATCGAAAATAATCAATTAATAAACACGAATAACACTTTTGAGAATGATACGACGTACGATGGCACATTTCTACTTGGCATCTCTTTTTCCTAAAGAAAGAAAGAGAGAGAGAGAGACAGAGAGAGAAAGAAGTTGCGAAGGAGCTCTGATCTATAAATAAAATTTGAAGGCGCTCACGATTAACGGATGAGAGTTTCTAGGTGGTGACTTGGACCCAGTAGTAAATGAACAAGTTTCGTAACATTTTTAAAACGAGATAATCATCAAATGGAATATATTTTTCTCGAGCTACGTCGTATTTTTTCCTCGCACCAAAATTCTTTCTTTCTTTCTTTAACACTTCTAATATAAAAGTTGACATTTTTAAAATAAAAATTTATATGTACGTATAAATAATCGGCTATTTAGGTTAACTGGGATAGTTGTTAGCTAAAGTATCTGATAAAGTAAGCAACGTAACACATATTAGTATTACGATGGTGATGGCGTGGTGTGAAGACGCTTGTGCTTGCACAATATAGAAGTATGTTACATAATGATATAGACTGTTGCAGATGGAGGTTTTATCGAAATGCACAATCAATAACAAATATCTACGTCGTTAAGCATCGTGCGAGCCTTTGTTGAATATCGTTAAGTAACGTTTTGCATATTTGTATAATAATCACTGTGTGAAATCTAGATTTAAAATTAATATTAAAAGTAGTAAGAGGAGGAAAAGCAAAACAACACATAAAATTAATGAAAAAAACGATACCACAACCGATAATAATAATAAAACAATACTTGGAATAGAGGTTTGAGGGTATGGGGTGAAGGGTTTAACTTTTCCTCCATAACAAATTGATCCATAGAGAAGAATGTATAGAGAGCTTTGTTATTATCAATACGACACTCACGAACTGCTCGTTGCCAGTGCGATATAGATTTTGTTGTCTTGTGTTAGGAGTGGTGGTCGTTCTTGTAGGGGAAGATATAAGACCATTAGCTGAAGAAGAAGGTGTTGTTGTATTACGCTCGATTCCAGAAAAATGCCGTTCTTGTCGGTTGGACGTTGATGGTACGGACGGATCATCGGAATGGTCATCAGAGTTTCTTCCCGAGAGATCGTTTTGTAGTACGGTATATAAAGTTCTGACCTCGAAGTCGTTATCCTCGATATCGAATGGATTAACAGGTGAAATGCTTTTGGTACTGAGCTCGTCCAAGATGTCATTATTTCCGGTAGAAACAATAGCATTCCGACGATAAGTATTTACCGGTTGGGTCGAAGCTATCTCCTCGTTATTGATACCACGTATTATTACCTCGTTATCGTCGATCTCAAAATCGTCCAATTCAATCGAGGATTTGTGTTGACCATTCTGTTCGTCGTTATCGTTACTCAAATACTCGGTTGTAATATTATTTATTGGATTATTAGCAGTAGCGAGATTAGTTAGCAGGTCAAAATTATTAATAACACCAATCAAACCAGCAGCAGCGCCACTAGCAGCAGCACCACCATCACCAACACCACCAACACCACCAACATCACCAACAACACCACCATCACCACCACCACCACCACCACCAACACCACCATCAATACCATTACTATTTTCGGTAAGCAGTGGTCTAATCGTAGTAGTTATGGTAGTTGCTACATTCCATTCAATTTTTGGTGAAACAGAAGAAGAGATACGTTGTTTGTTGTTACTGCTGTTGCCATTGAGAGTTAAGTGATGCTGTTGTTGAGCAGTTTGGTGGTGCTGAAGATGATGGTGATGAAAATGATGATGATGATGGCGGTTAATACGATTGTTATCCGCGTCATCATCGCACCGCTTAGTCGTTTCATCGTTATAATCACGCTGCCTGTAAGAGAATGAGCAGCCGTCATCATCTTTCGTGACAGCAGCGACTAAATTGATGCTGCTAGTATTCCTGTTGTTACTGCTGTTGCTGCTGCTGCTACAGCCGCTGCTCTCGACGACGTTATTGTTGTTGTAGTTGTTGTTGTTATTGTTGTTATTGTCGTTCTGTCGTCTATAGCTGTCCTCGTCGTCATCGCCGCCGCCGCCGTTGCCGCCGCCGCCACCGTTGTTGTCGTCCTCGTCATCGTCGTCGTTATCGTTATCGTCGTCGTCGTCATCGTCATCGTCTCCGTCACCAGCAGCATTGTTAATGGCCGCGTCAACGTTCTCACTTTCATCGTCCTCGTTGTCCTCGTTATCGTCGTTTACTACGTCGTCGTTTACTACGTCGTCGTTATCGCGCTCATTATTAGTTTCATTTTCGTCCTCGTCGTTAATTTCGTCATTGTCATCGTTGAAGTTCCTGTTGTTCTCCTCGTTATCATCGTCATTGTCGTCGTCGTCAACGTCCTCCACGTCAGCCCGATGACTAGCAATCGTTACCTCGACGGACGATGTTGCGCTGTGTGCGCGTGCATGTCCCGTAGCAGTGGTGAGCACCGTGCTGTTGCCGATAGGTGGCCTCCCCTTAGAAGACCTCGGCCAAAACCCGACACCTGTGATGGCGGACGACGACGAGGACGAGGAAGAAGATGAGGAGAGGGAAGATTCAGGACGAATACTTCCACTCCGCTTCTTTCCTTCGCGTTCTTCTCCTCCGATCAATTCGCTAAAATTCGAGCCTACGTTTGTTGTTCCTGGATTCGAATGTTGCTGTTGTTTCCAACGATGAAAGCCCCTCTGTGAAGAATGACGGTCGATACTAGACGTGTACAATGGTGAATAACACCTCCCAATAATGATATCCGCGTTTACGTCTCGAAGTAACGTTGACGACGATTCCAAAGTACGATCCCTTAAAGATGCGGTAGACGATGACAGGTACGAGGATGAGGTTGACGATGTGTATCTTCCGCTGGAACCGGTGCTACTGATGCCGTTCGCCAAAGTACTGTATACACCTCCGCTAATCCCAGTTGTATCACTGCCGTATGAGGATGAAACAGACCTGTAATATTAGTTGGACGTTAATATTACGGAACGTAACGTCCTACGCGTTCCTTTATTATTCGCTCGTGGCTCCTGGCCAAACGATTGCTTATACATATACGCATATATATTGTTATATATATAATATATACGTAAGCGAGTTAGCACAAGGATAGCATAATACCAAGTCTAACTCTTTTACTCTCCTTCCACATTCGTCTACGTATCTATTTCTGTGAAATATTTGATATTATAGGTATTGTTAGAAAAAATGTAATCACAAAAAGCTCACAAGAACAAAGTGCAATAAAAAATGTCATGCATCTAGTATTGTTGCAAACTAGTTTTACAAACTAGTAAGCATTATCTCGATCGACCAGGTTTAATTAGATCCAAATTTTGAGGTCAATCGACGTCGAAATTGACGAATTGGTAATGGTGAATTCACTACTTTCAACAACAAAACAATCAAATCCGATTAGAAATGAACAAGTTTTTGACGTGAGGTGTTTTCTTTCGAGCTATTTAAAGTGTGTCTTTATTGTTAAATCATGGGACGACAAGAATATGATAAATAAAAAGAGAAAAGATAATAGCGATTTTTAAGGTGAACGCTGCTTTTGCTGACAAGCCTTCCACGTGCAAAAGGCTCTTCTCACCTTAAAGGTGAGTATTGAGGACGACTGTACTCCGACAAGTAGCTCCTGCGGAGGCTGCTGGTCGTAGCTGATGAGTAGTAACTGCGAGCCGATCGAGGTAAAAATGAAATGATTTAACCTAGCCTTTCCCACAAGCACTTTTTTATATTTTTATTTTCTTATTTTGATATTGACTTTTATTTGTTGCACAAGCCTGACAGCCTTCACCAAAATAGCACTAAACCTTGCAGTTTTTCCTAACAATGATTTATCCAAAAAATACGCGGGAAAATGTTTTTAAAGCAATGCCGGTATAAAAGAAAATTAAAATCTGCAAGTATTTATGATCGACACATTTATTTTCTACCATTGTTTATAACAAATTACATTCTACCGAAATTCTATCGTTTCTTGTGTGTTTTCTTTTTTTTAAATAATTCAATTAAAACGGGACGAACATACACGTTACCATAAGTCAATAATTAAATACAAGTTTATATAACTTTATCATCGCGTATGCTGACGATTACGTTGACTATGCATTATGTAAAATATAAATTACAATGACTTATTTATTATGTATTCAAAAAATACTGAAATTGACGAATCATACACTGATTTACATCTAACTAAATATATACCGTCAATAAGTAAACACAAAATACATATTATATATTTAATAATAATAATTCATTTTTAATCTAATTAAGTGTTTGTTTGTTTCTTTTTCATCATATTAAATAAAAGTATGCGAAAACAATTGATTTGTGTCAAAACTTGTGTTAAATCTTCCTATCAATGCTATTTTGGAAAATGTATAAAATGTTTTGCTTACCTTCCACTTTGACTATAAGAAGATCTTCTGCAATCAGAGACGTAGCTGGGTCGAATACTAGAAACCGAGGGTGATGGGGGTGATGCAAAACTGCTTGGATGAGTACTATCTCTTATGAAACTGCACCTGGGCTTTGAACTACTACTATTCCCGCTACTACTGGTTACTCCACTGGTGCTGCTACTACCACCACCACCACCACTATTAACACCGCCACCACCACCTCCGACACCGGACGTTGTTGTACTCGAAGACGTTGTTGAGCCACTCGAATATCGTCTGCTAGGTGAATGTGGTGCCATTGGACTGGTACTGTAAGACACAGCTACAGACCCTGACTGACCACCGCGATGATATGACATTGCAATTTTCTAGCTTGTCTTTCTTTTTTACTTTCTTCTTTTCCTATAATAAAACAGTTTTTATTAATTAATGCTAAAGGTGAAATTATATTGTAGTAACCCCAAAGTTTAATGCCCGTTATATACTGTACAATAAAGAAAAGTATAGTTATCCAATGTTGAACTGGTAATTATAATATCCAAAATTCTATTTTAATATATTGAACATTAAAGATTACTTACAAACTTTGAAATAAATTGAAAATTCAAATTTTCCAATTTACCATATTTCGTGTTTTAACTTTAAATTATAATATAATGTATACTAAAGATGATTATATATAGTCAATTTAAAATCTTTTCAATAAATATAAAAACTCAAAGCTTATAATTTAATATATCTCAATTAATACTTTCAAGATAAACCTATACTAATCCATATTAAAAATCACCTAACAAGATTCAATATGAATAAATTAATTTCTCCTAACACATTTCTAATAGATAAAACTGTATAAATTTCTAAACGAGTTCCAAGTTAACATAATTAAAATATGGGATTACAAGAATAAACGGAGAGAGGGAAGGAGACATTGATGGGCTTCGAAGACGATAATACTATTATACGAGATGGCGGATTATAATTCCGATTATGCAATCAATTAATTCCTTAATAGCTACAATTCATACTTTCCTATTCTTATCAGAAATTTATAAAATAACAATAATAATAATAACAAAAAAACAATAGATAAATATAAATTTATATATAAAAAGATTCCTCTACAAATAAATACAATTATATTGCAAAAATAAAGAACAACAAGATAATATTTTTTACCCCATTTTTAATGACCTAACGTTTATCCGCATTCGTAATACATGATTTACGGTATCGATCCAAGTTACGGGTCTCTATGTGAATATATATATATAAACACATTTTAACATACTCAAGTAAAACGCACAGAAACACACATATGCATATACTATATATATATAATATATAAATTATATAATATAATATAATATATATGTACTTGCTATTCTTTTTCTATGTACTCTAAACTATATGCTAAACTATTTACTAAAGTATTTATTTAGCTTCTCGAAAAAAAAAAAAAATAAATATATATGAAAAATCTAAAACGTACGTTTTACCGTTTAACTCAACACCAACTGATATAGGACAATCTTGTCGTCCAATCAGTATGTCATGCACGTGGCAATGCGACATACCTGTACATATGTACGTAGATAAACTATTTATTTGTTCTCAATATGACTTTAACTTTACACGAAGAATATTGTCAAAACTTATTCACAAATTTTCATATTTCTAAACTCGAACAATTTTGTTACATTTGTTTAATTGTACAATGTTTACATTTAAAAATTGTTTTTTTATTGCTTATACAAAATTAACCGTTTTCTTCAACAAGAGTTCTGTTGTTGTTCGTTTAAATATGAAAATTCAACAGTTAAAGAACGATTAACATATAAAACGAATACACGTATGAATATATTTGAAACTTAACATCCTATCATAATACTAATAAATTTTCAATTAGAAATATTTGTACTTTTACTTTAATTATATAATATATTAGTATACAAGTTTAAAACGAGTATTTTATCGTATTAAACAATTCGTAAAACAAGATAAATTGTTGATATTTAAGAAAAAAGCAAAACCTATAAAATCAGGAATTTAAGTAGAGTATATAATAGAGATTACTAATATGAAAGCAAAAGCAACCTTAATAATAACGCTTCCATATCATTTCTATCACGCAGTCGTACCATAAGCATAGACCAAATGTAATCGATCCTCTCCTCAACCTCTTACGATATGTACCTAACCATCTTTAGCTATCTTCTAAAACCTATTATTGTTCGAAATAAGAAATACGAATTTACATGATGGAATAGTAAACTGTAAAATATATCATAAAACTAGAAAAGTAACACGAAAATAGAATTTTTTTTTCTCCCCAAAACTTACTCAAATAATGTTTCTGATTTAAACAACAAATTCACACATTCAAAAATCTTAACAAAAAAAAAAAAAAATGGCGAACGACGGTTAAGTTAAAGGAGCCACACACACACACACGCGCGCGCGCGCGCGCGCGTACGAAATAATGTATATATTTTAAATGAATAATTTGAAACGCACATTCCTTCCTTTCGTTTATATCGTCTAATGTCCTTCGTGACTAACGTATATGTGTTTATAAAAGTCAATAGTCTGATGCCATGAGATAATTTATCACACAATTTTACAAGAACAAAAATTAAAATTAAAACACTATTTTCTCCCCTCTCTTTTTTCTCTTGATCGTAATCGGTGTCGCTTCAAGTTGAGAAGACACGATGACCGATAGAGATACAGTATATATATATATATATATATATAGTTATGTATATTTATGTATATACATATATATACATATAAATAGTTAACTAGAACGATACTTTTCATGAAAAATACATGAAAAGAAAGAATTAAATCTGTACTCACGAATCGAGGGTAAACGCTGTTAAAAAATACAATTTAATGGGAAGAAAATGTTTTTCGGCACGTTCGTAAAACACTTTAAATATAGTATCGATCAAGAATAAGACTTCCTTCTTTCTTTCTTTCTTTCTTTCTCCTGTATAAATCGACTTCTATGAAATCTTCTTTTCTTCTTGATACCTTACGAGTTCGTTCTCTCTCTCTCTCTCTCTCTCTCTCTCTCTCTCTCTCTTGAAAAAAGGAAAACCAAAAGCACTGTAGATGCGACGACGAGTCACGACGTCGCTTGTGCCCTGCCACGAATGAGAAAGAAAGAGAGAACGATCAGAGGGGGAAATGAGAAAGAAAAAGAGAAAGAGAGGTGGAAGTAAAAAGAGAAAGAGAACGAGTGACGTCATCATCGTCACGATAAATTTCGGGCAGATTCCTACTTCAGATAAAATATCTCAATCATCCTTATATTTCTAATCTATTCAATAAATTTCAAAAGAAAAAACGTAATTGTTTTCTTTTTCTTTCTTTTTGCGTGTTCATTAATTATATATCAAAATATAATAATCGATTTATTTTCGATATCTAACTTTCCCTTAATCACACGTTCAATCAAACTATTTACTTATTTACTCATATTACGTTACACGCACCTTAACTAATTATTACAAAAGAAAAATATTACCTTTATTACCATATTGATTACTCTTTTAACTAGTTAATTTATTATTTAAAATATTATTTGTCTATGTGTGTTTGAACACGGTCGAAAAATTACCTTTTTCTTTCAAATATGATATGTACCTTTTTCGTGACGGACGGAAGTTTTAGAACATTACCGGAAGAACGTTCACGACGAGCATTCCGGATTTTCAGATGCGAGCGACGCCTCCTCGACTTTTAAGGTTCGTCCACGAAGCTAGGTTCGTCAACTTCCGCGTTGACAGCCATATTCTCTTTCTACGATCATGACATTTCGAGAGATAATAGATTCGACTATGTCTTTATATCAAGTCCTTTTATCCCATGCGCCATCTTCCATGCTTTTGTTCTACTAAATAATAAGACCCTAATAATAGGCGGCAATTTCAAATTCATTTTTACACATTAATGTTGATCAGTAGTATTTTGTTTAATTAAATAATCGGTACATATGAATATCTTTTTTTTATATATATATAAATATTAATTTATCAATATTTGAAATAATTCCGAGATAACAGATTAATATTTTATAACAAATACATACTGATTATAAATTTTTTAAAATACTGACTAAAACAAAAAATAGCTTTTTAAATCCTTAAAACACTTTTTAATCATATTACATATATATCTTTAATATGTGTTATTATTTTTATTATTAATCATATGAGTAGTTACTTATAGTTTTTTCTTATGTAGATATTTTCATTTACTACTATGTCATTTACATTTTGTTAAACGTTATAATTTTTTTATTTTTTAGAGATATATTGTTGTTATATTCTATGTAACATTATTTACATATATGCCCGCGTATGCAAACAAACACACACACAACATTACAAATCTCACAACTAACTTTTTAAATGTATTGTAATAATTGTGCTTTTTTTTGTTTAACACTATAATTCTAAAACAATCTCAAATAAATAATATAACTTTGTATTATTTGTTTTTTATTTGTGGTGGTTTATAGTTTTTATTCCAATTTTTTGCCAAGAAAGAAGCTATAGGACTTGTTTTAGGTGGAATCAAAGCTGCTGCAACATATCTGTTTTCTACATTTACAAAATTGAATATGCTACATGCCTGAGACACAGGCAAAATTTCAGTATTTATATTTAAATATTTTGTCGTTTCTTTCAGATTAATTAGAAATTTGTGGTCATAATCGGCCTCTAATCCAATTATTAATAAATCCAATTTAGGTTCTAAAACGCTAAACAGTATAAGGGAGTCTTTGTTTATATCTTTTGCGGATGCAACATTCCAAAATAGTAATGATTTGGAAAATATAATTATAGGTCCGATCATTTTGATACCATTGTTTAAAGTAAATCCTGTCTATTTGAAAAGAAAGAAAAGAAGACTCTACGTTATATAATGAAAGTAAGATGTAATAATTGAAAATTTATAAACGTACTTCATTATAATCACTTATCAACAGCAAAGACTGCTCATTTTTATTGAGTATGGTTACTGTTGTTTTTCCTGGTCCTTCATAAGAATGTCCGTTTACATTTTGCGAAAGATGTAAATTTCTATGAAAAATCAATGAGAAAATATTTTCATGGTTATAACATAATATATTTCATCTTTGTTATACTTATCGTATATAATAAAATATTATTAAATTGACTTTATATATTTTCTATTACTTTTTACAAAAATAATTCTATTACCAACCTTATATTATGAAACACTTTAGAATTGAAAAGTTTTTTAAATGCAAACCTCATTTCATCCAATAGAAAATTGAATAATTTACTGAATAATAAATGTTTGAATAATCTTTGGAGGTTATAAGAAAAGAATCTAGATTTGTCTCTTGACCGCTTAAAATACACAACAACGGAGCTATATACAAGGTGGACGATCGAGATACGCGTTTTCGTTGAATCTGTGTTGTTGAAAATGACTAAATATCGAGTACGATAATTATCCACGAGGGCGGCGGTGATGTTCTTAAGTTTGATTTAAGTACGTGTGATTTTATAAATAATAGTTCTCTTTGATGTTTTTGTTTTAATTACGAAGCTTCGTTGTTTTAATCACGAAGCCTTAATTTTTTTACAAATGTGAATTGTAATTGAATTTTATGTTTAAAATGGTGAAATATTGAAAACAAGTCAGATCCAGCGAATCGACGCGCTCTCTAGTGGCAATAGAAATCGTCTTTTCATTGTGAATATTGTAGCCACATTTATAACACTAAGATCGTCCTCCTCGTATACAGGCTCCATGTGCACACATACAACATAAGATATATATACATATATATCTATGCATAGAATCAATGTGTATATTTATAGACCCAACATGGACGTTTATTCTAGGAACTATATAGCAAATAATTATATACTTGACACATTAATTATATTATTAAAAAAGTAATTTTAAAGTTTTTTTTCATAAATAAATAAAAAATAATTTTCTAATATTTATATATATAGATATGTTTTTTGTCGTAAAACAAATAATGTACTGAATAAAACATTACTGCCATCTATATTTAAAAACATCTATACTTCTCACATTTAAAACGCTTCGAAGAAAAACTAATTAAGTACAACTCATATATATATAATATTTAATTTAATATTAAACACACACACGCACAAAATATATATATATATATATATAAATATATGAATAACTAACTTACAAAATATAATAGTTCTGCATTATAATTATATTACAGAAAATTGTAAGTGAAATCAACCAATGAGAGTTAAGCATCGAAGAAACGATACTTCCGGTATCGTATACTGCATTTAGCTCGTTCTATTCTCATTCATTTCGTTTCAAACTCGCGACTATGAAGCATGGTTGCTCAGAAACTTTGGCCAACAGCAGCGTGGTGTATTCATTGGTAAGAACATTCTCGATACTTATTACACGTTTAAGAATCTAGCTTCATCCACGTATATTATTTGATGCTTTATTTATAAAATAGTACGTTATTATAAAATAGCTTCTTTACATTCAATTTAATAATATATTTTTTGCCCAACACATTTTTAAAAGTATATATTTCTGCACGAAACATTTATGATGATGAAGATATTTTCAGTCTCGTTCGTATGATTACTTCTTGATTATGATCTTCATATGCTGCTGATTTTTTAATCGAATATTAAATGTTCTTGCATAAGAATAGAAAATTTCTTTTTTTGCGAATTAGTTTCTTTTTTATATCGTTCTAGCAATCGTATATAAGCTGAACGTTTACTTCGCACCTTTATAATGGCGATAATAAAGCTTCTTCAGTTTGAGTGGCTTGCACCAATACTGGAAAATGTTTACTGCAAAATTTGTTCTTAACCACGTTAAAATTGTAGTGAGTATTTGTTCGTTTTTTATTATTTTTTTTTTTTTTTTGCGAATCGTTTTATTTATTTCCTAACTTCATTTTTTGTTTAACTTCATTCTAACTGCGTTTCATTATATTTTATAATAATACATATATTTATTTGTCTAGAAAATTCAATCACAAACTATATATATATATATCATTTATATTATATCGACTTAATAGTATGATAAAAAATGATGAAAAGATACTGCCCCAGTCTGAATACTATGAATGAGTAGTTTTTTTCTGATTTTATTAAATAAAATTTGTCCTTTATCTTTTTTTTTTTTTTTTGGTTATAGCTACTTGCAAATTTATATGTATATTTTATTTGTAGGCGAATATCTCCGATAATTAATTTCTACATGAATATGTTTGCGAACGATGGAACTTTTACAGACTGCGACAGCAGAAAAACCATTAGGGGTAAATATTGTGATATTTTCTATTTAATATATAAAATATTTTTCTATATGATGACTTAATTAACGTCCCAGTCAATCGGATTATTGATGATGAATGTTAGAGCTGAATTTTATACAAATAAAATATTATATGAATCGTAAAGTTGCACATATATGTTAAGTATAAATATATATTTTAGTTTTTACAGTATATGACCAGAAAATTGGTTGACTGATAGAATACATTAGATTGAATTGATACTACAATGTTTTTGAGTTAAAATAAGAAAGATTGATGATTCACAATCTACAATAATGTATGGAAGTTATGGAAGTACCGTAATAAGAGCATGGAAGAAAGAAAAAGAATCAAAGAGTAGAGAACATAAAGTTCGTCGTGAACTAAATTAAGGTAAGGTTTGGAGAACTATTAACTAATATTAATACCAACATTTTTATGTTGACTATGTTTTCTTTAACGTATTTTACAAATTTTATATAATTAAATGATGATCGATTAAGTTATCCCTGTCTTACATTAGTAAATGGTGATAAATTGTGTTCTCTGATAATTAGCTTTTCTACTTTAATAATTTAAATATTTAAGTATTTTTTAAATGTAACAAAGAGGAAATTTTCATTTTAGATTAAAGAAATATATTTTGCATCTTGCGTTTGGGGATTGCATCTGGATTACAATGTAAGTAAAATTATAATTGTATATATTAATTTGCATCATTTTATCATGATGATTTAAAACAAGCATATGTCTGATATATTTTTATGAAGTCAATTATTATCTGATATATCAAAAACTATTAAATATATGATCTACAATTGAACATAATTGTAAATGTGTAATGTTCGTTTTATTGCAGATTATTTGAGATTAAATCATTGAAAAGGGTTACGACAACATTTTTTATTCTGAAAGGTTAGTACGCATATGAAAAAGATTTCGTGTTGTCTCTTATAAAGTTATTAAATTACTATGATGTTAAGTAACTAAGTATACGCTATAATGAAAATCCATGACTTACAGCTTGCCCTCACTGAGTTATTTTCAATTATCGCAAAAATATATCTTGCATTCCTATTAAAAATTTCAGATTAATATTTGCTTTTTTTGTTCCAGTAATGTTCTCAAGATTCAAAGAAATTATACAAATTCAATGCAAAACCATGCTAAGACATACGTAATCTTGTAAGTAATTAACGATTCAAAAAAATTATAATTTATTAAATATTTAATATAATGCATGATGCTCAACAATATACGCTATGATTCCTAATGATAGAAATTATTATCCTGAAATGAAAAATAATTTATAATATTAATTATTTCTTTCTTTTAGATTATACACTAATATTTTTATTTTCGTTTAAGTAAGCTGTCATCTCAATTGTACGAGTATTAATAATATACAAGAAGCCACAAAGCACACTGTATGTGGGATTGTATGCACAAAAACAGTGCATAGAAAATCATCAGTTAATTTTAATGCTGTTAGTAGAAGAGTGCGTGGATCTTTGTAAAAAGAGATACTATTTGATGAAATAAAATATTAAACATGAAAGATGTTTATCGTAATGTTACACGTAGAAGGAATATAAATGGAAATACTCTAAATTGGAAAAACACAAACTAAATCGACAAGGACGTGATTAGTACCTACGTTAATTATACTGTGATGCAACGATTACCGCCAAATTTAACACTAATTAAAGTGGATTATGATTATTATTAATTCATTTTATATAATTTTTGTAAAAAATTATTATATAGTTTATTTTATGCGCGTAATAACTTTAATTATATAAATAATAATACAGATCTAATAAAAACTTTGCATTTTAATCAATCATACTGTTCAGTATATATACCACATTTTGTATTCAATTATATATAATTCCTAATAAAATCTTTCTCCTGTGTGTATTATACATGTTTGTGTGTATTTTACATTCTAATAAGATAAGATAATCGTTAAATTAAATAATTAAACATAGTAAACGGACCTAAAAAAGATATTTTCTAGTTTTTGAACACCCGTTTTTGAGATGATTCTGAGAAATTTAATTTGAAAGAAACGTTTAATCTATAGCGTTACAATTTTGCAGTTATATTTATACACGTCAAAATAACTTCTCAAATTTTGTCAAAAGCATTTTTATTGTAGTCCAGGCAACAAAAGGAGAACTTCATCAATGTAAGTACCTTTTG